>JAFREQ010000053.1:0-200000 GCA_025331565.1 Holacanthus passer
CACCTTTCTCTGATTGGCTGCTTTGGAGGCCTGAGGGGAAAATACGGGCCCAGGAGATGGAAAACTGGAAGGTGTCCACATGAAGACCTCGCAGGAGGTAGACATCATAATCCACCTTGTGGTAACTGTCACAAGCTAGATCAGCTGTCTGATTGTCAAAGACCTTGTCTTCATGACCAAAACGATCCCAGATGGTTTGTCCCTTCCCACCTTCTAACCAGCCTCCTTCAACCTTGAAGGACACACTGGAGGTGGCCCATTGGAAATCAGAGGGGAATGAGTCATTTAAGAAAAGGTCTCGCTCTGTTGTTGTCTGGGCCCCAAATTCATTCCACACATCCTGATAACTGTTTCTAAATGTGACAATTCCATTGTACTCTGAAATATCATAACTGTTGGAAAAGATAAATGAAACAATTTAAACATATATGAAACAAACTTTGTAAATACACATGAAACTGTCCATTTTACCAAGATAAACTGTTACCTTTTTGGGACGTCCTGCATGTCCAGCTCACCAAACATATCCATCACGTCACATCCAACGATATTTATGTTATTATTGTTCAAGACTGTAATAAGTGTAAGACAAAGTTATTGCCAGATATCTGACAAACTTTAATGAAATATGCAAGTAAAAAGGTACATTCATATTTTTTCTAAAACAAGAGTGAGCGCTTACAGCCATGCTGGCGGCTCTTTGATGCTGTACTTAAGAGCACAAGTAATTTGAGCTAAAGACTAACTTCATCATCATCAATGCTAACATGCTGATGCTAAGAGAGTATAGTGTTCACCATCTTGGTTTAGCCTGTTAACACACTAACATTTGCTATTTACGCACAAAGTAGAACTGAGGCTGATGGGAATGCCACTGGTTTTGCAGGTATTTGGTCATATTTCAAAATAATGGACGGAATGAATTGTCGACCTCATAAAGGTGCTGGTTGAACAGTTAAATGATCCTTCAAGTTATTACAGCTTATGCTGAGGGTAATGTATATCTGCACCAAAGTGCATGCTTGGAGAGATCCTTGAAAACATCCTTGGAGCCACAATGCTTGCATGGCTAAACACTAAAATTCAATTCAGTTAATTCAGGCTGTTTAAGGTTTTTCTTATCTTACCTTACATTAAACAGTACAAACTGATTGCTAAACATGTGTTTGTGTGGTTTATGCATTCACTTGTAAATATTAAACCCTGTCTTATGGCTGTACTGCACCATGCATGTGATTTATCTTGTAAAACTTTACTGGACCATGGCAAGAAGACCTTATACTAATCAATGGCACATAATACTTTCATAATTACTGTACTGTAAAGATTTACAATAGACTAGCCTTGATTGTCATAATCTGTTTGATCATCACAAATAAACAGGACTATAATGTAATAAATATGTGTATGTTATATGAGGGCAATTCAATAACAACACAAAAACAGTCTTTGTGACGTGAAATGACTTGAAAAGAAAATACGTGATATAAAGTTAGCTGTAGTGACATTTACCTTGTAGGAAATTGCCAAGGAGCTGGAATTGATCGTAGGAACAACCATCAGGCGTCACCTTATATATCAGAATGGGCAAATCCCCGCTCGACATCTATGGCATAACATAATATGCATGTGGCTGCAGTGTAACAGCAACACAGAACTGAAATTCAAAGTGAAAAGACTTTTTACATGTTACTGTACCTGTAAGCTGCTCAGCTCCTTTTCAAAGTTTGCCGCAGAGGCACAGTTATATTCAATGTGCACTGACAAGAAATCCATCTGTGCAAAACAGGAGACGCACTTTGTTAACACACTCAACAAACTGCTATCTCAGTTAAGTTGCATCGCCATGGGGTACATTAGTACACCACGATATGAGACAAGTTTTATTTTGGTCATAATAAAATCTGGCTTTTCTGACAACATATGTAAAACTTGTTTATGGTCATAGGAGCAGGAGAATACCCCTGTAGGATGTTACATAAGGTAACAGCAAGAGCAATAAACATATAATATGCAAGGCTTGCATATTCCAGACAGGAAATGACAAAATCGCACTGTGCTCTGCTTTATACACACATCTATTATAGGTGTATACAGATGGTATCCAAAGATTTTGCTTTTGTGATGAATGTGCATGAGAGGACAGACGAGGTCGACAAGCGACTGACACGTAATCTTTGAGGAACTGTTATCAAAGAGTTAAGATAAGGAGAAACATTTTTAAAACACTTTTAAAATGAAGCAATTAAAGCATAAATTAAATATAGAAAGCAAGATGGGATTTTTCACATGAAGTAGTACATTTTATAGTCTCATTTTGATTTGTGAAATTTGATAAGACCAAAGTCATAATTTTTGGTCTTAATTCTTAAAGACATGTTTGGTGGATTTGTAGGGGCAGCATCACTCACACTGTTTCTGTCCTGCAAGTTGGTGTGTGGGGTTGTGTGTGTGTGTGTTTTATTAGTCTCCCTGCAGAGTTCCTTTCGGTGAGGTTTTCAGTAAATTAATAAAATTTCTATATCCAAATGTGCTAATTGAGATTTAGTTTGGTAAATATAGCCAAAAAAAATTGATTTTCTGCCAAAAATTTTATTCATTATTAAAAAAAACATTTTTACATTCACAAAATTTTGAAAATTTCTTTTTATGTTGATTTACTACATTCAAATGTTTTTCATTTGGATGCTAATAGCAACATCGCCTGAACTTCATTAAGAAAGATGAAGAAGATTAAAATACACATCGACACAAGAATAGAAGATGCAGCTTACCATAGTTGAACCTTTGATCTGGGGAAGAATTTCAATATCACTCACTCTCAACCCAATTGACAGACGTCTCCCTGTGGAAATGGAAGCATAAAGGCGCTTGTTGATGTAAACTAAGGAACATTTGTGTGCACACATGTTACATTTCCACCACCTCAGGAATGTGTGACTTCAGTTTGCTTCCAGCTAAACATACATAGACCTTTTTTTTACTAAGGATATTCTGACAAAGGACAGGTATGAATAAGAATATGAATGACGGCTTTATTCCATTTAGCTGCTTCACTTTCAGGGTCTTGGTGTTGTTCACGCTGGCTCACTGTCACACTGTCATCCCTTACTGGGACACTTGAAATGGACAGAGCCATTTTTAATGTTAATCGTGGCACCTGTGCTTTTCCAACTATGATAAATCAAAATACAGCTGTTTTTTATTTATTTTTATTTATTGATCTCACTGGGATTAATTATTGAGCTACGCCTGATAAAACATAATCTACACCATAAATCAAGGGGTGAAGGTTTCAGATTAAAAAAAAAAAAGTTGGTCATAAAGTCATTGCCATCAGGTTATTTAAGGCACACTAAAAAATATACATAACATATTACTTAATTGAATGGTTAGATAACAGATTAATGGTTAATATGACTAAGCAGCAACAAATAATTCTTGTTCTATTTAACTATTAAAACATAATTACAAATAAACAGTCCTGAAAACAGAAAGGCAGTCAATCATTTCTTTAATCTTCTTTTCTTACCTCTGTCAGGAAACCGCTGATGGTAGAGCTGGTAAATGTTCTTGTTGAGTTGGAGGATATTTTGCAGAGCACCTGCAGACCGCCCATCACGCTGAACATCGTCCAGTGTCACCCAGGAGTCTGCCAGCGCTCCAAACTCCCTGAAGGCAAACTCAGCATATTGCTGGAACATCTCTACCAGCTCCGGGCTCTCCCAGCCTCCATACCTGGATCTCAGAGCGTCCGGCACTGTGGATCCATGAAGGACCACCAGAGGCTGAAGGCCCACCTCCAGCAGCTCTTTCAGCAGACTGTGGTAACAGGTGACCACAGCCTGCTGGGGCTGGCTGGAGAGGCCTGTTGGCAGGAGTTGGGTCCATGACAGCGGCACTTTGAAGTGGGTCACGCCTCTGCTTTGAAGATACTCAAAGTGCTGTCTGGAGCCTGGAGGTACGGGATGACTGCAGTCAAAGGCGTCGTTCACTGCACTGCCTGAAAGTTTCAGAGGGCCCGCAACAAGCATGAAGTCCTCCAGTCCATTCACCTCAATGCTGTGGCAACCATACACACAGAAAAAATACAGAAACGCAAGCCAGCACAGAGACTTCATTCTGGCTTGAAAAGGATGGACTGATATTATCTACTGATAGCCAAGCTCTTTAAAGCTATTCTCTTTTCTTGTCATTGCATTGTTGAACAATTAAGATGGATATCACATCCAAACAGTGCAAGTTTCAGCGTTTTATTGCAGCTGTCTGATACGAACTCCGGACTCACACGTGTCAAGTGATAAATGCATCCCTTGCTTGTACTCGTGTTTGAACGCCATGAAATATGTAGTCACTGCATGCGTTTTTAAAATAAAATGTTATACATTTCCTTCATAATGTGCAGGTGAAGTGTGAACCGATAAATATAAAAAATAAATCTTAGCAGCCAATTTAAGTTCAAAATAATATTTCATTAGGATCCTACAGATAATATTTTGAATTGCTTATACACGTTGAAGGAAATGCTGAGTGAGATGGAGAGTAGATTATCTCTCCCAAAAGCTATATTTCTCTTGATAATTTAAAGTATACAACAGCTATCATGGTATCCATCATAAACTTTTATCAACAGAGTCAGGTCACTCTCAGGCCATTACACTCCACGTCTTGGGTTGTATAAACCAATCAAAAGGTTAAAGATCATCACCTTTGAATTCCAACTTTTTGGATTCCCTGAGGATGGATATTAAAATCCAACTGTTTGTGTCACAAAGGATGGACAGTAATTGGATTAAAAAATATATTAACGTAATAAATTATGTTTCTCTTACTTTTGTTCCTGTGTTTATTGTTGTTTTAATTCACTTAGTTATGAAATGGGTTCAATTCAGTTACATAATACAATATGTTTTCATGCACGCTGCTGCAAATATTACAATTTGGACTACAGACTATAAATATGACTGTATGTTCAACTGAGAAGGGAACACAAGGACCTTTCCACAGCCTTTCTTAGTGTTGATTCCTCATTTTTTGGATGTTTTGACTTAGTTTTCCTGGACTTCACCTGTATTCCTTACTTTTTGGATGTGTTGCCTGTTTGGACGGCATTATCTGTTTTTGACCCTTACTTGTTTGACCACCCATTAACTCTTCTGATTTTGTTAATAAATACAATTGAACTGCAGCAGATCTGCCTCAGTCTGCATTTTTGGGTCCAGTCCCTTAAAGTCCTGCTGCCCCACTTGCACCATTGCAACAGGTACAGACTCTCCCTCAGTTACATTTAAGACACATTTTGATTTGCATGTGTACTTGATGTAAAGAAATCTAAAGAAAGCCATTAAGTCTAAAACCTTTATAAAAGTCTGTTACTATGAACTGTTGCCCTAAAACGAACCTGCTACAGCATATCTCAGCTTAATTTAACCCTAAACCTCAGTCGCAGGACAATTATAAAATAAGATTAGACAAGATAAACCATATGCACAGTTGTCCACAACGGTGCTCAACCAGTATCAAGTTTGATGTTACATGATCTTACATAAAATTGTAATTGTTGTCTTTTTTTTCTCTTCTGAATTACCTCCTTGACATTGACACACCCGTTTTTTTTTCACCACACATCATGATAATCACTTTTGCCTCCTGGTTGACCCTTTTTATTAGAAGGATTCAAGGTTGTGTCCACTCTTACCAAACACACCATAAAGTATCAAACACTGGTGACCCATTCATACAACCATGTCACTTATGAAACTGGTGTGACTGAAAGTTCAAGCTTGTAAATGGAGCCTCTATAAAAGAACCAATACCCTGTGACTCATTCAGTTCCTCTCCCATCGACAACATGAAGTTACTGGGGGGACTTTTCTCTTTGTGTTGGCTCACTGCATATGGATACGTGGGCCAGAAACATGATCAGCTGCCCATGTTTCTTGCAGGTCCCATGACCAACAAAGAGGTGAAGAGTCTGAATGGCGAAGCCTCTGAAGGAGCAGCGTTGGACGCCTTTGACTGCAGTCATCCCGTTCCTCCAGGCTCCAGACAGCACTTTGAGTACCTTCAGAGCAGAGGCATGACCCACTTCAAAGTGCCGCTGTCATGGGCTCAATTCATGCCAACAGGCCGTTCCAGCCAGTCCCAGCAGGCTGTGGTCACCTGTTACCACAGTCTGCTGAAAGAGCTGCTGGAGGTGGGCCTTCAGCCTCTGGTGGTCCTTCATGGATCCACAGTGCCGGACGCTCTGAGATCGACGTATGGAGGCTGGGAGAGCCCGGAGCTGGTAGAGATGTTCCAACAGTATGCTGAGTTTGTGTTTGGAGAGTTTGGGCAGCTGGCAGACTCCTGGGTGACACTGAGCAGCCTGGATGAGCTGACGGATGCTGAGCTGCAAAACGCTCTTGATGCACACACTGCTGTCTACCACAGTTACCACCAGCTGTTTCCTGAGAGAGGTAGGACATCAGTATCTCATCGCATTGAGTGTCAAACCTGGAGAACATTGGAAAGCTGAAGACTAGTGACTTCTTGTATAAAATACAAAAAATTAAAAAATAAATATTAGTCAGTATTTGGAGATCTTTAAAAAAAAGACAGGAATCTGGTCAATTTTTATGCACATGTGCTATATTTAACCTCTTGTGCCTTATTTTCCTCTTAAATTTCCCCATTATCAGGCCTGAAATACAAATTAAAAAACCCACATTGTATGTACACGATATGCTCTATCTGCTTACTCCTGTAAAAAGTTCTCAAAGACCGTGCATGACGGGACCAGAATGTGATATTAACTTATAATAAAATTATGTTAACGTGATTGCTTAACCAGACAACATCTGTTGATCTGTCAGAGTACATAGTGCAGGCATTGGCTATTTTTGTGTAGTTTTTATACGGAGGTAGATACTGTTTTAATGCATGATAAACTGAGATCAAGGCTTCTTGTCATTTTGGACAGCATTCAAATCACCTTTCTGTAATGGCCATATTAGGAGCAAAGTCCAGGTACTTGGCTTTTATAATCATATACTGGTAAACATTTCTTACCTTCATTTATAGTTGTCCAGTTTTATGAGATCACTCAATCGATTTTATTGGCCCCAATGAGGAAATTTATTTTCACGTTGTGTGTGTTATGTCTCCCCCCAGAATGCAGATCAGTTGCACAACATTATGGCAGTGCTTGATAATTGTTTCCATATCTGTTCACCACATGTACCAAAGTTCATGTTATGTAAATAGAGTGATGCAGGGTAAAGGAGAGTGCGCTCTCTGTCTGATAAGATATACCTTAATTCGTCCCACAGTGGGGACATTCACAATAGGTACAACAGTGTGGATTAATAAATGAATGATCACGTCATGTATTACAGATGGAGGAATATCAGTTGGGCTAAAGGCCAGTAAAGTCTCAACCATCTGTGACTCTCAACGGCTGGTGAGATCACACAGACACATAAGCAGATAATTTAAATAAATGTTTTTTTCCTGGCAGTATAGTAAAACAGCACAAGTATAAAAATGTGTATAGTTAATTTTATTTGCACTATGGAATATAATATATCCAGCAACACTCACACATGTATCTCTGTTTTAGAAATATTCAGATTTCCTCTCTGTTAAAATTGAATATGACTGCACCAGTGAACCAAAACTGGCAGAGGAGCTGCAAAATCTTTTGGTATGTAGAAATTGATTTTAATAGTTAACAGTCTTCATCTCTATAGATAATACACTGTCGACCCGTACTGACTTATTCTGGGAATTCTGTTACATGCACTTGTATTGAACATTGATGTTTTCTTGTAGGGAAAGTGTGGAGACAAACCCATTCTCTTTTATGAGGTGAACATCAAAGACTGTACTCCTGATCAGTTCCTGTCAGATGTCAAAATCTTACAAGGTAATCTACATGATGAATTGATAGTCACAACCTTAAAGAGGTGAAATACAATTGCTTATGTGTGAATTAGAGGTTATAGGTTATGTACAATTAAATCACAGATCACTTTAGATACCCTTACTTGCCGTCCTTTGAGAAATACAGCTAATCCTGATATATTGTGATTATGTTAGTAATGTGAAGTTGTCATATTCAGTCATTTATTTCTTAAAATCTGAGACAGATTGCACTTAATTATCAATTCATGTCATTTCATGCATGAAATGATACATGACATATATGATATTTCATTATACTTTTACAGTGCTGAGTAATGGATACCAGAATATTTTTGGACTGGACATGGAAGAGATGTTACATCCAGCTGACATTATCCCAGAAAGGTATAGTATGTGAAAGGTATAGTGCATACAGGCAGAATAGATATAATGCTTTGGTCTACACTATTATACAGTATGTATGTATTGTATGTGTGTTTATGTGTGTGTATATTGAAAGGGGAGGACATATGAAACATTTCTTCCACAGGAGGGGGTTCTAAATGAGACAGTGTGGGAACCACTGTACTGAAACAACATGCATGAACACAAAATTATATATCACAGCTTGCTCCCACCTTTAAACTGTTGTACCGATCTTATTCTGTGCCAAAAATATTTGTTGGCTTTCTCCTCAAGTTCACATCTAATTTTATTTTCAACATGTTGTTCCTTTTATTTTCAGTCCTCCACACCAAAGTGATAACAACAGAAACAGACTTCAAACATCATCATGTTCAACGACCTACTGCAAAACCTTGAGCAGTTTTGCCACCATGGCCCCGTCTGAGCGAGATGCCTTCCTGAATGACTCATTCCCCTCTGATTTCCAATGGGCCACCTCCAGTGTGTCCTTCAAGGTTGAAGGAGGCTGGTTAGAAGGTGGGAAGGGACAAACCATCTGGGATCGTTTTGGTCATGAAGACAAGGTCTTTGACAATCAGACAGCTGATCTAGCTTGTGACAGTTACCACAAGGTGGATTATGATGTCTACCTCCTGCGAGGTCTTCATGTGGACACCTTCCAGTTTTCCATCTCCTGGGCCCGTATTTTCCCCTCAGGCCTCCGAGGCAGACAATCAGAGAAAGGTGTTATCTACTATGACAAGCTGATCAATGCCCTCATTGAATCTGGCATACAACCTGTTGCCACTCTGTACCACTGGGATCTGCCCCAGGAACTCCAGGACTATGGTGGATGGACCAACGCTTCCATTGTTGAAGCCTTCAAGGACTATGCAGACTTCTGCTTCTCCAGGTTTGGAGACAGGGTCAAGACCTGGAACACATTCAGTAGCCCCTGGGTGGTGAGCCATGCTGGGTATGGCACTGGTGAGCATGCCCCTGGAGTACAAGACAATGTGGTTTCCTCCTATCAGGTGAGAGCAACAGGCTAATCATAATGTAAATATATACTTTTTTGTTGTCATTCTTATAGATTTACTTAACCATTGATTTTGGCTTGACAGGTCACTCACAATATACTCAAGTCTCATGCTGAGGCCTGGCATGTGTACAATGACAAGTACAGGAAGACACAAGCAGGGAAAGTAGGCATTGCATTGAACTCTGACTGGGCTGAACCCGTGGACCCCACCATACCTGCAGACATAGCAGCTGCAGATCGCTACCTGCAGTTCATGCTGGGCTGGTTTGCACATCCCATATTTGTGGATGGAGATTATCCTGCATCACTCAAGACTCAGATAGAAGAGAAAAAAAATGTGTGTTCCACTTCTGTGCCTGCAGTGCTTCCAGTTTTCACTCCAGAAGAGAGCCAGAGGATACGTGGGACGGCTGACTTTTTCGGATTAAACCACTATACCTCCCGGTTGGTCAACAACAGTGATGGTGGCTGCACCCCTGGCCCTCAGGGGGTGGGTAACTTCCAGGCAAACGTGGACCCTTCATGGCCCCCGACAGCTTCTGACTGGATCTTTTCTGCACCTTGGGGTCTCCGAAGGCTTCTAAACTACATTTCGTCAGAATACTTGAATGTTACCAAAGTGCCTATCCATATCACTGGGAATGGTATGCCTACTGAGTACGGTGGGGACACTTTCAATGACGTCAATCGAATAGAGTACATGAAGAGTTACATCAATGAGGCCCTCAAAGGTATGGTATTGAAAGTAGTTGCTTATGTAATTTCATATAGTTATATTCATACTTTAGACAAGACTTTTGCCCCAAATGTTATATATTACATTACAAAATTATCATTTGTAAGTGCAGCCATCATTTGCACTTGCTTATGTTGATAATGGGATATGCATTTCTTGTCTAGTTTCAACTTTTTCAGAACTTGTCATATAGGGTCATGTTAAATAGGGTTTGAAGGCTGAAAATTATTATTCTCTCAACAGCTATACTTCTGGATGGAATAAATGTGCAGCAATTCACTGTGCAGTCACTCATGGATGGCTTTGAAGGTCCACAAGGCTACAGTGAACGTTTTGGATTGCACTATGTCAACTTTGACCTGCCTGACAGACCCAGGACTCCAAAGCAGTCTGCCTATTTTTACTCCAAACTTATTGAGAACAATGGTTTTTCTCACCAAAAACGGTTCTTTTCTCCAATTGAACTGAAAAACATAAAGTCGAATAAGTTTTCCCCACTCCCACCTTCCACAGTGCCATCCCAAGCCAGCAATGTTTGGAGTAAATTTTCCCGCCAAACTAAGTTTGACACAAATATGTACCACTACGGCACGTTCCCACATAACTTCAGCTGGGGAGTATCGTCCTCGGCTTACCAGATTGAAGGTGGCTGGAATGCAGATGGGAAAGGGCCCAGTGTCTGGGATACATTCACCCACAAACCTACCACTATTCCTGATAATGCAAATGGAGATGTGGCCTGTGACAGCTACAACAGACTTGAAGAAGACTTGTACATGCTGCGAGCTCTGAGAGTGAAGTCATACAGATTCTCTCTGTCCTGGTCCAGGATCTTTCCCGACGGTCAGCGTGCCTCCCTGAACCAGAAAGGTGTCGACTACTACAATGGACTCATCGATGGTCTCATAGCAAATAACATCATTCCCATGGTCACGCTCTACCACTGGGACCTCCCTGAAGCTTTGCAAACCCTTGGTGGCTGGGACAACGAAAGCATGATTAACATTTTTAATGACTTTAGTGACTTTTGCTTTGCCACCTTTGGAGACAGAGTGAAATTTTGGATGACCTTCAACCAACCTCACACAATTGCGTGGTCAGGATATGGACTTGGACAGATCCCTCCAAATGTTAAGGATCCAGGAACTGCACCATACAGAGTTGCACATAACCTTATCAAAGCGCACGCCAAGGTTTACCACACTTATGATGATACATATCGCAAACCCCAAGGTGGTCTAGTGTCCATTGCCCTCAATGCTGACTGGATTGAACCTGAAGATGTTAATGTTCAACGTGAAGTGGAGGCTGCTGACCGGGCTCTGCAGTTCCAGCTGGGTTGGTTTGCACACCCCATTTTCAAGAATGGTGACTATCCTGATGCAATGAAGCAGCAAGTTGCAATCAAAAGTGAGCTCCAAGGTCTTTCAGAGACAAGACTACCTTCTTTCACTGTTGAAGAAATGAACTACATTAAGGGAACTGCTGACATGTTCTGTGTGAATCATTACACTACAAAGATTGTAGGCCATTTTACAGCTCAGCTCAGTCCTCAGTCCTATAAGTTTGACCGGGACGTGTCAGAAGCAGAGGAAGTAAATTCACCACTCACTGCAATCCCTAACCAGAGAGCTGTAGCATGGGGTTTGAGAAGACTCCTCAATTGGATCAAGGAGGAGTATGGAGATCCAGATATTTACATTTCTGAGAATGGAGTCGCTACAAATGCTGCGACCACATTTGATGACCCAGACAGAGTGTTTTACTACAAAACCTACGTTAATGAGGCTTTAAAAGGTGAGTGCAAACATCACTTAGTTTTACAACATGCTGTGTTAGCTCCCTACATCTAGCATGGCGAAGCTAGCATCTGGTGGACATGAGGTGGAGGTTCTCTTCAATTAAATGACACACACACACACACACACACACACACACATAGTACCCTTCATTACCACTTGCTGATCTGTTGACAAATCATCATATTCTGTGGAATTGTGTAATAAGAAATATAGACTACCAATTCACAAATGTCAATATTTTATTGCAAATTACATTATCTTTTTCCTAACATATTTTACACAGCTCAAAATCTTGATGGCGTGAAGGTGAAAGGATACATAGCAGCATCTCTCATGGATTCTTTCGAGTGGCTCCATGGGTACACAGTAGGATTTGGGCTGCACCATGTGGACTTCGCTAATCCAAGCCGGCCAAGGACACCCAAGTACTCAGCTCACTACTATTACCAAGTCGTGAAGGACAATGGCTTCCCTTTAACAGATGATGAGAAGATGCTTAATGAACAGTTTCCTGAAACTTTCAGGTGGAGTACTGCCAGCGCCTCTTACCAGGTAAGAGGTCTTCCACAATGTCAGAGTGCACTGGTGGGACACTAGCATGGCAGAATGTCAGTTATTTTTAAGGCATCTTTTATCAATATACAGAGATGAAGGACAAACTTTAATTTCAGATTGAAGGAGCCTGGAGAGCTGATGGAAAGGGACTGAGTATCTGGGACACGTTTTCCCATACTCCTCTGAAAACCAACGACGGTGACAATGGCGATATTGCTTGTAATAGCTACAACAAGATTGATGAGGATGTGGAAGTGCTGAAGACGCTGCAGGTGAAGCACTATCGCTTCTCTATATCCTGGCCCAGAGTGCTTCCTGATGGCACCAAGAACAGCATCAATCAAGCTGGACTGAACTACTACCACAGATTACTGGATGCCTTGAAAGCTGCTAACATTGAGCCCCAGGTCAGCAGTGTTTATAACCACTAACTGTTCCTATGTGTAATACTGTATTTGAACATTTTTGACTTTGATGACTCCTGACTCCTAGTGCATGTCTCTAAACCTTAGCAAAATACAATTTAACACCAAAGGGAAAAAACATCACTTATAGCAAAAGTATGTATTACTCAGGTGACCCTGTACCACTGGGACCTCCCCCAGGAGCTACAAGAAGTGGGGGGCTGGGAGAATGAAACCATTGTCCAGAGATTCAGAGATTATGCTGATGTCTTATTCAGCAACTTTGGAAGCAAAGTGAAGTTCTGGATCACTCTAAATGAACCCTACATTGTGGCCAACCTTGGCTATGGATATGCTTCCTTTGCTCCAGGTGACGAAACAAAATTTGAATGAGAAATTTTACAAAAGTCAGTCAAAGCTAGAAATCAGATAATAATTGCTGTGAGCTGTTGAGCTTCATTTCACTCGTGGCTATTTTTTAACTTGACTGATAGTTCATCATTTTAAAGCTCAAAGAAGTATTTGAAAACTGTATGATGATGAAAGACAACAATGATAATAACCCCTCAAATGTTTCAGGCATTCCAAACAGGCAGTATATTGCAGCTCACAACCTGATCAAGGCCCACGCTGAGGCCTGGCACCACTACAACGACAACTACCGAGCAACGCAGGGTGGCCTCATCTCCATTACCATCAATTCAGACTGGGCCCAGCCAAGGAACCCATATAAGCAGGAGGACGTGGATGCAGTCAACCGCTACTTACAGGTAGACAAATAAATACCGACCCCAGAACATTTGAGATTGAACTGCTTTTCAGTTAAACCTATGCATTATGTTACCCCACACATCTGGAACCCGATGCAGGATTAAGTTGTAATAATCTTATAACATGTAATTTACTCTGCAGTTTTTCATTGGCTGGTTCGCCCATCCCATCTTCAACGGTGATTACCCTGAAATAATGAAATCAATCATTCGTGAAAGAAGCCTGGCTGTAGGTCTCACTGAATCGCGGTAAATGAAAAGTTGCTTATACTAATTGCTTGCTAACTGCTAATTGCTTAAGAAGTATGCACTGTAAGTGACAGATAAATCTTAGAGTCCATCTTGTAATGTAATGTTTATGGAGAAATCCTGGATTGGATTTTGAAAAAGACTCTTCTTTCCAATACAGGCTTCCTGAGTTCACCCCTGAGGAAATCAAGAGGATCAAAGGGACTCATGATTACTTTGGCTTCAACCATTACACATCTGTTCTCATATCTCCTGCTCATTTACCGCTTGGCCAGCAGAACTACGAAGGAGACAAGTAGGTTGAAATTTAAACTGTACAGTAACTGAGCAGGAGGTAACACAAGAGGGAATTTAATGCACAAATAAATGTTAGTGTGTTCAGCTGCCTGTTCAAGTGACCACATAAAGTAAATGGAAATTTGTCTAATGCCGAAATCCAGGGCCACTTTAACCTCCCACGACCGCACCTGGCTCGGATCTGGCTCCTTCTGGCTAAAGATCACCCCATTTGGATTTAGGAAAATCCTCAAGTTTATCAAGGATGAGTATGGAAACCCACCCGTTTATGTCACAGAGAACGGGATCTCAGAGCGAGGAGAGGTGGACTTGAATGACTACCACAGAACCTACTACTATAAACACTACATTAACCAGGCCCTGAAAGGTACCACAGCTGAGAAAACACAAGAGTTGGATTGATTTATGAACATTTTATTGCTTTTGTAAAACTGAGAAAAGATTGTGGAATTGTTTCTTTACCTGTCTTATTAAATGTGGAGGCCAAATTAGAATTTGTTATTATGAGCAACTGAACATCAAAACATTATCTAAAGTTTTTTTAAGGTCTGTACATGTATGTTAAATGTAGCTGTTCCTGTTCTTTCAGCCCGTATTCTGGATGGAGTTGATGTGAGAGGATATACAGCCTGGTCATTAATGGACAACTTTGAATGGGCTTCCGGCTACTCCGAGCGATTTGGACTTTTCTATGTGAATCGCTCTGACAACAATCTCCCTCGCATCCCTAAAAAGTCTGCTTCTTACTTCGCCACCATCATCAGGTGCAACGGTTTCCCAAACATGATCAATGGGACCCATGAGTGTTTGAGCCCTGAACCTGAAGGTAATATACAGTTTTAAAAAAAATGTAATCACTGTAGGATTTAGGAGGAAAAAAACTTCATCTAGATGTTAATTGAGTCTGGAAACAACTTACAATACCATGCAGATCATTCACTACGGAAACAAGATTTTTTTTTATGACAGATGCTGGAGCTAGTCTAATGCAAAATATAAGTTTAGCTGGAATGAATAATAACATTTTCTTGTCTGTTCCAAATAGCTACAACCGCCCCCCCTGTGCAACCCTCCGTGCAAACCCCCGTGCAACCCCCCGTGAACATGGTGGACTTCCTGGGTCTGGAGCTTACACCTCGTGATGCTGAAGTTGGGCTTCACGTCACCTTTGCACTTCTTCTCGTGGGCGTCCTCGGCATCAGCCTTGCTGTATATGGGCTAGTGACAGCAAGAAAGAAGTTAAAGAGAGCTGCAAAGGAAAACCTTAAGATGGAGAAGATGTGAGGAAAGTTATCAGAATTGGAGTTGCTGTGTGTAGTGAGTTTTTGGCAGCTTTTCCGGGTCCAGACCGTACACACCTGAGTAGCTGAATGGCTGCCTGGTTCTGGATGACTGATTCTTTTCAAAATCTTAGAACAATATAGAACAATGTTAGGGTTGAGGAGCAGTTGACTTCTCTATTCCAAAGATGTGTGTCATGTTTCACTTCTAATTGAGACACCAATGTCATTATTTTAAGAACAGACATATTTTGTAGATAAATAAATTAAGATGTTGGTTGGTGAAATATTTAAAACATATTTAATATGTAATGAGAGTTTGCCCTCAAAACATTGTGAGCATATATCATTGATCGCTGTAACATTACATTGAGTCGCTTGTGTCACTGTCGATAAACGACCTCTGGATGGCGCCAGTGAATCATTTTCTATGTGGATGTGAAGCTGCTGTTGCTACAATCCACATTTCACATTTGTTAAAGTTCAATATTTAACTGGAGATAAAGTTAAAGGAGGTTATGAACTGAAGAAGGTAAATCGAGAAAACAAATTAAAGATTATACTATTTGTTTGCACTTTCACTCTGAGCAACGCAGTCTCTCGTATTTTCATGTTCATATTTTGCTCTTTTACTACCATTTTGATCACAGCAACTGGATTCAAGATCCTGATAAGGAATATATTTAAATGGAAGGTTTACTGAGCTCTGACCCTGCTCCATGCTGATGCAATGCTTACAGAACTTTATTTATCCTTTATTTATTTGATAGCTTTCCGGTACATCACCTGCTCAGAGGTCAGTTCTCCAACTAGGTAGTTTGAAGTGCCCTGCTCAAGGACACATCAGTAGGAGTTCTTAAAGAGAGGGAAGGGTATTTTCTACCCCAACCTTTGCCTCAACTTTGGGGATTTGAACCATCAACCCTTAGAACAAAATCCCACACCTGTAGGATTTTAGTTGTTCCACCGGTGACCTCTGGCTGGAAACCCACCACAGCCTGGAGCAGCCAGTCAGACCAGCCCCTGCATGTTTCTCCCACTCAATAACATGATCCACATAAACAGCTCTTCCCCGACAAGGGGCTCTGAGGGCAAATCTCCTCTGCACTCCTGCCAGGATGCCTACGTCTGGTCTCTGGGATGACCCGCTTTCTCAACAGGATGTACGCATTAACGAGCGGCGGGTGTCTGTTCTGCGTGCTCTCCCCCGCTCGCTCCTCAGCAGCTCCGATCAACAAGGGGTCTGTTCAGTATCTGAAACCCCAGAGTGTGTCAGGATGGGTTATGAGTCAGACTGGAGGAAAATATATTCGCTCATAGTTTCACGAAAGGTTTTTAGGTCAGCTTGATTAACTTGCATAAAAGTTTGATGACTTGCACATGTATGACTTGGCAATACGGGGGTTTTACACATTTGTTTAAGATACTGTAAAGAATGAAGGAAGTGTAACTGTTGTAATAGAATAAAATGATTGCATACAACAGGTTACATGCAGAGCGTCAACTTCAACTTGGTGATTCAGTCATTAAAATCAGCAGCAGCAGCAGCATTATAATTTGCATGTGTGAGTGTGTCAGTGTGTCTATTTGCACATAAATAAATGACAATACACTAATAAAGCCTGACAATACAGGCTATTCTTTAATACACAATGTGCTGCAACACAATCATTATGTGCGACTGAAAAGATGGAACCTTGAAATGTCAAAATACTTTTTCAAAAAAGAGCATCTTTCATATACTATGTTTATACAGTTAATTATGAGCTGCTTTCACTGTTGTTCAGAGTCGACCATTAAGTGGAAAATAACTGAGAGCTGAACATCCAAACTAGAAAGTTGCCCATATCTTGTCAATCTGCTTGAATACAAAGAGAAAACATACAGTGTGTGTTTATGTGGATTTTCACCACTATATGTGAGTATGGATGCATGCTCACAGCCTCTGACTGAAAACAAGTCATTTGCATGACATTTAAATTTCATCTTATATCACAATAGATGTCATATTATACGCTTGGCCCCTCGAGACACTTGTTTCTCATCTGTGTCCATGGCAACCTGGTACGCGCAGACAAAACAAACATAAGCGATATACAACACACCTGCCGCTCTGCACAACCTCTTCATGCCGTGTGGGACACTGGCACAAAGATGAGATTTGATGTTCTGCTTTTAATCAAAGGCTTGCTGGGTGGAAGTCTCCCCTTTGTGTCATGGAGGCAGAGTGATGGTGATTGCAAACTGCTGCATGCCATCTTTGCTCCATAGTAGGCCTCTGCCTTTATGGGCACAAGGACGCTGCAGTTGTTCTCGTTTAGACTGTTTCAAGGCAAAGAAAATAGTTAAAACTTTGCTCTATAATGCCAGTTTGTTATTGCTTTACATTCTGGCTGTGTGAGACTGGTTCTTACATATTATATTATATTTTGAGCTGATACTCTAATCCAGTCTGACGTACAATGACGCGCTTAAATTACACTTCACAAACGGTGTCTTTAGAGAGAAGAAGGAGTGTTTTCCACTCTCTCTCTCCTTCCAGGAAAGAGGCTGAGATCTTCCTAGTTGAAATACTAGAGCAGGAAAACATTATTGTTAAAAAATCGTGTGGGATGGGCCGCTGGAATTGGAGCCTCCCAAAATGGAGGGGGGAATATTTTCATTCCAATAATAGCAATGTGATACTTCAAGAATGTTTCCAGCTGAGCCAAGACAGCTGGAGCCAGCACCTTCTGCAACACAGATCTGAGGGTTACACCGGGTGCCACTCTGTTAAAGTACAAGTTTAGTTAAATGGAGGAATAGAAAATAATCAGAATCACAAACTTTGAACCACCTCACATAACAAAAAATGCTCTGTCAGTCCTGTCAACCTTCACCTCAAAGTATCGCAGAGTCCCATTCACACAGCTTCATATCAAGGTGTCGCTTTGACTCCGATCGTTGAATTGCATTGGAAAATATCAGTTGTAACAAAAAGTCAAACAAACTTTTCACACACATGCCATCTGTAAAGTATTAGAGTAATAAATGGTTGTTGGGTGTTGTTGTGTCTGCTTCCAGTGGCAACCTTAGATGTGGAAATCCAGGTTGGTGAGCATGTTGCTGTGTGTTACTTTTATGAGTCTAATTAGTGAAGCACATGCTCTCACACACACACTTGAACACACTACCCAGGGAAAAGAAACTGCCTCGTGTTGTGTCTTTTTTAAAGCTCGACTGATAGGTGAGACGGTCAAGATAACGGCTCATATACGCTTATCACACACACTGTATACTTATATCACAGGATATGTTTGCTGATGAACGACAAGAGATTGTAGTACAAAATGCCAAAAGATGCTGCATGTTTAAAGTAGTTTTGGAACAGTTTCATATTAAATAGTTTATCTAGAGAGCACTGACAAGCTCATTTTCAAATTTCAAATGTCCTGCATGGTTCATATCTTCATCACAATTAAACAGCTGACAGTTGAGAAAGACGGTAAATAAAAGGAGGGAGAGTTATGTCATGCAACACACAAACTTCTGGACTCAAACTGAGACGCCTTAACAGTTCATTGAAGAAATAATTTAAACCTCCAATAACTGATTGTTTTTGTCGACTCAGGAAAGTGGAAACAAGTTGTGAACACAACATTGATATTTCACCCCCTTTTAAGTTTACACAGCCAGTTTCTGTTCATCTAAATATAAGTCAAACTTTTACTCTCTTGTAGCTCTGTTTTTGGTCTCCACCAATTTCTGAGTGAATTATCTGACTCTTTAGCTGCTAAATACGTTCCCCAGATAGTCTCTAACAGCGTCTGTCTGTTGTGTGTTCAGTCTTTTTTAAAGGCTTAACAATGAGCTGAAACTCATTTTAAAGCTCATTTGAGGGATCCTCATTAAAAAGTCTCGTATTAAAGTCTAGTTATACTAAACAGTTTTTAAAGTCTGAACTTACTATAAAAAAGTCAGTGGATTATATTGTGATAAACATGTTAGTGTGGAAGAAGGCCTCGCTGATAGTGCGGATTAAATTCATTAGATGCAGAGTAAGAAAACAGAACACCACAGGTCCAGGATGTAAAGACATCTGCCACCCAGACGTGAACCGAACACCCAGACGTCAACAGGTCTGATGTCAAACTACTAAAGAAAAGCTTTAGTGTGTATAAGGAAATACACATCAGGTAAGAGGCTGGTATTTCATTTTAACTGTACAGCACTTGTTTCAAAGCCAGTTAGAGACCACTGCTGTGTTAGACGTAAAATCTCCTGAGGGAATCCTGCTAACCCTGTTTGAAACCACCCTATGTTTTTTATTGAGATCATTATCACAAATATTGCCTTTGACAGAATCAATTTCCTTGTTTTGTGCTCTGCGGTGCCATATCGGCTAAATGTTGCATTCTTCCTTCGCGATTCCCACTTCACAGGTCCCCGTACGAAATAAAGCAGGAATGGAAACTGAAGCAGGAAATTGAAAAGAGGGGTCCTGTTGTGTTGTGAAGACCGCTGTGCCTACTGCTATTTCCTCTGAACGTGCCAGCCTCGTACGCTCACCAGATGTACAGTATGTGCGTCCTTTCCAATAATCCTCGCAGTCCTTGAGGGGAACATTCTGGTCAGACATGTGATGCAACACAACCCCTGTTTCAAAGATAGATTAATGTTTATTGTTGGGGCGCTGACATGGCGGTAGTCTGGCGTTTGGCACGCTCGGCCCGTCTTGGCTCATTCTTCATGCAGCCTGGTTGGCTGTAGCACTTCAAAGGACACGCAGCAGGATGGCACACAACAGCTGGCGTACAGCTCGGTGCGTCTCTGCGGCTTACAGGCTGCTCACCAGTGTTTACCGAGTGCCAACGCCAGTTTAGCGTCTCTGCTGATTATAACACTTAATTTTCAGAGGTGAAAAGAGAAATGTGAGTTAAACAAGTCTGTTTTTGTTAGGACAGTCTTCTTCTCTGTTGTAATATTTACTCTTTTGTATTATACAGCAGGAGACAAGCATAATATGAGACGGAGATTGATGAGGGAAGAGACAAGAGGAGACACAAACATGATATTGTACAATCCTGATTACAAGTTGGGACGCTGTGTAAAGCATAAGTGAAACAGAATGTGAGAAATTGCGAATGATTTTTGACCAATACTCAATAGAAAACAGCACAAAGACGAAATATTTAGTGTCTGACTTGTTGGGACAGGAGCAACAAAAGACTGTGAAAGTTGTGATAATTGGTATTGATAACAGGTGATAGTATCATGATTGGGTATGAAAGGTTCATCCTGGAAAGACTCAGTCGTTCACAAGCGAGGATGGAGAGAGGTTCAACACTTTGTGAACACATGGTTGTATAAAGGATATGATGAAGATATGAAGATGTATAATCCACTTTTGAAAAAAAAGTTTGTTACATCTCATCTAAAGCTAAAAAAACCCTCTCATTAAAAGTTATTATTATGGAAGACAATCTTTGTCCGTCAGGCCCTTATGTAACAGTGTGTGACATTTATACAAGTGTGTGACTGTACATGTCCGATAAGATCATTGCAAAGTCACTGTGTGCCTCCGCTCACAGAGTGGGTTTGAACAATCTGGCAGGTTGGACTGTTTGAAAATCCTAATTAGGTCTGGCTGTCTGATGTGCCACTGGTCTCCGGGAAACAATTAACAGCAGCCTCGCCATGACAGGATGTAGTCGGCCATTCTTCTGCTGGGCTCCCTCGGCCTGCTGAGTCGAACCTGCGCTCCTGACTGTTCGCTCTGAAAAACAAACAAACAGAGAGGCACTTTCAGGATGATCAGGTAGAAGAGCAAGTTAATGAGGTCTATGTGAGCTGTGCTATAAAGATATATACTGCAGGCAATCATGTGTTTATTTTATTAAATAATGATGATGAATTTGCAGTGAAGTATCCAGAGATGATATCCAGCACACTTCACATTACTGGTCTATAAAAAGGGGATAGAGATTAATTGTTGAATCTAATCCAAGGGTGAATTTTGGACATTTCTAACTATAGAGACATGTGAACAATAATTAAGATTAGATTGTTTTTCAGTCAGAGACACTTTCATCATTTATACCAAATGTTTACACTGTTTGACAACCCCCCTCAATAAACACATACACGAACACAAGATCTTAGTAAAGTCAATAAAAGCTTAACACACGAGGAGCAGGTTGGGAGGATGGAGGGCGCTGCGGTCTCAAACCATCCACCTCCGTGAGCCAAGCAGCTGATGAATTAGCCACTGATGGTGAACACATGAACGAAGCATCAGATGACGCAAATGTGACTTCAGTGCTTTGCCTGAAACACAACTTGAATCAATCTTGTGTAACCAGATTATTACAAAAACAAATTACTGTTTGCATGAAACAGCTTCTGTTGACTTACGCTGCCTAATAATTATTTATGTAAAAAGTTGACTATGGAGTTGATTGTTAGGTGTCAAATGAAACAATATCAACATTGTCTCATCAGCAGTTCTGGTTTTTTTGCATTGGCCGTTCTCACAACTAAACCTCAAACTGGTGATTGTCACATGCCATCTCTCTCTCTCTCTCTCTCTCTCTCTCTCTCTCTCTGTCTCTCTCTCTCTGTCTCTGTCTCTGTACAAGTAAAAACAAAAACACTAAACAAAAAGTGGAAAAAGTGAAACTGAATTTCTCAAAGTTTTTATTTTAGGGCTGCCAGTTGAATCCATATGAGTCACTGACTGACTCATATGCCATTCACTGCCTCCACTGCTGCACAAGAGTGAGACGGAGTCAAATAGTAGTTAAACTGAATTAATACTGGATTCACGCAGGAGACAGGGTGTGTTTACATTTTCAAAGTCTGACCAAAACCAGGGTTGTTTCCTAAACTTAAGTTGTTTTAGTATCCAAAACCTAATCACATGTGGGACTCTATAGTCTCCAGTGTCATCTCCCTGCGGTACAACGTGGACGTCACACTTCCTAGATTGGAAAAAAAAAAAAAAATCTTAACCCCAGCAACACATCTGTTTCTTTCTTCAGTCTGACGTTGTATTTGGCAAATCAAATTGAAGGTATGTGTTTTGCGTTATATAAGGCTGTGGGATGAGCTGTGCAAGTGGTACCAGAGTGCGGCTTCACACATACAAAACCAGGCCGATGATGACCAAACCACAAACTGCCTTCTCAGACCCAACACTGTTCTGCTGAGGTCCATTTCTAGGAATTCAAAAAAAGAGAGCGAATCAGGGGAGAACTCAGATTAACATGAAATTGTGTGCAGATATTCATGGTCACCAGAGGATGAATCTTTTATTATAGCACCATAATGAGATTCAGGATTTTTGGCTTTTAGGAAAATATCTAAACAACTATTGGCTGGATTGTCATAAACTTTGCTACATATATTCATGTTCCCCTCAGGCTGAATTTGAACTTTGGAAGATCCTTTAACTTTTTCATGTAGCTCCACCAACTAAGTCCCCCCTTGTGATAATGATAACACGGAGCTAACTGGATCAGCTCTGACAAACAGATGCTCAAATGAAACTAGCTGTTGTAGCATGGGGCTTCACCCACACTGTGAATCCCACTTCTCAGGTTAATTGCTATTCTTGATTTTAAAAACACAGTCAAAATGTTTCAAGGGGCTCTACGCTAAAAGTTCTTTTAGGGAACAAAAGGAATAAATGAGTTTAAATTTCACCAGGGAACATGGTAATTAGGAGTGAGAGGTTCACTTGCCCTGATGGATTTCACTGTTGACTGGAGTGCACGGTTAAACTCCCTGTGGGCGTTTCACTGTTTGGCTCCTTCTGTGTACTGAGGTGAGCACAACACGGTTTATAGAGAAGGCAGTGGATTCATCACGAGTATCCGAGTATAACTGAGTATCAAGGACAATAATACACTACATCTTAAGAGGTACCAGTGTATTTATTCAACTGCTTCATTAACTTTATAATCTATCTTCCATAAATTCTGTCATTTACAGTATCTTTCTCTGATAAGACAGATCTGATATCAGTCTTTCTTTCTCACACATGTTCCTGTGCTCCGTCAAGTGCCACTTGTACCGAGCTTGTGCTGTAATGTTATTTCTCCTGTGTGTGCATGGCTGTATAAAATGTACGAGGTTTTACATTTATGCGTGTGTTAAGTTTGTGGTCGTGTCTATTTGTGAGCCTCTTATGTGATTAGCTGCGGAGGCCGAGTGGCTCTTATTTTCAAAGGTCACCCTATAAGACAATCAGGTGCTGATTTAGAATCACAGAGCGAAAGCTTTGCAAGGTTTTGTGTATGTAGGAGATGAAACTGTTTTAGCTGTGAGAAAATTATATCTCATAAGAAGATGCTCTATCCACACGTGTTTGTCATAAAATAGCTAAGGCAGCAAACAAAATCTCAGCTTCAAGTTATGTGGTCCAGAAATTAGAAATAAATGCATTCTTAATTAGCACTTGAGCATTCAAGTGTTTTGAATCCATTCAGTACCTCTGAAGGACAAGAGGTAACTTCACAAACACATGATAAATACGGAGGAATGATTGCAGCCTCTAAATTGAATATTTGAGGATCCATGTGCTGTTTGTGCACCAACGCGTTAATGCAACCATTGTGATCTTCAAGGGTTATGTTACATGAAATTACTGAAATGGTGCAATCAGAGCTGCGAGGTCACAGGGTAATTTTGTGATTTGTATTTTATTTCATTTTATTTGTAAGGATCTTTTGTGAAACTCAGCTAAAGCACAATAGGTGAGTATTAGGTACAAATACCTTCTAATGTCTTTGTAATTTAAATTATACATCAGTGAACTAACGTAGCTCGATCTGATATTGTACAAGCCAGCAACAAAACCAGCACAATGTGTGTCTTTATCCAGAGGGTTTAAGTGCACAGCCCCCGTTATGTAATAGATGATAATCCGCTGTTACTATAGTAATGCTGCTCACAACTGGCAGATTGCACCGTGGTGAAAGTAAGAATCTACCTCTTCCACCTCGCTGTCATTCCTCGAGCTCTCTTTCCTGTGTTGGTGTTGATGGTGGATTAGAGCTGCATTCTGTTTATCACGCTGTCACAGGACTTTGACTCTGTGTTCTCCACACCTTTTCAGTTCCTTTGAGATGTTCCTGAGCAGCATTATTGCGCGAGCTTGTGAACAAGCACGGAGTCCGGAACACACTCTACGAAGCATTGATGTACAAAATGTCCTGGATTGCTTGTTTCGGGTTCTGCACAGGTATTCAGGAACTGGGGGACCGAAATTTGCTGTAACAAAACGAGGGATTGTTTCGACTCCAGAAACAAGTTTACACCTAATCCACTGAAATAACACATTTCATCTTATGTTGAACTCTTAAGCCAAATCTAATGAAAAACACAAGATAAAGAACTGAGTGAAAAGTGAGAAGCAAACTGTTCCGGCTTTTCTGTAAATCTAGGAAGGATTATTTTGCTTTATGGATGTGCTCTGAATTGAGCATCTGTGAGGCCAACAAAGCCGAACGGATGTAACAGTCCAGTCTCATTATGACAGGAGGTTAGTGTTGGGGTTAGAGGTCAACTTTAGTGGTCAGGGAGAGGGATAGGATATGACTTGTAGGATGGTTTGCAAAGCTTGTACCTCAGACTAAAATAGAGCTGATGGGTAAATTCAGTTATTTTTAATTCAACCCTGATTCCGAAAAGCAAACAGAATGTGATACTCAATGTGATATACTCAATTTAAAACTGCACAAAGACAATATATTTAATGTTTGACCTCATCAGCTTCATTCATTTTTGTAAATATCTGCTTATCCTGAATTTGATAGCAGTGACATGTTTCAAACAAGTTGGGACAGGAGCAACAAAAGAAAAAGTGAAAGTTGTGGACTGATCCAAAAACACCTGTTTGGATCATTCCACAGGTAAACAGGTTGATTGGTAACAGGTGATAGTATCATGATTGGGTATGAAAGGTTCATCCTGGAAAGACTCAGTTGTTCACAAGCGAGGATGGAGAGAGGTTCAACACTTTGTCAAACACATGACGCACAAATGAATCTAATAAATCTTCCCAGATGCATTGTGACACAGATGAATTGTGTGTCAAAAGAAAAACAGATAAAGGAGCTATGAATATGAATTTCTGTCATGAACCACAGTTAGACAGTTGGTGCAGAAACAAAGTATAAAATGAAGAGAAAAAGAAACCACGGTCGTGCCAAAAGAGTCTCACGAGCTGCATTGAAAAATTGAGAGGAGAAGGAAGAGACAGAATAAAAGACAGAGCGGGAGAAACACACGGGGGAACATACAATGGGGAGATGGCACATACGCAGGCAGGCATGATAACAGTCATCCGAGGGATCCTCAGTGTCAGGAGACCCACGAGGGATCGCCGGAGCCGTACACATCTGAACTGCTGCCACCGTGCCCGGCTTGGCTTAACAGGATTGGCTGGTGTGTTGCGGCTCGGATACAATTAATCCCTCTTATCCACTTACAGCACCTTAAATTGTGGAGGACGAACTGTTGCTATCTCCTGTTGATTATTCCTTCTTTAAACCTGCGGCAGAGGAAAAGCTTCGTATTACATCCAAAACCACTTATGTGTGTTCTTATAGAGTTTTACATTCCAGAGCTCAAGTCATTTGCGTTGGTTGATATTTCTATTGTATCATATTGTATTGTGCTATATTATATTTCAAAAAGCTTTCCTGAAACCCTGAAATCTCTGCATCCACCTGTTCCTGGTTTTATTTTCGTCATCATTTTATTCTTTTCCTGTGCTCAGATTTAAATTTACTTTGAGCCTCAATGTCAGTCTTCTCCAAAATGATTCCTCTTTAAAGACGTAGCCACAGCTTGACTTTTGCATTAATTACAGGAGAAAATCATCCAGACTGACTATGCACCTCAGAAGCATCCATCACCTTACAGAGCTCATGTATCATGATCATGTGTTGTGGTCGTTCATCTATGAATTTTTATCCGACAGCTGAGACGACAGAAGAACAAACTACAGCCTGCAGGTCTGTTTCCAATTCCCACAGTGTCAATTGACCTCTAGCCATCATTATGCAATCATGCAGATCGTGCACACTGTGACTCCCATCTAGAGTCTGAAATCTTGCTTCTCGCCATCTTGGATAAAAATCGCTTGAGTCTGAAGAAAAGTTGTCTCTGTGCTGGACCAGTGGGCCAAATCAATGAGCTGAGCATTCAGGACAGAAAGGACTAAAACCCTGGGCCTTAATTAAGTTAGCTGGATGCACAAACACACGCCCTGTTAGCCTTTTCCCTTCTTCTGTGGGTGGCTGAAATCTTGAAATTAAATAAGATAATGGAAAAGAGGAACATTATTAGATTATTGGAAAAGGGTTACAACTAAAACCCTGTTCTCTCTCAGCAGTTTATCACAGCAGTTTCTCTCCTATATATAGTGTTTGCTACATTTGCATGCCCTGGCATCTACACCCTCCACTGCTCTGTCCCACTCTGAATTGCATTAACCTACAGTGTGCGAATGTGCCAACCTTATCTCCTAAAAGATAATGCTGTGCTCTCTGGAGAATGCTCCGCTATCGTGGGCTTGGAGGAATTGATCTTCCCGTCACAACGTGCAGGAAATCCGTCCACTGCTGTCAAAGCAAAATTACAATGAAGGCATACAGTGTGTATTTCCTGCAGATCTTGGATGACTTCGGAGCTCAAATAGAATTACCAGTCGTGTTTGGAAGAAAAGCAGCTAGATTTCATGAAGCAGGTGTTTTGAAAGGCCTGTATTGGCAATTGTGGAGGGTTGTTGACAGCGTTTGGGTGTACAAGCTGCTCCTGTTAGCAGAGAGGAATTAGTTGTGGCTTATTAGTATTTTGGTGCAATGAAGACAAAATGCATATTGTTTTTTACTGACAGAAACTAGAATAAAGCCATTGGCTTTTATTGCAGTTTATGATATTCTGGTCCATCTGCAGAAGATTTCAGCTCAATCTCTGTGTGGATTACAGTTTCTACTCTGTGTTTCTCAGTAACACAGTTTTACCCCTAAAAGTCTTTTTGATCCCTTGTGTAACTCTACAGGTAGAATCCAGCAGAAACACAGAAAGACTTTGGGTTCAAAACTGATAATAAAGATAATAAATCACCAATTATCACATTATGTTAAATGCATGTCCTATTGTTCCTCAGCTTCCTTAATGACTTGCAAGACAAGTCATATGACACTTTGTTGTGACCCATTTATCCAGATACATCATGACATACAGTAATATTTTTTAATCAGTAATACTTTGATTCCCTGCCCGCATCTTAAGTAGAGCTCCATTCCTCGGTTTTATCTATTTATCTATTTATCATATCTACTTATCAAAAGCCAATGACGTGTGTGAACAATAAACTCATGGAGGACATTCTACCCGAAATGAACTATGATCTTTCATTATTTCCTTGGATGGAAGATCAAGTAAAAGTTGAAACAAAGAGTCAACAAAAATATTCAGAAATTGTGGACTTCCTTATGAAAGTTATCCATCTACAATATTTTGTCCCTCACTTCTCCTCATGTTGTAGTTAGAATTAGCCTTCACGGTGGCTCAGGGTGAATTTGATTTTCAGTTAGCTTCCTCTCAAATCCTGCTCACCTCACTCTGCAAATGGCAACACATTAACAAGTGTGTATGTTCACTTTTCCCCTCACAAATCTTAACTTTCTAGTCAGCTTGAAAATTCATTCATTTTTTTGTGTTATTGAGAGTAGCCTTTACCATTAGCACCAAAACCTGACAGCAAAGCCAATTAATATGAATGGCAAAGTAAATTATTCATCTCCCCTCACTATTAACCGTGCAGGCACTCGACAGGTGACTGACAACAAATTCACTCTGCTTCCAGTTTCATCTGAGACACAAAATTTACTTTGGCAGCAAATGACAACAGCAAAGAGCTATTGTGGAGAATTTAGGTTTATGTTGACATCACTTTGCTGAATTAAAACAAAATGTCAAATTATACAGCATAGCTGCAGGGTCTCTACCGACGACAACATCCAGGTTTGTCATAGTATTTAGGTTTCTCTTTTGTCTTCAGTTCCAGTGAACTAAACTTTCCAATAAAAGACTCATATTTCTGTCATTTTTTTTTTCAAAAGCCCAGACGGGTGTCACCAGAGCTGACAACGCTGACAAGACGAGTGTCAGCACAGGTGAGGAAAAGTCTCTCCTGCCACATTTTCTTGTCATTCAAACTTTTAAGAAAAAAAACACAACACACTTTTGTCACTTTGTCAAATGTTGCCAGTCTGACACTTTATAAAATGCTTGGAAAAAAACTTTCACAAAGGCGTTGAGTGATGGTTGGTGTCCTTTCAGACTTTCTACAGCCACAACTGAATGAGGATGTACTTTGAGTTTAAATGGTCACATCAGCATGCAACATGTTGATGTTTAGCAGGTATCATGTTTACCATGTTCACTGTCTTAATTTAGTGTGTAAACATCTGATATTTAGCTATAAAGACAAAGTGCAGCTGAGGCTGATGGGAACTCATCAGTATTGAACATCTAAACATTTTGTCCAGATTTCACTGCAATTCTTCCAATAGTTAGAATCCGGTTCTTCAAAAAAAAGGAAAAGACATTCTGAGGTTCAGTCAGGGCCACGAATGTCAGCACTTCATTTCACGGCAATTGATGTAATAGTTATCAAGAGATTTCAGTGTGGAGCAAAGTGGCAGAGTGAGTGACAGACCAGCGCTGCCACCCATAGAGCCATGCAGCCAGCATGGCTAAAAATATACAACACTGCAAAACAGAAATCAGTTTTTTCTTTCCTGTCCTGTTGCTCACCTCTTAAGACTTCATCATTATATTACGGCTCTCTTGAAAAAAAATGCAACATATCATATGTATAAGAGTCTGTACGAGTACATGTAAAGAACAGGAGCACTTTTGAACTCAAAGCAGCATGTGTTCACGTGCAAATTCAGATTAACCTTATATCTAGTCCCTAATCTGGTAAATAAAATAAAATGTTCATAGCATAACAATTTGTCCTCTGAAATTAGAACCAGTAGCAAAAGCACCAAAGTGATCAGCACCTGCATCTAAAAGAATTATTTATCTTTGGCCTGATTTGAACTTTGTACTGTTTTAAAGGTATTTGAGGAGTAAACTGTGTTTACAAGTTACTGTGTTTTATTATTTATACTGTGTTTTTATATATTCTGTACTTTATATTTCTAGTGTTAAACACGCAGGAGGGAGCCTGGATCACACTGGTATCTTGTAAACTCAATATAAGCAATACTTTATGTCTTCATTTTTTTCACATGTCAATCAAACAGTGTGGGAGGGACTGCGGTGGTTCAGCCACTTCTCCTGTCATCACCCTCTACTTTGCTGTTTATGCTTTCCAAATAAACTGGTAATGTAAATTTAATTTTACATTACCAGAAGAGAGCGACTAAATGGGGGATCATTTACCCAGAAATACAATTTAAAAGGAAATGGAACATTGAGAGAGAAAATTGCATGTAAGCATTTTTATTCAGGAAAACTAAGGATAATCTGGATATAATTAAATTTTGGTTAGAACAATCACAGCTCTGTTTTGTTGGTGGTGCAACAACCAGCACAAGTAGCGTCATGGATGTTGCCTGTGTGTGTCGTACTTGTGTGTGCACAGGTGGGCACACTCCCCAGCCAGGGGGTGCATTTAAATCAGCAGATGTGTGAAGTGCCGTACAGTATGTTTACCTTGATTACATGCTAACGAGAGGCTGACAGCTCACACCTCTACACACATCACACAGGTCTGTTATAACCTGTAATTCTGCCTGTTGATGCAGGAGATGTTGGATTACTGAAGTGTCTCTTCACTTGTTAAGCCATTGTTGTCATTGTGATTGAACTGTTTCAGACTGATGAGACCGGTGATGTGACTGACTGAGGGTGTATTTATTAATCACCACACCCTTTAATCTATATCACACGTCAGCCTGCCCTTTGACACTTTGCACTCTTACACATACATGAACTAAAATAGCAGGTACAATTGGAAATGCCCACACAGCCTGTGTAGCCAGGACCTACCACTTTTGTGTGATTGTATGAGAGACCAAAAAAGAACATTACCTTAGAAACCTTTTATTTAAAGCTCACTGACTTAAACATGCTCCAGTGCAGCTAAAAGCCAGTAGTTTTCTATTGTGCATCCTGACACCAGAACAATGCGACCCACTCATGATAGCAATGACATTTACAGTCAATATACCTGAACTTATCCCATTTAGAATCAATCAATAAAATATAACGGACTAAGCTATTGTGGATCGTTCACATGGCCTTTAATTGGACATGGACTGTGTCTGTCAGGTAGAATGAGAAGTTATAAGAAGAAATATAGTAGTTGTTCTTCTCATCCACCTTTAAAATGTGTCTGTACAAATAAGACAAGACTGTTTATGTGAAATACATCTGTAGCATTAGATTCACTGTGTGCAATGTTTTCCAGTAAAATTGGGTGATGGACAAGAAAATGGTCATAATAAAATCTGTAATCGTCCCAAGTGTTGGTTGTGTATCATATTGAATTGTATAGCATCATGTGTGAGCCATATCTTCTTCCGTGAGATAAACTCTGGATGCGTCCTGTTTCACTGCCGTGGTCGAGTTTCAGAGAACACTCATTATGTTGTCAGTGGTATCCTTTGAGAAGAGAGCGTGGCCCGGGTTGAGTCGTCCCATCTATGTTCAATTTTCGCTTTCTTTACTTGCTAATGTGGACAGGTCCGTGTGAGTGGATGCTTATTATGCTGTCAGTGTTTTCTTTGGAGAACAGCTCCACTGGGTTGAGTTGCTCTGCTTCTTTTCAGACTCCGGCTGCTGGCGTTTACATAATCCTGGTCTTACTTTTGCTTCATCTGTGGCAGCGTCAGGTGTCCTATGAAGCTAATATAGTTCACTGTTGGACGCTGCTTTTGATCATTGACTATGAGCGCACACCGTACACAGCTGGATGTCAGGAAACAGTTACCACATAACCGCAGTTCATCACATTTCTTTGTCACCTTGTGTACATTAAGTGTCTTCATATCTCCTCTCCTGTGCTCTCACTCTCTCTGAGTGCTCTCTGGTCTATACATCGTTTACATGGAGGAGGGCTTCCCAGGGTCTTCTTTGATCGTGCAGAAAAAAACTTTATTATCTCCTGTCCAGTCCACATAATCAGCTCCAGGCAGCGTGTTTGGATACTAAGCAGATGAGACACTGTTTCAAAAGGATGAATAAAAGAGATTCGCAACTCAGTTTTTAATTAAAACTGTTTTCACTGATATTGTGTCATTTTTGTTTTCAAGGCCTGTCAGTGACGTCTTTGCTGCTTGTAAAGATATGTGTTACTACCCTGACGCTGACAACTGTTTATTAAAAGTTGGGGGATATGTGACTTGAAAATTTAAGGCTTTCTTCACGGAGCATTTTCGAATGAGTTTTAAAATGATGTCTTACAAAATGATTGAAGAAATAACTAATGGTGTTTATTTCAAAAACATTATTCAACACATGGTGGTAGATGATTTTTTATTGATATTGCTCACAATAGCTGAAGATGTCACAGAGCATTTCTGTGCTGCCCTCAGCCTGCTCGCAACCAATCAAACTGTTACGAAGATGCATCACAGATATCCAACTGACTATTTTTATTTAATTTCATTCAGGATCACATAATGAGCCTGAGTCAGCTGTTGTGTAATGGAACTGCTGGCAAAGTTTGCCCACATCAAAGACCAGTTTGTTGGAGGAAGTTCACGGTTAAGTTTCTCTTCTCAGGATGGAAGGTTTCGAAGGGTTTTGTAGTTTGTGCTAAGACAAGGTTTCTGTGATATTTTAGTGTAGTGGAGCAGAGTTTTTCATCTAAAGACTCAACCTTAAATAACTTTAAGACAGTTTAAGCTCTTGAGTACGAGCTGCAGATAAATCCTGCATTTCCAGGTGTGATGTGTCGTCACAAATTTTATTATAAGTAACAATAACTTCTAATCATATCAGGTTTTAGAGGAAGGCCCTTTTCCTGGAAGCAGATTATCATTTTCTAAACCAACAGTGATGCAAATCCACCATTAGCAAACATGTCGTGCTTCCCATAAAGTCTCACTTTTCTCAACTGGAAAATCTGCTGTTGGTTTAAGTCTCTCCACCTAAGTATTAAACCAACTGTTGAACGCGACGAGCTGAGGCATGTTAGGTGCAGTTGTGGAAAGTCATTCTTGAAAAGGCTGCCTGGAAATCACCAAGTGAAACAGAAGAAGGTGAGGCGAACTGAGGCCACACCAGGAAGCAAATAACAATATTCGCTCACAAAGAGTTCATTGAACTTCACATATTTGTGATGAAAAAGCTAAATGAGGATAGTTTGTTTTACATGTTCCGACTGTTTTAGAAAACAAGGACTCTGGTCTTTGTGGCAGTTTCAAAATGACTGTTGATTTCTATGGAATTCACTTTACCCCATATTTACCCTACTTATTTATTCAAAGGCGCTGAGACATGTTTTCACAACCAGCCTCTGAAGTAATGCAGGTTACAGAACATGATCACACTAACTTTTCTGCCAAAGTTGCGACAGAAGTGGAAGTTGAAGTGGGTGGAGCTCAGTTGGAAAAAGATGATGTCACGTTCTTCTGGGCATCAATCGAGAATTTTGCAATATTTGACTTTTAAGACATCTTGGGGGGTTGTTTGCTTATGTTGATTCACACGATGTCAGAACAATGAGAGGAACATGAAAACCTCCTGTTATTCTGACTTATTCCTGTTTGCTGACCACCTGCTGCCAGTCTTGCATCCACATTATTTAAATGTTTAAACCTATTGGGGCATTTCAGTGTGTGAGTACTTCCTGTTTATGAGCCCATGAAACCATGCTTTCAACATGACATATCATGTTTCTCCACTTTCTCTGCACAGGATGACTCGATCGATTGGAATTGGAAATTTCCCCGTTGTGAGACTAATAAAGGAAAATCTTATTTTATCTTAATTACGCTCTGGATTGATGTGACATGAGCATTGTGCTGCTGGAGACAGTCAATCCAACCTGATCACAAACCACAGTCCTGACGAACAGATTAGTTTTTGACTGATAAAGATTCAATAAATAATAATTAAGAATATGTTTTTCTGAACCTTAACTTTGATTGTTGCTTATTTAGTTATGCATTTTTAATTTGATGAAATAAATAATAAGAGGTTTTAATAGAAAGTTTCAGGTTTAAAAAAAAAAATCTGTAAAATTGTGTTGCAGGCTGTCAAAATCTTAAACTCACCATCACATAAAATATGTAGGATTTGATTATTCTACTACAATAATAGATGATTAAAATGTATATAGGCTACTGAGTGTTACCACAGACTATTCATTATGTCCCCATAGAATTTAAGATATTGAAATAATGAAAGGGAAAACATATGTAGGATAAAGTCATTATTGAGCATCAGCAGCATGTTGGAATATCAAATGTATATTATATAGAAATAAATATAAAAAAAAACTCACTGAGGATCACAGTCCCATGCAACAAGATAATAAAGGTAAATAATAATTGTAATAACATGAGAATAATGTTGCAAAGCAGCATCACATCACATATTCACTGAATCATTTCTAAAGCTCAGTGTGAACACCATGAAAAGCAGAATGACAGACTTGATGAATCCTCTGACGTCACCGTCCTCTCAGCTGTCAGTCACCCCGCAGACCCCGCCTCCTACGGAAGCCCAGGAGGCCGTTCGACATGTGATAGAGTCAGTATGGCGGAGCTGTCGGCTCAGTGATTCCTCTCGGTACCGACGGGTCCTAAAACCTGGTCTGTGGATGCTCCTGGAGAAAAACAGCCATCTGCGACCAAAGGTGCTCAAACCAGGTACTGTCGCTTCTCTGTCTTTGTAGGCAACAACATCCCAGAATCAGCTCTTTGTTTTGAACTGGAGGCTCCAGAAAGATGTTTATCTTGTAGTAACATTGTTTCCTCCTCGAAGTCAAACTCACTGATTCTGCTGGAGTTTGTCTCTGAGTTTGTATGTGAGGCTCCGCAGAGAGACAGTGAAGTGTTGCTCAACAGTCTGAAGTGGCTTTAAAATCTGTTGTGCAACATTGTTACTCGGTTTAATTTTTAATCTCTGTTCGCTATAATGTTTCAAACTCATGTCGGAAAAAAGTCACTTTTCACCCTGAGTGGCCGCTTTAAACTGTATCTTTGTCAACTTTTCACTTTCCTTTCATGGGTTTTTCTGCAGACGTTGACACAGTTTTACTTCCCAGTGTGAAGTTAATGGAGAGATTAACCAGATGAACCAGACATTTGTCACCAGTTACTGTTGTTTGATTCCCAGTGAAACAGCTCAACTGTGTTCATGCTGTAAAAAAAAGTTTTCTTCAGTGTTATGATGTTAACTCTGCTCAAAACTGTCATCTGCACACATTTATTCAGAGGAAACAGCCAGTAATAATCTCTCTCTCTCTGTCTGTCTATCTTTCTCTTTCCTTTCTGTCTGTCTATCTTTCTCTTTCTGTCTGTTTTATCTTTCTCTTTCTCGCTCTCTCTCTGTCTGTCTCTCTGTCTCTCTCTCCCTCTCTCCCCCTGTCTCTCTGTCTTTGTCTCTCTCTCGACTGTCTGTGTGTCTGTCTGTCTCTCTCTCTCTACTGTCTGTCTCTCTCTGTCTGTCTGTCTGTCTCTGTCTGTCTGTCTGTCTCTCTCTCTCTCTCTACTGTCTCTCTCTCTCTCTCTTTCTCTCTCTCTCTCTGTCTTTCTCTCTCTCTCTGTCTGTCTCTCTCTCTCTCCCCCTCTCTCTCTCTCTCTCTCTCTCTCTCTCTCACTCTCTCTCTCTCTCTCTGCTGGGGTTGAGCTTCCACAACTTTCTTTGTGTGTAAAACTTGTGATGTTAGTTTGAGAATGAATCAAGCTTTTTGAGCGACTCTCAAAAGAGGAACTTGATTCTCAAGCTGAAGTGAATCCAAAAGTCCTGCTTCTGTTGCATGTGCAGTTGTGTACATGAGTCATTTCTGACTATGAACCTCTTTCATACTGGACAAAAAACCCACATCTGGCTCTTGTCTTCAGTGTTAAAGGGGACAATCAGGATTCATTCCTGGGTCACATGATTCTGCAGTAGTCACTTGTATTTATTGACTCCAGTTCAAATCAACAGTGATGGAAACATGACACCCAGGTGGACACACTCATTTTCACATCTTTTCCAGCGTGATGCTATGACACATGTTCAACTTTAAATTTATTTTTACAATGTGCAATGGTGACATTGTTCAATTGGCATTTAGTTTGAAAGAGCTCACTAAAGTAAATCATTCTTTCATTGCATTCTGGTTTTACTTATGTTTTACACAGCATCCCAGCTTTTTTGGAATCATGGTTGTACCTCGGTTTTGGGGTCACAGGTCGATATATTTTCAGTACAGCAGGGAAAATAAAAACAAAACAAAACAAAAAAAATATGGAGAAAATAACTTGACTACAAATGTCAGTAATGCACAATTGTAAGACCCTGACCAGCTGATAATTCATTTCATCAGTTTGCTGGTAGTTAGGCATTAATATTTTTATTTTAGTGGCAACAAATTGACTCAGTTCATTTATTTTTCTCCGTTCATTCAAACTGTGATAGAAGTCGACCTGCTGAATTGACAACATGCCGACGTCAGACACGTGCTCGTCGATAAACCAATCGGCAGAGTGTTTTCCATTTAAATGGCGGCGACGCCACATGAGTTTGACTTGCACATTTAAATCACAGTTAGTTCACATGAAGAAATCCTTGATAGAGGAATAAGGGACGATGGTGCCTGTGATTCACTAGAGTGTGACGATATGCAGCCACCTGTAATGCTGCATCTTGAAGAACCGGTGTGACTGAATTTTTTTTCTCAGTGGTGATCAGAGTCCTTCTGTGTCCTACACTAAGAGGAAGTGTTCGTTTGACTCTGTCGTGTGCGATGTTCAGGAGTTGTTTTGTTATTGATATGCAGTAAATCACTGTTTCTGTTTCCTGACTAGTGGTCATGCTATTTGTGGATTGTGAAACATGTCTTGTGGCTGCGCTGCATTGTGCTTTTTTATAGACGACTCATGGTGATGGTATAAATATAAATATCTCTGCCACTTTTAACTGATTTCTCTTTGTGTGACATTTGTGAGTCTTCCACTTTCACTTTGAGGGACCGACAACACCTGATATTTAAATTCCATATTTTAGACAGTTGGAAAATTCTTACTAACACAAACTACACACACATTATTTCTGTGGAAATTACAGTTAAACAACAAAATGGATTTAGGGATCAAAGGTACATTGAGAGATTTTCAGTCAGTGCATTTCTGAGTGAGCTTCTCCTCTAAGAAAACCTCTTTGTCTTGAACACCTGCAGTGAATTGAAGTAACATTTGTAGAAGTATCTGCTAATGCATCTTGAGGGATTTGATGTGCAAATATAATAAGACAGTCGATGGTTGCCAGAAATGTCCAAAGCCAGTTTACGTAGCCAGGTATAGAAAGATTTTGTTCTCACCTGCTGCATGTTTTTTCTCCCCTGATCCATCAGATGGTCGGATTTTAGCAGCATATTATTATGGCTGGGTGATATCAACAAAATTAAAAATCAATCTATAATATCAATATTTTGTAATAGTACCTAGATATTTTAAAGCCCTTTTTGTTGTATAATAACCAATTTGTAATAATCAGATTAATTGCAGTCTAAGGAGTCTATGTATAGAAAATTGGTAATTGTAATTGGTGTAGGAAATAGTTTCTCTTCACTCCTTTGCAGCATTAAAGTGTGTGTCACACATCGATAAATCAGTGCTGCTTCCATCGCCTCTTTCCTCTTCATTACATCTCTACAATTAAAAATCCTCTTTTGTCACACCTTCTTTTAATTTTACTTCTCTCACCACCATCTCTCCTTGACACAGATATTCATTTAACCACAGATTCATTTTGCAATTAAAGGTGAAGTAACTTCTTTAATAAGAGATGACACAGACTGGGTGACACTGGCATTGTTAGATAGAAATGTACCGAGATACTGTAGAGTGACAAGACCAGATAGCTAAGCATAGATAACAAGTCTAAACATGGTTCATGTGTCGGCTTTATTATCTCCACCGTGCATATGAAAAATGGCACATGAAATACCTTCTTTAAGATAAGATAAGATATTTCTTTATTAGTCCCACAATGGCGAAATTTCCAAAAGCATCAAAGCAGACATATTTGGAAAGTGGTTGAAGGCATAAAGACATAAATATCTATTATAAGATTTAAAGTGATGCTTCAAAATAGATATTTTTCAGTATTGTTTTGGCTCTTTTGCATTTTTTAGACAGTGAAGACAGTCAGGAAATGTGTTAGAAAGAAAGGTCCCAGCTGATGTCACGGTTAGACCACAACCCTGGAATAAATCACAACAGACTAAATTCACACTGATTGTTTTTCATTTTTGAGGAAACTTTTTAAAGCTGCCCTTCAAGTCTACAAATTGTGTGAGTGTTTGATATATGTAAGATAGATTTTAACCCTGGGTGAGAATAGAGAACGCTTCAATTTCCTGGTGATTTAGCGTTAAAATCCTCATCCTGACATCGTGAGTTTGTTCTAGTAGAACAATAAAACACAGTTTGACTCAGTGGGAAGAACATAAATTTATCTTTTTGTAAAATCATCTCCATATTGATGTTCAGATGTGTTTTATTGGGATATTACTGTTCTACTTCTTCACTTCTAAGATGTGAGAGTTATTAAAATACTCTCAAACACGATGCTTTCTGATTTGAATCCAGCTCATTACACTGAAACAACTTGTACATCACTATCACGCCAAAGTTTTGGAGCACTTAATTCTTTACTTGCCCCCACGTTTGCCTCCTGTAATCTCATTAATAAGCTCGTTTAGCTCAGTTCCATTGTGCTTTGTCAGGGCCCAGGCATGACTTTCCAACTTCCTCCCATCATTTAGCACAAGCTGGCACTGGGAAAGCTTTGCTTGTTTGTGGACATTTTGTGGATGTTGTCACGCTCATGGATACTAATGGGGTCTATTAATGCCACTGTTGTGTTCGGGGACAAATAAGGTGACAGGACCCTGTAAAGCGCAGACACGTTTGCGCAGCAGGAATTTGTAAGCTGCTTGGCAGGGTCTTCCCTTCAACTCACTGTGATTCAGCATATTATTGTATCTTTGTTCTCGGTCCCTGTTCTGGTTTTTGTCTGTCTCTGCTTTACACGCAATGTTTGAGAATCCACTAAAACAGTCTGGATAAAACTCAGGGGAATCTGTCGTTTCATCACAGGCTTTTAGCAAACACCACCAATCATCTAAACCAATCAAACATGTTGACATTGACATTGGATTTTTTTTTTTTTTCCTCTTTGGATCAAGTAAACATAAAACACAAAGGTCAGTGAAATCAATCACACAGTCTTCGCCTTTTCTCATTAGGCTCACTGTTGCGCAACTTAGTAAAAGAAAGGAAGCTGGATTTTGGCCACGGGGCCCGAGAAGCAGTAAAAGTAGACAAGAGGAAGATTCAAGGCAGTAAAAGGGACACAGGGCTTTTAATGGGCAGCTATACAGAAGCTCTCAGCCTCAACTGATGTGATTTGAGGCTTGATGAATCCTTGTGTTGATCCTTGTGGTCACCCAATGAGTTCATTGCCGCGAATCATTCTCCCAGATTCGGCCCCTCATACCCCCGTCGTGCCTCACAACTCCAATAATAAACCCGTTTTAGCTCCTTTGTGCCTCGCCAGGACCTTGACCTGACTTTGAACCCGTCCTAGCTGCCCCGAACTCAGTTAGCAAGTGTTGGACGGGGGTTGGCGGTTGAGAAAGACGTCCTTGTTTGTGGACATGTTGTGGATGTCACACTAATGGTTACTAATTGAGTCTATTAATGGCGCTGCAGTGTTGGGTACGAGCTTGGTGACGGGACCCTGTGGTGCACGGGCACACTCGACCAGCAGGACTGTGCAAACTGTCCCACCACCCTGCCCCCTTCGTACCGTATCATCACACCCAATCAGGGGCTGCGATGATCCCCGGGCCTGTTACACTTTAATAACACATTTACAACCCACATGTTGAAAACGGTTTTTAAAGTTTTCTTTTGTCTCTGTGTGTGTGTGTGTGTGCAGTGTGCAAGGGCCAAAACCAATTGGCAGTTTGGAAATTGCAAATCAATATTGCAGGTTCATTATATGTTTGGTTCAATCTTTTATGATTGTGCAGAAATTTAATACATTTCACAGCTGGCAGCTGCTTACATGAAGATAGGAACAGTAGATTTCAGTGAGCGATGTTCAGGCTTTTGACGACAGATACAGATTGGATTCTCTGCCAAAAGCTACTTCATGAGACTCAGATGCTGTGTGTCCTTTTCCAGGATGCACTCTCTATAAAGTGTCCTCACACCTTTCTTATTCAGGTAATATGTCGTCACTGTCAAACTTCTGGACTTGCATGCTGATGGGTCAAACAGCCATTTATGCATCTCTCAGACAAACATTGTCAGACGGAGTTGACATTTCAGTTGCTGTTGTCACTAATCCATCTGGACCATAAAGCAGTACTTTCTGATTCTCTCCTCTGTTTGTCGGACTTGTTGCTTTTTGTCACTATCCGTCCACGAAGCAGGATTCAAAGCCACAAAAGTTGCCTTGAAACATCTGACTCTAAAGGAGCTTACACACAGCAAAAGTCGAGCTCTATTTCCATCACCCAGTCAGGCGGTGAGCCCAGACGAGAGGAACTAAGTGGTCGACGTCAAAGTAAAAAGAATTTGAACTCTGGCACAGTGGTTTTTCTTGAGCGGTTTAGTGTGAAGTCATACTGGTCCTTTAGGTCGGACGTCAGTGTTGCCTCTGTAAAAAATTGCTCTACTCGGTGGTCTGATCATGTGAAAGCAACATTCGCTCTCACTGCGGTCATAGAAAACTCGATTACACCCAGAAAAGATTTCTAAGAAAGCCTGCTCTCGTTTAGAGAAAACTCCTTCTTGTTGTAAAAGTTAGAACAATACACGGGTAAAGGAGTGAGAGTGACATTGAAAGAATGTGAGTAAAGAACAGGAAGTGGAGTGGGCCATTCACCGGACTTGGCACACTGCATAGAAAGATGCTACTTCCTGCTTTTTATTTCACTCAGAATAGTCGGCCTTTTGTTACCAGGATAACAACACATGGGCGTCTGATTGTCCATTAACATCAACAGACGTGTGTGTGTGTGTGTCCTTTTTATTACTGTGAGGTTGTTAACAGTGGGTCAAACTACGAGACAAATCAAAGCAGTGAACACTTGAGTGAATTCATGTGAAAACATTTTCACATTCGTCTGTTTACCTTGACTACAGTTATACATTAGGCGTTTCCTCCGCTCACATTTATGTAACAGCGGACGGGGCTGGTACAAGTGCTTCGTCATGGTGTGCCATCATATTTGATGCCAACCATTCTAATCCCCAACCCCACATTTTTTTCCAGGTTTTACAGGAATGCTCTCACAAACAAACGTATTGGAAACATGGCACAGTGCAGCGTTTTCCTCAAACCTAAAATTTTAAGAATACCGTTGGAGTTTAGGCAGTCTGGGTCTGAGACGACCGACCTCGGTGAAGTTCACATTTTCTTTTTATTTGTTTTTTTCATTCGTTTCTGTGCCATTTTTTTTTTCTTCCTTCACTTTTATGCTGCTCTGAGAGATGAAATGCAGACAGAAGCCATTTAATAGAAGCTGCTGAATGATATTAGTGTGACGGCAAGTTTTTAAGCTGAGGTTAGCTACAATCCAGCTAGTGATGTAGCATTACTAAATCAAGACCCTGACTGTATATACATAATACATTTCAGCTTGTCTGATGCCAGTCTGCTGCAGAGAAAGTGCATTTACAGACTCGCAGCCATTCTCCTTTGTGTATTTCTGCAGAGCTTTATTGACATTTAACTGAATTGCAACACAGTTAACGAAAAAAAAGAAAACATTTTCAGCCATTTGTAGCAAAGCTTTAAAATACAAAACAGCATTCAGCATTGAGCTGTTTTACAAATGTATTTTAAAGTGACTTAATTTGGAAGAATGTTGCATGAGATGTCTTTGACTTCAATATCATTTGTGCACAACTGAAGTGACAGGTCTCAAGTGCAAGATTTGGGTGTCAGGCCTCTCATCACCAGCTTATTTCATTTGCTTTCCATTGTGAAATATTCAGTCAGCTTCAGAATAGAAGTTTATTTACATGAGAATACAGCACAGCAGAACAGTTGATGTTTGGCATCTTGGTTCTGACATCGTCACTCCTCGATGAGAGAGTTGGAGGAGCAGATATCTTCCCTCGGAGAATAAAGTCAGGGCCTACAGGTGCAGCTGTCTGGACACTAACTGTACCCAGGATGTCAGAGCTCCACATCGAGAAAAATGATCCCCCCTCGTGCCACTTAATGCCTGAGCTCCTTGTCTTGTCCTTGTTCAGCCGGCGGCCGATTGATGCGATGTCCTGCGGTCACAGCCGGCCTTGTTCACGTACAAACATGAACAAGCAGCAGAGAGTGTTGTGTTACTGCAGACAGGGTGTCACTTCTCCTGCTTACCCACTTTTACTCTCTGTGTGACACTGACTTTCAGCCTTCCTCCTTTTGAGGAGGATGGGTTCAGTTCGACAGTCATGCCCTCAAATGAACCAGCGACCGTCCAGACGTATCACATCATTCTGTCCGTGCCCTGCAAGCAGAGCTGTTCCTTTGGGATTTCCAGGTTCTGGTTGTTTTATTTAATTTCTTTCTAGACTAATATCGCTCACTGTAAAGACGCTACTATTTTTGCCAACAACAAAGAAAAATCAGGAACATGTCAATCAATATCATACTGTTGGTTCCACTAATCCCACTCGCCAGCTGAATAATTCATAGTCAATTAGAGCTGAGAGGCTGAAGCTGTCTTCATGGCACAAGTGCATTTTCAATGATTCATTTCATGAGCTATGCAAGGGGTCTCTTAATTGTTGTTTACTGCTCGCTGCCCGACCACATGTTATTTTTATGCCATCGTGATTACTCCCGGCAGCGCTCAGAGTGCTTGGGAAATGAAGTCCATTAAGGGGTCCTGAGAGCTGTTTTCCTGTCAAGCGCCATGAAACGCTTCCAGGTCGAAACTTAACTGCACGAGAACAATAAATCTCGTCCAATCTCAAGTGTCAGGAAATGAGAGGCACGGAGTGATGCAGGTGGTATATTTTTATGGTTGTGCAGCGCTGTAAAAAATACCTGCAGTGTTGTACAAACATTCATTTTAATAGACTCCCAGAAGAACGGTTTAAATGTGCAGAAAAGGTGAAGTCATAGGGAAGGAACGTAAAAAAAAAACGGCACAAGCACGGCTGACAGCTGACCAGTGCCACAGACTGCAGGTTGCCGGTGTCAGAGAAGGAGCAGACTTGGCTTCCTTTTGAGCTGCACTAGGGTTTTGTGTTTGTTTGTTTGAGTGTGGCAAAGAGAGAAAGTGAGGGGACTGAATGCCTGAGGTGGCTGCTGACACAGGGTGACAAGCTGTAAAAGCACAGTCTGATTTCTTGTGTGACAGATGACTCCTTTGACTGAAATAGGCGGCTGGATCTGAGAATAGCGCCGCTGCCTTCCAGCCGACACACCGAGGCCTCACATCTGAGCAAGTTCATCCACTTTGAGACACCTGGTCGTCAAAGTGTTTGACTGTTAAACACACACACTTATACTATGTCAGACAGTCACACAAACATCTGAGCTTCCCCTCAGGTCATTTTCCCCCTGGCCTGAAGGATGCTGGGAGGTGATGCACACAAACAAAATCAAAATTCAGTGTTGCAGCACCACACTGATGTTTGATTTCTCAAACTCAACAAATTAAAGCTCACAGTCTGCACACGTCAATATCTTTGCATTGAACCTGTGAAGGCAACACTGGAGCTCATTTTTAGATTTTAATGTTAATATTTTTCCAGTGTGATGCCGTTCTTCAAATTCCACGCTAATGAACAAGCTGGGTTACATTTGTCATTCACAAGAGTGACTGTTTTTCTTCTACAGTAATTCCTGATAAGTGAAGTAAGACCCTGGAGAATCCTGGCAGTAATGTGTTTCCATGAGATTTTATTTGGCCGTGCGGCGCTTTCACCTTCTTTCCACTGAACTCATTCACTTGACAGTAATTCAATTCAACAGCAAGTCAAGTAACGGGGACAACAAAGAGACTGTGTGTATATTTGTTTGAGAGCGAGAGGAAGGGAGCACATGCACACTTTATTGTGGCCTCTGTGGTATTTCTAGTGACTGAACGCAGCTCTCATTACCACTTGTTTGTGTTCGGCTCTGTTGACACCTGTTAGATGTGACAGAGGTGAGTTTTAGCTTCGGTTAGGGTTGGATAGCCAGAGGCTTCCCCGGCGTGTGTGTGTGTGTGTGTGTGTGTGTGTGTGTGTGTGTGTGTGTGTGTGTGTGTGTTTACTCACAGTTTTGATTGCATAACACACACACCAGACAGTATAAAAAGTTTTCTTCCTCTTTCTCTTCTGCTATCGACTCTGCAGTGAGTCTAGCTTCTGTTTGCATTTCATTACGGGCTCTGAAGAGCCTTTTTATTAAGGCACAGACTTCCACAGCTGACCATGCAAGCTGTGGAAGGGAAGATTTGGTAATGTCACTAGGAGCTATGAAATGTTGAAACTCTTGGAACGTCACATTTTATTTATTGTGTTTGTAGTTGTGCCAGAATTTGCCCGTCTCTGTAGAACACCAGTGTGTGTTTGTAGCCCTGTGATTTAACTATTAGAGCGCATTGAAAAGCTTTGGCTGACTGGGTGTGGTAACAGCACTGACAATGACTCGCAGGACTAGCTGTTGTATTTAGATTATGTAAACATGCTGTGATTTTTAGTGAATCCAGATGGTTCAAATGAAACCACATTCATTTAATATAAAACAGACACGTGATACAACTCTTACTTGGAGGAAGCCAGAGATGTTTTACATCACTGCTTCGTTTCTTTCCCATCAATAAACCAAATGATTTTCATTAACAACACAGTTAATATTTGTAATGAGTTTCAGTAGATTCACTGTGCTTATAATTGGTGTCCAGCAACAATTAAGAGCATATTTAGCAAGAGTTGATTTCATTTCTGTTTTATGTCGCAGTTGTTGTTGATGTTGTTGTTTTTGTTGTTGGCTGTGACTTCTCTCCTCTGTTACTTGTTAACTATTGCTTTTAATTATCTTTTAAACTAATATATTTGTTAGTTTGTTGTCTTGTTTTATTTATTCTGTGTGCTTTTGCCTCTTTGTTTTTATTTCTGTGCTTTTGTTTGGTTGCTTGTGTTGTTTTTATCATTTCTGTCTTGTGCGTTTGCCTTTGTGTTCTGTGAAGCACTCGGAGTTTCCTTTGGGTTTGAAATGTGCTACATAAATAAATTTGCCTTTGCCTCTGGGGCGGCCACGGTCCAGCTCACTGCTGACCGTGCACATAAAACACTTAACTCACACAGCATGTGAAATATGTGCCACAACTCTCTGAACAGTGTTGAAAAGCCTTTACATGGGGAGGGATTTATTCATGTGCATTTAGTGTAATAGAAGGAGACAAAGTGATCATGAAGCACAGGGGTCGTCGGCTTCTTTGAAGGCTGGTGACCTGCAGGTCTTTGTTCCTCCCTGTTCCACACGTGGACGTTTTGGCTCAATAACTGCAGGGAGGAAAAAAGTGTACAGGACACCGGACCGTGATGACCCCTGATTCAGGATCCAGTTTGTTTGTTTTAAATGTGGAAGTTAACCTGTGTGTTAATCGATATATGAGTTTCTATCTGGAATTTCACATGCATATTAAAACACTATTTTTCTGCATCCATCTCTCACAGCCTGACTGTTTGGTGGAAGAAATCCTGCCACAACACACCGCTGAGGTCTCCACCTGTGGCTCAGCGTGATGAAGCTTTAAGGAACAGCTACTCTCTGTCCGTCCTCTGGCCTGGCGCCTCCACCTGGCAGCACAGACTTGGCTGCGAAGCACATGGTGGTCACTACATCCACCACCGAGGTGCACTGACACCCTCACCGCTCACCTCTGTCAAGTCTGCCTGGCAACAACTGGAACAATGAGCTCTCACACTCGATCAGGTAAGATGGAAAAAAATGTAGTGCCTTCTGCTGTTGGAATAAAAAAAAAATATTTGGCAGTAGGTATTATAAGTTTGCATAATAAGTGTATACGTGTGTGATGAAGATTACGCCCCAAAACACTTTATACAGCTTATTCATTCATGCAGTGTTTCTTTTAGAATTTGGTATAAATGGCTTAATGCACACATGATGCCCAGTTTCATTCTGATTGTATTGATGCCTCTTTTGAGAACCAGAAGGCTTGTTCCCTTTTTTTCAGGCTGGTTTAAACTGAACATCTAAACTTAGTTAACATGTGACAGAGCAGCAGAAAATGGCCAAGTGAAACTGAAATTTGATGTTATTGATCATTTGGTTACACGTTGGCGAACAGACCAAACCTGCCATTTTGATTTTGCATTTTCTGCAAGTAGAGCTGCAACGATCAGTCGATTCATTCAGTGATCGAAAGAAAATTAATTAACTATTTTGATACTCGATTAATGGTTTCAGTTGTTTTTCTAGCAAAAATGTCATTTGCTGGTTCCAGCTTCTTTAATGTGAGGATTTACTGCTTTTCTTTGTCATTTATGTTAGAAAATGAAGGTGTTGGACTGTTGGTTGGATAAAAGGAGCAATTTGAGGACGTCAGTTTGGATTTAGATTTAGTGACTGAGCGGTTGACAATCGGCAAAACCACTAACTCCAGCATGTTGCATTGTTTAAACAGCAATTACACAGCGGCGTCTAGGAGAATGCAAATGTTTGTCCAAATACTTTTTTTTTTGTGGTGGCTTTAATTGATTTGCACTCACGTTCACATGAAGAAAACAATATGGCTAAGAAAACAAATTGATGCAGGAAAGTAGATGGAGATGAGTGAAATCGGTGTAAAGCTGTTACTTTCAGTTAAATGTCAGTTTAATTTTACAACCTTGCTGAATTAATATTTTAACTTGCAGGATGAAGAGATGATGAAGTTTATTATTGAAGTTCATTACTGTCTCTTTTGTGTGAAGCAAAGTTTGCACTGTTCATTTGACTTGCAAACCAGTTTTAGATGTCTGTCGTAACAATTTAGACTGTCCACACTAATACATTTTAAAACTGCTGGAGTCAGGTAAAGGAAATTAGTAATGTGTCCTCACTGATGTGGAAGTGGTTTGATTTAGCAAAGTCTGGTGTTGAGCAAAACGGTTGCAAAATGCTGTTTGTGTAAAGGGTCACAACTAAATTTAGCAGCACAGAAACTTGTTCGAGCACCTGAGAGAGAAAAGAGTGCAAAGGGAAGATTGTGGTTCACTGCTCTCATTTGACTGTTTTCTTTTGTTTGTGTTACAAAACCATGTAGGACTATTAATACAGAATACTCAGCCAACCTTTAACAGATACACCGGGCACGTTGCCGCCTCTCTGCGTGTCTTTTTTTGTTGTTTTGTTTGTGTGCATCACTTTTGGTATCTTTGTGATTCATTCAGATAAAGATGTGTGTTGTTTGAGGTGTTGCTTTTCGTGCATCTCCTGGTCATCTGTGTAGTGTTGGATTTATAGAAAGGCAGTGGTCCACAAATTCAAGTTTAATATATTTTGTTTCTTTTTGTTTTTTTTTAAAAAAAATCAGTGAACAGTGAATGAAAAACAGTGGATCCAGATTCTTTTGAATTATGTTTTTGGAAGCATTTTCTAACTTGACAATTAGTCAATAGAAGATTTGAATGACTGTTGAGCAACTCCCCGCATGCATGACGCCCATTCACTGTGTTTACTGGTCGTGAATTATGATTCGCATGAGGTTTCTCTTTGCATCCTCAAAAATGGATTCCCTGGTGTGTTTGACCTCATTCAACAGGGGGGTTCCCTCAAAAAACCCTGCTTTTCCTAAATCACAACCACGGTGCAGATCTGGCTTTTCCTCTTCCTCAACTGCAGGCCAAAGTGGACAAAAGACCATTTGTGTCCTCCTTTACCCATCATGCTTTGGCTCTCTTGGTCGTATTCAAGGCAATGATGTCACAGCCATTGTTTGATTGTCGTGGTGCTCTTGGGCCTGCGTGGCACAATGTGGGTTGCTGGCATCACCTTCTTTTCTCTTGAACTGTGAGTAGAGACGTGGTTTTTTGTCTCAGCCAAAATGCCGTGCGTCAGAATGGATGTTTCAGGCCATCCAGATATCTGTGATTTTTTTTTCTTCTTCTTCTTTTTTTTTCTTAAACACATCATGTTGCGTAAGTGGAACCTTGGAGTGGGGCATTATTTCCTTTTTATATTTTCCTCCTATTCAGATCATTTCCATGCTCTGTCTACTCTCAGTTCTCACAAGCTTTTCCCTTCAAGTCTCTGAAAGGTTCTAAAATAACTTTCAGGTGTAGGATTACAATTTTGCTCTCGTCAGTTTTGAGGCATGCTTGTTAAATTCCTGGTTATTTCGTAGATATCATCTGACTCGCTTGTGCTTCCACGGCCAAGAATCTACTTGGATCAGTGGAAAAATGGTCCCAACCTGAATCCACAGCTGTTTCATCTCATTTTGGAGGGAGCCTTTTTTTACTCACTCACAATATGTCAGTGAACAGATAAACATAATCCCACTTTCCAATTTCTTGGATTTCTAATGCAGCCAAATTTTCCATACAGAACTGCAACACCAAAAATAGATGAGGGGTAGTTCTGTTGAAATTAAGTATTAAGCCAAAACATTTCCACTGCCAGACTTTTCTCCACCTTGCGGAGCTCTGAAATTCAGAATGGAGCTTTCACTCCTCAATTTCACCTCCTGTTAGCAGTTCATTTTCCCCTTGTCGCCCTCCTGTCTGTGCACCATTGCTGAGCCCTTTTCCATGTATGACAGATCATCATTTCCCATTCTCAAACCACCATTTTAGAGCACTGAAGGGCCCTTTGTCTGACTTAAACTTGGGTGGCAAAGGCTGGCATGTTGACATGCTACTTGGCATTTTGGAACTGGGTTTACGGCCTTGGAGCCAGAGCTAGAACACACACACAGACAAACTCTCTCATCCCAACAAGACCCTCCCCTCCGCTTTCCAGCAGCAGTAATCGGTGGCAGGTCCTGGCTGAGAGGGGGGGATCTTGCGTCAATAAATCGTCATGCAGAGCGACTCCCCTGCCTGGAACACAAACAGAGAGAGGGGCCGTCTGCTGCTGGAGGCCCTGTATAGCTTGTTAAAACCCTCTGAGGCCTGTACAGTCTGACCAGAAAGAAAGCTCACGCTGGGTTTAGTAGATATTGTTTACTAGTTGGTATTTTACTTGTTGGACTGATCCCAACCTCTTCATCCTGTCCTTGATTTAGTTGTTGCTGGCTGATAGTTGTGCAGAGAATTTGTTGCCTACTTGTGTTTGCAGAGTGAGAATCCACACTTTTCCCCTGTGGGTTTGGTGACAGCTGAACGTCCCTGTGGATTTATTTGTTGCACAAATCTGCTCTTACCGTTCATCCTGTGAATAATTTTTTGTCAACTATATTTGCATGTCGGCTCTCGTCCATCTCGCCATCCTAAGATTAATTCACACCCGTTGTGCACGCAGCAGAGCTAAAAAGAGCGGAGCCCAGTGTGGAGGGTGTGGACGAAAGGAAGCGTATTACCTTAACTTGCAGGTTTTTAGATTAGCATTCGGTATGTGGGGCGTTGCAGTTGTCTTTCTGTCAGCCGCTGCAGCGCTGCAGTGTTGAGGTACAGGGCGGGGGCCGCCGCCAGGAGTTGGTTTTAAAAATAAACACAAGAATCGCACCTCCACACTTTTCGGAGTCTTATTCAGGCCGCTGATCCATGGCAGATGGTTGTGAATTATTCATGTGGAGTTTTTGGGACGAGCACGGCCATGTGTAGATTTTTATCCCAGATATTATTCAGTATGAGAGAGGAGGGGAGCAGTGATTGAGAGGGCTGACGGCACAATAAGTGCTTTTCAAGAGATGCTGGAGTGTAAACAGCTGATGCCAGATAAGATTGTTGTTGTTCATTTGTCCATTGTGATTGATGGAGCGCTGCGACGTCATTACGCAGGATTAAAGTTCCTCTTTTTTACAGCTGTGACGGTCGCTGTTTTGTTTTTCAGAGTCAATTTCGCAGCCATGTCTAATTCTAGCTTTGAGGATGTTAATGCTCAAAGTGCTGATCCGCAAATGCAAAGCTTTTCTGGTGACACTTCCTATCAAATGTGAAGTAAATGATTTGGCCTTTTGTGTTTTGGGTCAGGTTTTCCCTTTAAAGCAGATACTAAGAATATTAGTTGGACCTGAGCTCGAGTGAAGTGAGAGTGTGTTGAGTAACCAAATTTGAGCTGAAGCATTAGATTTAGAGGTAATCAAAGTCAGCACGGTTCAACCTCCCGCTTCTGAAATAAGAGTAGTTTTTAATTCTCCCACTTGCCCTTCCTTCTCTTCTGTCACTCTCATTTCCTATCTGTCTTCTTTTTTTCCCCCTCTCTCTGTCTCTCAGTTTTAATCAGTAGCTGAAATAAGGACTCGCAGTGGGAGCTATCAAAAGCCTGCAGTGGTGGATTAGAAGAGTGTCTAGTGTCTGGGCCGGGCCACTGGAAAGTGAAGCGTAATCTTCAAACAGGGAGCTTAACCCCTGCTGGCCCACGCGGATGATTCCTCATTTACAGGGGCCATCGTCACAGGGAAAAGGCTCCGGGTGTTAATTGATATGTTTTAGAGCTAACGTTTGGAAAGTTGTCTAAAGATGACGGTGGGTCAAGCAAAGCAAGAGGCAAAAATAAGTTTGTTCAGAAGAAGTTTGTGAAAGTTTTTAGAGCGAAGGAAGCCGTTCACTTGATCTGTGCTTCTGTAAGCTTGCTCATAGGCACCGCTGCTATCTAGTGATTGTCCAGAGAGCCAGAGGGACACAATAGTAGCCCCTCTTATCTGCCTTTGATGCATTTGAGTGCTGCAGAACTGTTATTGTTATCATTTATCCTTGGCTCTGCAAAAAAACTTTCCCTCAATGGGAAGATGGATGGGAATGACAGTTGAACCAGACTAAACAGAAGCCTTTTTAAGAGAACAATGGAAGCTGCTGTGGAGAAATAAGATTACTGCCTCATTATTGTCTTCCTCTCCACAGTTTTCCAGAATATTCCATTCAAGTAATCTCATTGCCAGATGAAACAAGTGTGCAATTTAGCCCTTGGAAGAATTTATTAAGCATTCAAAGCTTTGCCTCTGCCGGAAGAGAAGCTGAGAATTGAATTATGGTTTTGTGCTCAAACTGCTTTGCTCTGTTCTTTCAAATAAACAAAGATCCACCAATCTAACCAGTCTTTTTGTTCTTTCACTGGGAAATATTCAGTGGTTTTATGGTTGATTTGGTAACTAAATTAGGCAATATGGTGTTGGATTTTTTAATTTCCTGAAATAAAGACTGATAACTTACCTTTTGTGTCTACCTTTTTCATGGCTTTCTCTGGATGGCTTGTCGGTAAAGTGGGTTTTCTGTGAAGCTTTAACAAACCACATGTGCTGCTGCTTCGCAGGAAAAACATGCAATTACAAATCAGTGGGGTTTATAACCATGTCAGAAGAATGATTGTAAGTTAGAATGGACCAAGACAAGTGTTCAGGGTATAGTATTTGTGTTTGAGCCATAAACAGATCCGGCCATCGAGCGCTGACTGTTCAACACAGAGCTCAGAACAGCCCAGATGTCCAGTCTGTAATAAATATGGAGATTAAGAACATGCAAGACCTTAAAGATTAACCCATAAGGATCCACATCTGCTACCAAGCTTAGAGTCCGGGTGAAATGCAAGAGGCCACATTCACTCTCTTATTGTCTGAGTTCACTGTGCAGCAGATAACTCTGTTATAGTTAGACGGAGAATCTCTTCTCTGCTGTACTTCCCATCTGGCTGGGAGGTGCAATCCACTGTATGGGTTCAACAGGGGACAGCGGAGAAGAGGGAGGCGGGTCAGGTGGGTCTCTGAGGATGTAATCCTCCTGCTTCTATGAACAAAACAAAATCAAAAGTTCCCAGCAGTTACACAATCCCTGTTAGGAAGGGCTCAGTGCACCCTGGGTCTCCCAGGGCAGAATGAACTTTTCCAGGCACTAATCTCAGGATAAGCCGTGAAACAGAGGCCTTCAAACGCCGCTGCGTGCTGCGGTGTACTAAAAATGCATGAAACGCCCCGTGGAGCTGTTGTGTTTGCTACAACTGGAATTCGCTGCAGATTTGCACTCACGGTGTTAATGTGCGGATTTAAAGATTCAGGTCCTGCCCTTCAGGAAAGTTGTCTGGAAACAGAAACAGTTGTTCTCTCACCTTAAATATTCCCACAAACAGCTGCAAACCTTTCGGACTGCCTCAGGTACATGTTTCATAATCAATTACGATCACTCACCCCACCCTCCTCCACACCGAGAGACACCACAACACACGGCTCATCACAACACACAGCCCAACCTAACAAAACAAAACACTCTCTTCTCAACCGGAGCTCGGGTTTATGCAGGTGGGGTACTGCTGGGAATCACTGTTGTTTTTGGCAGCCATCTTAGTTTCAGTCTTAGTCTTTTGGACGAAAATGCTTATTAGTTTTAGTCACATTTTAGTAATTTCTATATGTGATAGTTTTAGTCGAGGAAAACTCAAAAAGGTTTTAGTCAGTTTTAGTTAAAAAAAAATAGTATTAGTCTTTTAACAAATTAATTTATGTCAGTAAGTATTGGAAATTGGAATCAAGGTTGACAGGTTGTATCAAGTGTTGCAATTCATAAAACAACAGTTAACATTAATGCTTTTTCGTAATAACCAGATTCCTTACCAGATTGACAGCTCTAGCTGAGACTTTCCCATTGATGGAAATGCAATGCTGCTGTGCTGTACTTCATTGCTGTTGGGCAGAAACCTTTTATCTCTATAGATAGCCTTTTGTTGACGCTGCCGCCATGGTCCATCAATGAATTAATAAACTAAATTGCGTGTCTGTGTGTGTGACATGTGACAGGTGGTGGGCAGGGACGCTGCAAGGTGGTGGGCAGGACCAAACAAAGAAGCAGCATTGCTGATACTTTTTAGCTTTTGACTGACAGATGACACGCACAATAGGCAGAAATGTCATGCATTTTAAACATCTGACAGACCACCCACTAACATTTTCGTCCAGTCTCGTCTCATCTCGTCAACGAAAACTCACGCACGACTCGTCAAGTTTTAGTCATCAAAGAGCCATGTTTACCTCGTCACCATCTCGTTATCGTCATGAAAAAAAGGGGCGTCAACGAAATAATTTCATCATCGTCATCGTTGATGAAAACAACACTGCAAGGAGTTCATGAGCAAGCGTTTCTATTAAGGATGGTAATTAATGTCGCTGAAGGTTAAATGAAATTTAACTGACTGTAAAAGCGTGAGAGTAGTAGGCGAGATAAAAAGAGAGACGGCGACAGAGTGAGAGAAAATGAGAGAGAGAGAACTGAAACTTTATCTCATGTAACATAATTCTGTTGTTTGCAAGTAAAATCTGTGGAAATACAAGAATCTTTGAACTGCGACAACAAGAGATTAACTTGTGAGAGCGGCTTCGTCTGAATCAGCTGCTGCTTGAAGTGCGTCCAACAGATCAACGAATGGGTGTCTCTTTTATTAAATTAATGTTTACACCAGAAAATAGCTTTTAGATGTGCGACAGCAGCTCGTACAAACTACTCTGCCTTCATCCCCACTGTCAGCAGCATGGTCAGATAAGGTCATTGAATTCAATTGGACATAATGCAAAATATTAAAATGTGACACAGGCTTAATGTGGTGGGCTGCATGCTGCTGTATTATCTAAAAGGAAATGACCAGAAATGTTGAAATAATAAAAGCATCACATGGACCCAATATTGCCAAAAAAGACTGTGATCAGGACCGGGCGCAAAATTTCCTACTGGTCCTTATTAACTCGGTGGTCATACAGTGTTGTCTTCATCATTGCAGTGAGATGAAAAACATTATTAGGTCAAAGCACACAATTGTAATAATGAGTTAATAAATCAGCCATTTAAATATCACACGGACAAATGAAAGGTGTTTCATCCCCTGTAGTCATAATTTTTTGCTTAAATTAAGTGGTTGTTTCTGACAGTTGTCAAAAAAATAAAAAGGGAATAGTTATATTACTGGTATTATTGGTGTTATTCTAGATTGTTGTTTGACTGACATTTGTGAGGAAGTCGTCTGCCGTCGTTTACTGATCATTAAGTAAAAACGCTGGCCTTCGTTTCTTTATTTGCTTTGTAGTTTATTCACGTGTCTGTGCATGTACGGAGTGTAAAGAATACAGTCTTCAGTGTTTTAATGGATGGCAGCTGGGTGTTTCTGACAGCAGGTGCACTGGATCACTGGATTGAATGCCGATCCATAACAAGATTGATCGGCGCCAATTTGGATCCAGCAGCACGAGAAAGTCAGTCAGTTCAATTTAATGACTTATATCAGTGCAATGAAACAGTTCCCTGGCATTTGTGTAAGAGTGTGTGGCCTCGCATTACTGTGCATTTCTCAGCGCTTGTAGCCATGTCTCTCCCTGCATGCCAGTCGTGGTTTGATGATGCACTTATGAACTCTTGGCAGTGCTTGTGTACTCTTTGTGATGCTCCCTAAAAACACTTGCACCAAATACTTCAAGCCCAAAGTGGCGTCCTAATCCTCAAGTACTTTCATAGAGTTTTGTTGAGGAAAATCAGGATCATTTAGAAATTTAAGTGGCAAAGCCTTGAATCTCGTTGAGGCCTCTTGTTCACCAGCAGGCTCTGGTGCTATGGATTGTGTGGACCGTGATTGAGCACACTGACCCTGCCCCATCTAACTATTTGTATTCATTCACTAACCAAACCAACATGGAACAGTCCTCAGCCGTCCACCTTACAATCTTAGACATCGACTTTATCGACAGCACAACCCCAGGTCTCCAAATAACTCCAGAAATCCAGTCTGTCGCGAGAGGCTCGTCCGAACACACCCCGAGCGGCCTGTGAGTAGTGTGCCAGAGGTGGAGGAAGAGGATTTTCGAACCAGGAGTTTTCTGGGTTTATGTTCATCTGGGGAAATCAGGCTTGTTAATGTGAACATATTATGTTCCTCTCTCAGAGGCTTCTACTCAGCGAGGCTTTTGAACTCCTACTGCTCCACTGGAGCTGCTCAGCTGCCAACGGTGGACTCCTGTGGTTCTACTTGGCAGCTTGCATGTGTGAATGTGTGTAATTTAAAGGCCTTTTTTTTTTTTTTTAAAGCGATCCTGTTTGGTAAACATCCCTTAAATGAATAACAGTTAAGACCCCTCCTCATAGACTTTTTACATTATAGCATTAAGAAAAACCCAGCAATGATCCTCCAAGTTGTAAAACTAATAGGAAAAATCCAAGTTTAGGTTTATTATGTTTTCTCCAAGAAATCAGGTCGTTCACGTTTCTTATATACGTTCTTATATAAATTATAAGTATATGTATTCAGTATACTGAGCCGCTGTGTTTTGGCTAAACACGCCTGGTATTTTGGATGTGGAGTGACAAATAACAGCATGGTTGCAAAATGTCAAGTTTATTTTTCTGGTATATTTAGCCTCATAGTGTGAACTGCAAAGACCTTTGAACCTTTAAACATTCGAGTGAAGAAAAATCCTCACACACACGAGGGGATGGACATTATACTCATCTATAGCGTTTCATATCTTTTCTTAAGACCCCGTTCAGAGAGAGGCGACGGAGTTGGGGAACCACAGGAGGATAAAAGCTCCAGTGGAGTTTGATCTTCGGTCGGTAAATTTCAGAGCAGGAGATAAAGCCATCTGCTCTCTTTGGCCACAGTGGCTCCTTGAAATTAAAGTGAAGTTTTCTCATTGTTGCTTGGCCACAATTTGAAATTCTAAAAATGACATTTTATCAGCTGTAGCTAATAAAATTTAATATCGTAAGTTGCCTGAAGTATTGAATGAAACTGGAAACCGCAGGACAGTGGTTTCATTTGTTAGGCTCAAACAAGTGTTTCCTCAGTGAAACAAATAATACAAGTGCTTTAATATTATTTGGTATCGTGGTTCAGAGAAACCAGCAGACTGGTGAATGTTTCTAGATTCTGTAACCTCCTCTTCAGACAGGTTGTAAGCAGCGAGAGAAGGTAATAGTTGACAGCAAATAACAGACAGCCGGTGGATAATGAACAGCACTTCTGTTCAGTCTCTCTGCTAAACCTTCTCAACATATCACATTCATATTTCAGTCGTGTCAACTTTTTCTCTGAATCAACACCTCCAGGACTGGGAGCTGTGAAGCAGCTCGTGTTGCCTGTCTGTGAATCTAATGTTAGCTCGAGCCGCTACAGTATTTCAACAGCACCGTTTGCAGTTTGTCAGTCATATTAGTTTCAACATTGACCTGTTGAGAAATTCACTTTTTCCAGCATCATATCCTCCTGTCAGCAATAGATGTGATGCCACTTTTGAACTTATTTTGAAATCACAGAGTAATGTTCAGTATAGTCTTGTTGCTATGTTTTTCTATGTTCTGTAAAATACAAGCATTGGGTGGGAAGAGATGGAAACAGATGATTCACTGTGATGACCCCTAATGGGAAGAAGAAGAAGAAGATGAAGGAGAAGAAGATGAAGAAGGTGAGGAAGAGGAAGGAGAAGAAGACGAAGAAGGAGATGAAGAAGAAGGAGGAGAGAGAGAGAGGAAGAAGAGGAAGAACAACATGACTGGCTTGCCAATTGTGTTTAATGTCAAATTTTTTAATATATATTAAAATGGGATTCTCCTGCCGACTAGTTTGAGAATGAACTCTGTCCATCAACATCCTTTAGTGGCTCTTCATAGTCATCAGACTAGATTTATGCTTTAGGCTGCAGCTACAACAGGCTTCGTTTCATCAACATATTTGTCATAAACTCATAAGAAGAATAATTATTTTCCATTGAAATACAACATGTGGTTATCCGGTACGGCTGCATGTCTTAAGAAAGTGTTACTGTACCTCCGTTCCCAGCAGCCCACATGAAGGATTTACAGTTTTGCACCCAGGAACCCTGCTGTAGAAATCTATGCGGGATCACCGAGTTCAGCGGCGCTCATCATCAGTCAAACTGCTCGAAACCAAGGTTTGTCGTCCTCCCACATTTGTAATTTACCAGACTTCTCTTTCAGCCATTTGCATAACATAGCAAGCTCATTACTTTCAGCTTTCAGGAGCAGTAGCCTATTAGATGAATGAAACACCAAGGGTATGCTGTAGATGTGCTGTTGGCGAGATAAATGAGCTGGTGGGAACACGCCAGTTGAATAAAAATATTGCTCACTGTGACCTGTGGTTTTGTAACTTCCTCGCCAAAGTTAATTGTCAATAAGGTTTGCTTCGCTCTTTCTCTGCCAGCATTTCATTTTGCTACTGTAGTAGTTGAGTTCATTAGCCAGCTGTTGAAAAATGCTGAAACTCTTTCTGAAATAAAATGTCTTAACTTTGCACATTTTTAGGCAAAGTTTGGTGAGATGGTAAATTTAGATTTTGGCGAACCAGACCACATTTCTCTGGCCTCCTTCTGCAGCTGACTGAAGTCTCTGCGATGGTTATCTCATGCTGAACTCTCCGTTCTCTTCTGTTCACTATCTGTCATTGTCACCCCGACTCTGATTTTGTCTTTTGTGTCAGCGTCTATCCGACTCACTGTCATTATCACACGATTGCACCGGGAGCTAACACTCTAATGAGCATCCGTGCAATGGAAAACGATGCAATGGAAGATGCTGACGCATCGTGTACTACACGCAAACACGGGTCCGTCCGTGGGAATGTTTATTTGACCTGACAAAGATGCACTCTCTGAGGGGTGTGTGCACCGAACAATTAGATGGTTTGAAGCAGGCACACTGGGTGCAGAAAGCAACACTTGGACGCTGGAGTTTGCCAGGGCTTTAATGGTGGTTATCTAATCGCATGTGTCTCCTCATTTCAAGATAAATGTACTTTATTTCTCACATCTCATGCAGTGAGTCTTTTTGCTTGTGCTTGAAAGATGTCACCCCAAAACCTTTCATTGATTTTCAAACACTGTTGCTGTTGGCTGAAATTCACCAGTCAGTATCTTGTAAACATCAGTACAGTTGTTTTAAACCTCTGATATGCTTTAAAGTTAGCAAACAGTATTCGTATGAGGGACAAAAACGTGTTTGTCACGTATCCCCTCTCAGTCCTTCCATCCCCATATTTTCTGCTCTTCATTCCAAATCCATTATTGACTTTTAAATAAATCCAAAAATTTGCTTCTTGACTTTCTCTGTCATAATAACACCACAGCCAAAATGTCAACCTCTGTCAAGGTATAATTTAACCAAATTAGTAGGGACATATTGCTACGTTATAAAGGTTTAATCATAATAACATTGCATGACAGATTGCTCCTACCAATTTCTAAAATTATACATTTAGTGCATGCATGCATCATTTTGTCGCATTATTATCGTTACTGGGAGCAAACTTGTGCTAAAACAGATCAGTCACGTATCTGTTCAACACTATCTGCTAAACACTAAATCTCCAAGTGTAACTTGTCGAACTTTAACTGAATTGAGTTTCTGCATTTTCACATTCTGAATTTTGAATGTTCTTCTGCTTTTGTAATGCCAAATTAACTCAGTTTACTCAGAAATCAGCACTAATGAATGAATCCTTGTAGGTTTAGGTTTATAGGTTTTATAGGTGAAAGGTAACGCAGCACATGTTAAGGTTTATTAGTGACTGGACGTAGAGTTTTTGTTCTATTTATAGACACTATTAATAGACACAAATTGTCCATCCCCTCAAATGTTTGCCTCGCTCACAAAGTTATTCACACATTCATTTAGAGAACAGAGGACAGTTTGTTGCAAGCACGGATCTAATGGGGCCCCTATCCCTCTTTGTCTACACCAGACACACAGTTGCCTCATGCCAAAACACAAGTAAACAAACCACCTCGGAGCACAAGCTCGCCACTCAACTTTACTATTGTGTTCGTGATCATGGTTTTCTATCAGAGAAGCTATTTAATACTTGGATTAAACCTGATTTTAAGTTCATGCCTCAAATGAAAATTACCAGTACTGTAGAAGGTTTTTGACCACTGCTGCTCGGCATAACAACAAAAAACTCCCCCCTTTTTTTTTAAAGTCCAATGTGTTTTATTTTCAGCTCCCTGTGGAAAGTCTGTGTCATCCTCTGTTTGCCCAGTGATGCTATGACCTCTGTATTACGTCCATAGAGGATCAAGGCAGCCTGTTACATTACTCAATGAAGTTAAGGCCTGTATTAAGGTTGGCAGTGATCTAAAAGCACTCCTAGATTACAGTGATTGAATGATGTAATCATCCAGACCTTAGTGGCCTGTGTAATATCACTTAATGTGCCGTTAATACACAGTGTTGTTGCTGTCATTCTGTGGATTTACTGTCAGCAGGGTGAAGGCAAGTGAACACATTTCTGAGAGTCCTGATATTTGCACATAATACTATTTAATCATATGTAAATTGGCCATAGAAATACAATAGACTAAAATTTTATGACAGATGTTGGATTGATGGTCGTGAAATTCAGTGAAGATGTTCATGGTCCCCAGAGAATGAATCCCACTGAATTCCCCTATATTGTGCATGAAACCAAGTTGTGAAATGAAAGTTTTGTTGCACTCAGTGATGAGTGAATGACTTCAGCTTAATGTTTTTTGTCATGTACGAGAACAGGACTAATCTTTCTAGCAGAACAATAAATAGTTTGAGATGCACTGAAAATTGGTTGGTTTACCTGTAACATATTGATTTTCTTAAATTTCTTAAAAGCAAATTTTTTTAATGCTAATTTTGCTGAATAGTTTGTATCATTTTAAGCCCGTTCTTGTACCTTGATTTCTTAGTGTGCTGACTTTTCCTCTTGCAGGTCAAAGTTTTCACTTATTCAGTAAAAATATCTCAACATCTACTTTGTTATGTAAAATCTTGTGCAGAAATTTCTGGTTGCCAGATGACGTTGATGAGTTTATGGTGATCCCCTGACTTTTCATGTATCACCATCAGTAGGTTGACATTTTTGCTTCCAAGCGAAATGTCACAAACTAAAGGATAGATTGCTGTGAAACTTGATACAAACATTCATGTGAACTGTAAAAGTTAGTGACCTCCTGACTTTTGATTGAACACCATCATCGGTCAGAATATCACATTGTGTGATACTTCGGTTTATGACGACGTACCTGCAAAACTTGGCAGATATGAGCTGGTTAAACTAAGATGGCAACTGTGCTGAAGACTATAACTTTACAGAAGAAGCTGATGGTGGTCTGCGATGGGTTTGACATCGCGTATCACTAAGGTTGCTGTGTTTTACGTAGTTTCCTCTTGATGCTTTGTCAAAACACAATTTTAGTGCTGGGTCAGTTTGACATGGCTTGTTGAGATTATCCTTGGTGGTCTGCCGCGTGCATCCTTGAAATAGACTGGTTCAAACAGACAGATTCATGGGCAGCAAAAATCATTTTATGTACTAGCGTTTGAACCAACAATCTTTTAGCTCCGAAATGGCATGTGGAACCAATTCTGCTAATATTGTGGGCAGAGAAAGAGACGAGCCTCTATCTGCACCGGCAAAGGTCAGGCCGAACATAGGCCCCCGTTATTGAAGGCCCTTTTGTCAACACGACCACAATAAACAAGCGAGCCATTCTCAGCTCCGCTCTAGTGTGCTTATCCTGCAGGAAAACAAGCGTGACTATTTTAATTGTAATTAGAGGGAGAAAATTAGTGTAAGGACTGAGCCAATCATAACGAGTGAATGACTGTGTGTGTGTGCGTGTTTGTGGTTCAGTGTGTCTGTAAGCGTATGACGATATACTCCTTGTATAGCTGTCCGGGGCGAGCACAGTCACAGGCCCCTTCATTCCTCCCTTTTATGTGAATAGTGAAGCTGTCATGACTGACACTTCATGAAATGGCGCTTTGAAAATCTGACAGTCAAAGGCCGTAATTGTAGCGTGTTTAGTCATACTGTTAATACATTAGTTAGTGTGAGAGTGTTCCAGAGGGGTTTATTCTACCTTTATTCAGTCACTGCTTCATTAGTGTGACTCACATCCTGACATTTCATTGCCTGTGTGTCATCTTACTGTCATCCCAGCCACTTAAAATCTGCAGCGAGCTCGAGCTGCTCACTGAGGCTTTCAGCAGCCAACGTTTCATAAGGCCAGTGTGTGAACACTTTATGAAACAGTGGACACGACCACTTAGATTGCTTTTCTTGAATAATAAAACCCAGGAGTTACCCTATTAAGGCGGCTGTAAAATAGAGATGGGCAGCAGTTGGGAGATCAGACTTGATGATGTTTGTGCTTTAATGGATTTTGACTTTTGCATCTCATGAAGTGCACAACAACTAGTCAGTCGGTGAATTAAACCTGGAAGCATCATCATGTATATGTTAATAACAAGAAGAAGAGTCTGAAGACATGCAAGCACCTCTTTGACGCTTTGAGCTGAAATCTAACGTTGTGTCATGTTGTGGGCTTAAAAATGAACTATGCATTGTCATATAATTTTAGAATATTTTCATTACGATATTTATAAAGAAAACACATGCAGGTTGTATTTTTTTCACATCACACTCAGATATTATCAAGAAAAAAAGGGAAACAGATCTTCTCACTGATGAAGTCAGAGCGATGTCCTGCAGTAACACTTCACATTTTTGTGAGTGATCCCACTGTGGGCCATAAAAAGAATAATTATCACAAAATAACATTGGATAAACAAGGCTTGTAGTGAAGAGATCTAAACCTGTCAGCCTCTAAAAGCCGTGATGAAACCACTGAGCAGCTGGAGTATTGTTATGATTTTCGCATTTTTATCTGTACACTTTATCAGCCCAGTGATTTATATTTTTACTCAATATTGTTTCTAGAGCATTAACAATACATTTTTCCTGAAACATGCAGTTGCTTTAGCAAAATAGTTTTGGGGTAAAATCACATCTATGGAGTTTGTGAGGAGACATATAGTTTAAGGCTTTAGGCAATGAGGTTGAAATGTTTTAACATGCCAAATACATGTCACACATAACTTAGTCACGTAGAGGTTTAACTCAATGGATTGAATGTGTTCCACTTTATAATTTATACTAATCAAAACACTTTGTAGGTGTAAAGCAATAATACCATATGATTAAATTTGACACGTATAATGATGATGTTGAATCATCACACAGCTGAGAATACCGTGATCTAGTGTTTAATGTTACCAGTCATTAATCAAAACACGCCGTCATATACGTTTTAGATCACGCCGCCTCACCCTACAATGAATGTGCTGTTAAGACACTGAGAGATTACAGTTTGTGTTTCTAAAGGAGGATATTTTCTACCCCTTCCCACCGACAAAGCCTGATCTTGCTCGACCCCACCCCCGCCCCCACATCCCTACATTTGCTTCAGTCAAACGATTTATGTCTAATTACCGGTTATAAGCTCTGCACTTCCTCTGACAGGCTCCATATTAGAAACCAAATCTTATAATTAACCCATCCTCTCACATGAAAGTAATGGCAGTGCTGTGCCATGTTGATTGTTCTGTCATCTCAGCCCAGCCTTCCCCACCGCTGCTTTTCCAAATATCCCCGCAGTTCGAGGAAAGATGAGCCGACTAATGGACTGCTTACTCGTGGAGAGGAGTGAAGAGATTGACCTTGAGGGGTTTTCTACAGTTGAGTTGGCTGAACAGAGAAAACAGCCACCAAATTGGACAGTTAAGGGATTGAATGTGAATCTGAATGTCCTTTGATTTACAACTGAACCTCTGAGCTGCAAATAATTTACGTCTGTTTCATAATGTCAAATACATGTTCAGATGTTGAATCTTTACCTGAGTAGTTTAAACTCTATACAAAGATGACATGGAGACAAAAAATATGATGCAAGCTAAAACTTTAAATTCATCTTATATAGTCTTAAGTTTTAAAACTGACTGTATAAAAAAACAGCGTAAAAAAAATTATAGTTTCACAAACAGTGTTCAAAGAGTTATGTTGCTGCTATAAATAAAAGGACAAAACAGCCCTGAAATTCATTATAACGTCACTCAACTGCTTTTGTTTGCTCGTCCATATGTGACAAATAACATCTTTTAATTCACTTTTTCGGCTTTGGCTATTTTTTTCGGTTCATCCAGTTCCATTTCAGTCTAAAAAAAGTGACGGACGGCGCGGTCCATCAGAGGAGTTCTGTGTTTTTTATGAGGTGATCGTGAGTTTTAAACAACACTTGTGTGAAACTTGGCCGTCCTCTCAGACTGCCACCGCCGCCGACTGATCTCGGGGAGTTTTGGGAGTGGATTAGTGTTGCTGAAGGAGCTTGTTGACATCAGATGGCATGGGAACTATGAATCCACACACAAGGCTCAACGAAGGAGCTCAGGCAAACCTGCAGCGGGCACGTAGAGAGGGGGAAAGACAAATAAACTAAGCCCAAAGCAAGTATCCCCACAGTTGGCATGTTCCCATAGACATTTGGTAGAGAGAGAGAGGATGGATACAAGAACATTGTGGTTATCAGAAAAGGACTTAATTGGTGTTTTCTCTCAGTCTTTGGTAATGGTCAGAAAATATTCAACATGTGTAACAATGTGAGTGGATTTGTTATAAGATATTGAGCCACTTTTATGTAACATGCATTGACCTCAGTATTGCTTTTTTTGGGTTAAATATAACAATGCAATTATGTCTTAATATGATTAGAAACAGCTGAGCCAGCCTATGTGATATTGCGTGTAAATTTACAAATGATCTCCTGCAGCCTTGTTTCAGTTAAAAGTTATTTGTGCATCCAGGTGTGCAGTTCAAGTGTAATGTGATATAGGACGCTTGTGCAAACAGGACACTTGGTAAAGGAAGCACAGCGTATAAATCACAGAGCCCACTATGATGGATAATAATAATAATAATAATCACAATGACGGCGCAAGTCCACTCAGCATCAGATTGCTCGGTAATCCCACAGTAAACTCTTGCTAAAACCTGAGTGAGTCAGTATTATTACAGATAATCCCCTGGTCTGGTTTATGTGACGTGCTGGTGAACGCAGGCCTAAAACACACACACACACACACACACACACACACACACACACACACACACACACACAAACGCTCTGCTCCCAAAATGATTGCATTTCAGCTATTGTCTCAGTTTCAGCAGCCGCACAGATCAGAGTACGTAGCAGATGGCTGCTGTGTGTCATGTCACTGAGAGACTGTTTTAGTGTATTGATGCAGCGCTGGCTGAACGTTGACTGTCGTTAACTAAATGTATGGGCCAGTGTTCGCTTGTACTTACGGTCATCAGGTCACATTGTTTCATGGTGCAGAAGGCGAATATTATCATCAGTAATCAGTTCTTTCAGAGTTATTTTTAGCCTTGCTGGTGCCTTGGATGTAAGGATGGCAGTGTCAGTCTGTCTGTTGCTTTGTCGGTTCAACACTTGGGTCCAGACTGAATCAGCTCAACAACTATCAGATGGATTGTTGTGACATTTTATACAGACATTTATAGAGTGCAAAAGATGAACCCTTGTGCCACCAGTTGTGGTTTATGATCAGATACCTGCAAAACTACCACATACCCATCAGCCTCATCAACCCTAAACCTTCTGCGACTTGTTGTAATTCATTTATTTGCAGTTTGCAGAGAGATAAAAAACTTCAAATACTATCTATAATATATAATCTGTCTATAATAAGGTTTTCGTAACCTTGAATTCCATTGCATGCTCTATAAAGTCTTTTCAGCATTTAGAGAAGTTGTGTGAAGACGTGGATGAGTTTCACTTCTTTTCTGTTTATTTTTAAAAACGTGCGTGTACGTGTGCACGTCCAGAGATGGATTTCTTCCTACGGGACCCGACTGTAGCATGATTGAATGGTTTTCTGAATGTGTTTAAGAAGATTGTTGCCTTCATCAGAAACACTGAGCTCTTAATATGACCTGTATCAGATGATTGCTGTACCACGCAGCACTCATTGACCCAGTTCCTGTTGTAAGGAGCTAAACCTGGACCTGGATCTGCTTTGTTAATAGACTTAACAGATATTATAGATTTACAGAGAAACCTGTGCCAGGGATTTGATTTTTTTTTTTTTTTTTTTTTTTGGAGGGTTTTTAACTCTGACAACATTTTGTTTCTCAGCTTTAAATATAATTTGGATATGACATCAAAAACCTTAAAGGTCACTGCTGAGAAATCAAGATAAGCATTTTATTACTCTGCAGTCCAGTTTAAGTCCAGAGTTTTCTGTTAAGATGTCACAAAAGTTCCCTGACTTTTAAACACTTTGCTCTAAATATCTCCAACTTCTTCAACCTCTCTGCTCCACTGCTGTGGCACTTGCCAACACACACATAAACACGGTGCAGAATCACGGGAGAGCCAAATACTTGAACTGAGGTTACCGTGCTCATCCTTGCTTGCTTTTTAAACAAGCAAAGAAACCCCACCCTCCCCCCTCGGCCTCTCCTAGCACCCAAGTCCGGGAGCTTTGCCAAAAGCAGCCTAACACTGAACATTCACAGCGCTGGAGAAGAGAAAGCAAACTCTGGGAAGGTACAGGATTGACGTCAGAGAGAGCCACATGTAAGAAATTCCTTCCTAATTACTGGGAATGCACTGGCTTATTGTATAAAAAATGTTCTGGTTCATATTCATCCTTTAAAAAGTGGCTCTTTGTTTTATAGTTTGTGCTACCTCTCGCTGTAATAATTCTCATGTTCTTTTTTTTCCTCCCCTGCAGTTCCAGTTTCTTCCTCCTCCTCCTCCTCCTCTTCCCCTTTAACCAGCCTTATTTCTCCTCCTCCTCGGCTTCCTTCCTTCCTCTTCCACTCCAACTTGCACAACGTCTTTTGCGGTAGATAATTTGAAATTGCCAACCGACACCTACGCCCACTTCTGCAGGATTTATTTCTCGTGGTGCAGCGAGGCTGATGTGTTTGGATTATTTCTGTTGACCGACTGGTCTCGACGCTGCACCTGTTTCTCCTCTTTCCAGGAATGCACGAGCACTTCCTGACCGCTGCACATGGCTCTGTTTTCACAACACTTTCAAACTGGTCTCAACTAATTAGGCTTAGTCTTTATTGTTGTGGCTCACATTTCCCTAAAACAATATTTGTGTAACACATATAATTAACAAGTAATAACGGTAGCTTTTGAACACTGTGGGAGCATCTCCTTTATCTGGTGTGAATCATTTTTCTGTTGAAACAACATCTTAGGTTTGCACATAAAAAGAGAAGTAATCATAGAATCAAGGCTTTAACTAAAAGAAAGTAGAGACAGTTTATAACACTAACAATTATATTAGATTAGAGAGGTATTAAGGCAGATTTTCTCTAAAATCATTGGTGGTTAGATATTATTTATGCCTGCTGGTTCATGATGAAGTAACAGCTGAAGGTGCACATTTTACAAAAATATAATAATTATTATGTTTATTAATAATTTATTGTTAAAGATCCCATTCAGACTAGTTTTAAGTCATACAGGAATGCTCTGCTTTGATGCAGTTTTTCCATTAAAAAAAATCAATTAAACTATTTTAAATTCCTTAGAGCAAATCTGCTCCTTCTCCCTCATTGAAAATTTTAAATCTATGAATATGATAATGTGGTTCATTTCAGAAGTTAAACTGCTGGACACAGAAGTTCTCCCACTTCACTGAAAAGCCCATTCATAATACACGTAGACTCGTTTATATCACACCTGTGTAAGTCGCATACTAGACATTAATTCGCTTCCAAACTAGTTGTGATGTCACAAATCCTGCTTGTACGAACACGTGTTAAATTTCAATGTGAACAACCTTCAAACTGCACAAATATGATTCTACACAAGCTCAAACATCCAAGTAAAGTCACAAGAAAGAAAAGACACTGACAAAAATATATTAATTGCTATGCTTTTATACACCTTACACCACAAATCATAGAATTGAAAACCTTAACCTTTATCTTAACCCTTTCATAAAATCCTAAATCTTTTGACGATAGTTCAACCTGTGTGCTACAAATTACATTTCTACACTCCTAATGTGCACAAACAAAAGCGTTTTGAAAGGATGCTTGGATTAGATTTTTTTGTTAACATGTAACACAGATACTAAAAAAGTCCAGACGCTGTGGTAAACATAAATAGTAAAACAGTACAATGACAATATATTTAATGTTTGACCTCATCATCTTCATTGGAGGAGGAGGAGGAGGAGGAGGCAGCAACATGTTTCAAACAAGTCGGGACAGGAGGAACAAAAGTGGACTGATCCGAAAACATCAGCTAAATATTCACTGAAACATTTAGTTAGCTTTCTTATAATATCTGTATGTTACTACAAATTAGAGTCAGGTAGTTTCTTGATGAAGGAGTTGGATAGTGACAGAGCCAAGCCGAGCTACAAGTGGAAGAGTGTGTCTCTGAAATCAATTCTTTGAAGGTCTTTAGAGACACGGTGCCTTGGTGGAAGGGAAAGGGGCAGAGATGAGTGCAGAGCGAGTTAATTTAGGAGAAAGGAGTGTGATGGTGAGGTGTGATGGGGTTTCACACACACAGGAAGTATTTGTGCTGAAAATGGAGACTGGAGGGAACCCAGGGATTTGGGGAGGCTCCCATATCAACTGGAGGAATGCTTTTGAAGCTTTTTCTTCCTCCCTCTGGATGCATTTTATTAGTCGGGGACCCGCTACCGATCGGACACATTCTGGAGGATTGGAAGACAGATGTTGGAAACAAAACAGAGTTGGCAGACGAGGAGGAGGAGGAGGAGGCCATCAGCAGCTGAACTGTAGTGATGTTCGCAGCCCCCTTTGTTCCTCCAGACAGGCTCTCTGCTTCAGCACCAGTTACGATCTCAGTGCTGATGCTTGGCTGCTGTTCGCTCAGAGCAACTCCTGCACAAACATATTAACCGAGCCGTCGACAGTGTACTGTCATCCGCTGAAACAAATGAAACAATAGAAGCACATTTTTTAAGACATGAGTTCAAAATAGGCTTCATGTGACACCTAAACAACACAAAACTAAAACAGATATGTGCTGAAATGTCTTTTTTTCCATGTCGAGGTCTTGCTTAAAATAATATATAAAAAAATGTTTTGATTAATTAACAACCCAATAATGTCAAAAACGTTTCTTTTTCTTCATTACACATTTTAAGCATTTGTCTATTATATTTGTTTTTGTAGGTACAGTCTCATTGTATTTTACACATTAAAGAATAATTCCAGTCGGCTCCAAACACTGATGTACACAGATGTAAAATTGAAAGAAAACCAAGTGAGCTCTGGTATTTGATCAGGTATTTGATAAGATTTGACCGCGTGTCATGGCATTGGCTTATGCCATGACATGTCCTCCTTGTGCAGGATCTCCAGTCTGAGTGACAGCCTCAGGCCACTCAGTTATTGAGGTCTTGCCCCTTCATCAGTCTCACCCACACTAGTCTTGGAAGGTGTGAAGTGTGGCGCTCCACCCGTGACCCCACAACATCACCCTGCACTCCTGCCAACAGCACCTGAGGCTGCGGGACAGTGGGACAACCCTGGTCCAACAGTCCTTCTCCTTGAATTCATGTCTTTCCTGTCATCTCTGTTGGCTGCACTTTATCTTTTATATTTCAATAATTAGGACACTGCTGACTCTCCTTTATCTGTCAAATTTGTCTTATGTTAGGATCACTTTTATTGGAAAAGTGTTTGCTTTTCCTCAAGGGGAAATATTGATTTGTACAACATAAGAGTTTCTTTATTGCAGTTGCTTTATTGCCAAAGGTGGACACTGTTTGTTGGATTTGTTGGTGGACATGTAAAGTCGACCATGTCCTCTTACAGTATCTGGAGTGTGTGTGTGTTTGAGCAAGCTTGTGTTTTCATGTGAAAGGAGTTTGATAATTATGGAGAATCAGCGCCAGGTTTGCAACTCTACAGCCTCTTTTTCCAGCACAATCACAGTATGCTTGAGTCTCAGCTGCTTCTCATAAACATCACAGCGGCAGTCGTTTCCATCTGGGGGTCTGATGAACCCAATCATGTGTTGTACTTGCTTAGCACCGAACTTTAAACAGACCAAAACAATCATATGTTTCTCAGAAGTTAGTGGAAACCAGACTAGAGATGAAGAGATAACTTTCTTAACTTTATTTCTAGGGAAATAATGTCAGTAAGTTAGCTTGTTTTGTGGTTCTTCTGCCCCCTAGTGGCCAGAAATTGATTCGTGCAGCTTTAAATAACACTTACAGTAACGCTTCTAGAGTAAAGCCGTGTTACAACATAACTTCAAAGAATCGAGAACAAGCTTTTACCTTGTCTGTTCACACACGGCGTACAGAGAAACACAAACTAATCACAGGCCTCAGAAACATGCACACACACTGTGATCTTCGAAGCTGGTGGCTGCAACACACACTTAACATGATTCAGCATGACTGGACATGTTGGGAATCACACCCATATTCCAGGCATCGACACACACGGTGAACACGGCCCCTGTGAAAACACACCGTAAGACACAAAAGGTGTAATTAACTGCAGCGGTTTTCAGCCTGGTGAGGTAACTAGTTTGTCATGTCCAGTTTCTATTTGTCTCAGTCTGTCTTTAACATGGACACTTTTTCTGCCAGGTAAAAGTCAGTGAATGAAGTGAGTAAGGTTAATTTTGGTTAACGTGACAGGGCAACACAATCAGATGGGAAAAGAGGAGAAGAAATGGAGACAGTCTCAGAGATTGTTTATGGGCAATACTCATGCAATTTGCAATTTTTGTCATGATCCCTGTAGCTTCATCATGGTGGTGATGCTGATGCTGTATTCAGTGTAGTGGGAGGTATCAAGGCTCTAAAGTACGTCTTTTAAAATAAGCCATTTAGTTGATTTCATTTTTGTATGATGTGAAAAACAAGTTCAGATTTCCTCTGGCCCAGATCTCCAGAGTTGAAATCTGTCCTGTGATTTCATTTAACTTCTCGTCCTCTTGATCTCTTCTGTCACTCTCAAGGTCAACAAAGCACAAACGCCATGAAGATAGTCTGAAAACACAGCAACGTGTAATTACTGCTTTGGTCCGAGCTCATGGTCACAACAAACACAGATGTTTGGGATATTACAGTTTGGAAAGTTAGCTGATTTGTCCTCACAAGAACTGAAGAAAGCTCGACCAAATGCGATTTGTCATGCTTTGAAACCCTTTTCAAAAACACTGATGTAGGTCTGAATGCTCAGATATTAAATTTGCATGTGTTGGTGGAAAGGTCATGTTGGAATGTTTACTGTAAAATCTAATAGAGACAGATCTTTTGCAGATATGCTCAGATCTCAAAGCCTCCTCTTTGCGATGGAGGCAGAGCTTAGAAACTGTACTTCGCCTGAGCGACGTTAGTGTGTGTAGACTTATATATTACAATATGTGTGACCTATTGTGCAACCAGTAAGTGGAATCCACCATGTGATGTCCACATGTGTAACGCTCTCACAAACAGAAAGGCCCTTCTCTCTGCCCGCTGACCCCTTTACTCCTCTACAGATGTCTCTGTTCCTTTCAGTACACTTCCAGGCCTTTCAGCGGGGAAATGCCTCTCACACACACACACACACACACACACACACACACACACACACACACACACACAGCATCGTCTTAGGTATCACGGGGATCTCCTGTCTCCCAGTGGACCTCGTGTTGCCTGCCTGCTGCCAGACCACATGGCCTCTCTCTCTGAACACTTATTGTGTGTGTGAGGCACAGTGAGAGTGATGGATTGAAGAGCCGGACCATCTGACCTAAAATCTATCTACCATGAGTAATTGTCACTTTTAACTTGATATGAAGTGTGACAGTCTTTTTTTTTTTTTATTGTGTAAAGTTTGGAATCGTCTGCCGTGACAGCTTGATGACTGAGAATACTTCTTTATTTTTGTGAATTCTCTTTTATGCTTTTAGATTGTAGAAAGTTGTCTTGACAAGTAGATGTTGTTTTGTGTGAAGTGTTTGCAACAAAAGTAATGTTTTGTACATGGAGAACAAAACGCTGTTCAACCACACTGAAAGGGCAGAAAGAGACAATGATACCTCTGAGCAACGGTTCAGTAATAATATAAGAAATCATCTGTTATTAACGTCAAAATCTGTGCAGATTTAAATAGAAGTAGGTTCCTGTTTCAATGTCAAGCGATCAATAATATCTATAATTAGCTGGAGTTAACATGTGTAAACTATTCTTAAAACTTCAGAATAGAAACAGAAGGTTCGTCTCAGGTTAATATTGCAGTTTGATCACAGAATATCGGCTGAACATTTAACACAGTTTAAACTTGTTTAATCCAAACACAGAGTCCATTGCAGAGGGCCAAAAGTAAAATGGGTTCCCAAAATATTTAAAGCCCAGTTGACCCGTTATGCTTCAGTGGTTATTGAGGGTCACTCACGCTTTTCTGGACTGGAAAAATTCAAAATCAAAGGATATTTTGGAGCACTGTGCATCACTGTTGGGAATGGAAGTTTCAATCATTTCATTCTTTTGGGACCAAAATGATTCCAAATGTTAATGATGCATCTGGAAATCAGAATTATACTGTTTTCTCTGTTAAAACAGCAACAACATTTTTGAAGGAAAGAAGAAAAATCTTAATAGTTGATTCCAAACCTTTTCTGTTTATTTTCCAGCCCTGGTGTATTATATGTCTATGATGATGTTGATGTGTATATGAATGTACACACACTAGATACACACAAACACCTAAATTACCTTTCTTTGTCATCTTCATGCCTCCTCAGTCACACACAAATGTACAACAGGCAGACAAGCACACAAAGCTAAAAGGCCCATTCGTAAAAATAAGTCAAAGGCTGTGGTTTGTCTCGAAGGTTCAAAAAGCCCAGAGGAAGTGCTGAGTAGTGGGTAAACATGGCCGCAACACCAACAAGTGGTTTGTAGCAAGGCGGTGGTGAGAAGCTATACATGGGTTTCATCCTACACTCAGACCGAAAAACAATTTTCTGCTCTGTTTCATTCATATTACAAACCAGGAGTTCTTCCTCTTCCTGTGCAGTGTCGAGTGATGTGTTTGAGAAGAAATAGAAACTTAAAAAAAATGCAGAATTCAGTCCTCTTTTCTTGGCTACTGCTCACTGCTCATCATAATGATTCAAACATAGATTTTGTTTGCTATAAATGTTTTGAAAGGATTGTATGATTTGTAGCACGGCCCAAACAAAACTGGATTTTTGAGGATAATATTAGTTAGTGAGTTAATAAAATCTGTTTGTATCGCCCAATAGTAATTATTTTTTAGAGATACACAATAAGCAGAATATTTATAGTCTGTATATTTATAGTTTGAAAAATCTATTTGTCAGTGCTCTCTAGTGGACAAACTATGTAATGTTGACACTGTTTCTAATTAACCTCAATTCTAATTTGTCATTTCTGTCCTCCAATTTCTTAATAATTATGGCCAGACATATACACCCATATGATATCTGCAATAAGCTAATATTGGAAGGATATATCAGCCTATTTGAACACTCATAAATGTGCACCAAGCTGTGAAAATGATTCGTTACCTTATGTGAACTCAATAAACTCAACTCAATAATTTTTAACTCAGTAATAGATGTAACTTAGTCTGTGAGGAAAACGATGTTCAACCAAAGTTAGTTCTTGGTGTAGAGGTTTGGCAGCGGTTGTGGCAGCTTGACTTGCTATTAACAAGGCAGCAGGACATATTTTACAGCCTGGCACCTAGCAGTGTTGTTGGGAGGTTCAAGGACACAGAGAGTGAAGTCCTCTACTAGAATCAGGTTAGGATAACTTCTTGTCCAAGCTCATGAGTCATTGAGTTTTTACATGGTGCTTCTGAGTGACCATCATCATGTAAACTATTATTTCAAAAGACTTGATTAGATGAAATGTCAATGACGATGCTGCATCCCATTTTTAACCAACTAGTGGAAATGTGTATTAACCTGTAAAAAGTGTCTAATTTTGTTTTGAATCACATGATGGATGTCTCATTTTGGAAAGCACCTCCTCATATGTTGGCTTCCCAGCAGGTTATCTTGTGGTTTAGAGTGGCGGTGACAGGTTGGCGTGGCTGGCACGCTCTCACACTGGCTCGGAGTTTGGTTGTAGCAGAAGGGCAATTTTGGTGGAGCCTCAGCAGACAGGATGGCATAGTTGGCAGAGCGGAGAGCGGCAGAGCTCTGAGGCCGATATCGAGGGCTCAGAATACACCAGACTGAGTTGTAGTGGACGAGACAGGTTGTCGAGGCTGGCACTCCGTTGTGGTGGTTGGAAGTCAGGTGGAGGTAAAGTTGGCCAGAGGGAGGTGGCGCCTTCATGGCCGACAGTAGCAGGAGGAAGTGTGTGTGCTTGTGCATACATTCAACTTTATTGTCTGCCTTTGTGTACGAGTGTGTTTTTATGACTTGATGAGCGCTCTGCGTATCTGTTCTTACATCATGGAGGGTTCTCCTCACCATTGTACACCGGGTGTGTATCCACTGAAGCAGGCACTCCTGCTTCCTGCTATCCTCTGAGCCAACTTGTCCTCTTGCCAGACGCCGGTAACTTGGCACTCCGTCTCTTCCTTTTCCATGTGGTGATCACGTATGTCTATCCACAAGGAAGTCTGTCGACACATCTAGGCTTTTACAAATGGGATATGACACACGTAAAAAGAACAAATCACTTTCCTGCCTAGGCTCGGAGCCATGCGTGTACTTTTTTCTCCGTGTATTTGTGTTTTTACCGGCCGTATCTGTATTCCCACACGTCACCGGGGAAATAAAATATGCTGAACTGTTGCTGAGGGGCATGCATATGGCACAGGTCACACAGGTCAACACATTAAAGTGTCCATCACTGTCCGACTCCCACAGTAACTCTGTCCTCCATTGTAACTGTGCTACACACATCCCCACACAGCACTAACACCCCGCAGGACATTACCTACTTACATCAGAACATATTGTTACATGATGCACAACAAGCTGTGGAGTGGAAAAATGAGTGATACAAAAAGTGCCACATCCCTTTTTTTACTAAAGTTAATCATTTAGCCTAATTGATCAGCAACTATTTTGCTAATTGTTTCATTTCAGCCATTTTTCTAGCAAACATGTCCATGTTCCAGCTTCTTAAATAAAAGGATTTGGTTTTTCTTTGTCTCTTATGATTATAAATTAAGGTTTTGGGCTGCTGGTTGGACAAAAGAAGCAATTTGAAGATGTCAGTTTGGGCTTTTGGAAATTATGATTAGCATTTTTTTACAAGTTTGTGACATTTTATATTGAACGATAGTGAAAATAATACGGATTCATTATCGATGAAAATAATCGCTTGTTGCAGTCCTACTTGTTACCACAATTAAGCAGCCAAAAATACCTCCTGTTATGGTTTGATTGTCTCAAACTCGGTGCCATTTCAAATGCTCTTCTTCCCATTTATCCAGTCTATCCAGTAGAGCTGAAGCTGTGAGAGGCAGCGAACCTCTCTGTCTCATCTCTCTTGAACTTTATCTCTTGTTGCTTCTGTAACAACAGATAATAGTTGCATTGTAGAGAGAACAACTATTCAATCAAACTCTGAGACAACAGTGACGTGGTTCGGACAGGATGGATAAGTACCTTGTTTAGAGCGGATAAGAGTGCTTTGCAAGCAAATGTGTTGCAGTTGCACAGTGTGTGCTCCAGAGTGGACAGTGAATACAGGCATCCTCTCCATTATGGCTGGAACTGGAAGACAGTAAATCAGGAGGGAGATGGAGGAAGACCAGTGGTTAGCTAGAGGATTTCATAATGTCACTAAAATTGTTGTCCATATGTTTCCCATTGATTTACCATTTGGAACCAACATGGATTTTTAGGGACAGCAGTGTCGGTCGGTCGGTCCACCCCGTTGATCCAGACTGAAATGACAACCACTGGAAGGATCGCCATTCAGATTTGTACAGACGTTAATTCATGATTTGTCCAATACCTTGGTTTATGACCAAACACCTGAAAAAAACTAATAAAGAAAAATAATTTTAGAGTATTCTTTGGATAGTAGGGAGTCTTTTCAACACTAAAATACTTGGAAATGTTCAGCGACCAGATTGATCTGTTTTCTCCTAAATTTCCCCACTGTGGGACGAATAAAGGTCCATCTTTATCTCTCATCTCTTATCTTCTTATCCATCAATTTGTGCGTTATTTTGGATTCATTGATTAATCTTGAAATAGATGAAATGTGTAAGATAGGTAGAAGATACAAAGATACAAAAAAACTCCCAAACAGCTCAATGTTGGCTGAAAACGTGACTTACTCTATACATGGCTATACTCTGACCTGTTGGAGCATTAAAAGTGGAGACAGCACATCGGGATATGAAGTGAAGCTATGAGCACACTCCACAGACATAAACATTGGCTGAAAGTCACGAAGAGAAACCGACAGAACTTGTTGCTCCTGCTGCTTTTTTTTTCCCGCCGTGATCTCATTAACAATATTAACCTCCTCGAGCGCCGCCAGGTTGCCGTGTTTACATTGTGCATACGTGTATATTAGCTCCTTTAACTCGGCTGCTCCACTCGCTCACTGGGGACCGTTGGGCTTTCATTTGCCGCCTTGTGTGCAGAGAGTATATGAACAACAGCTCACACTGTGGCCTCCAGTCGTTGCCTACGTGCCGTTACATGCAAGCATATCACAAACTTCTGTCAGATTATGAGATATAGAGGCTGTTTAGGTGTAGAGCTGGTGTTAATAATAGCTAGATTTACAAGAATACAGTTCCCTGCCTGTACAAGAGTCTCTCTCTCTCTCTCTCTCTCTCTCTCTCTCTCTCTCTGTGTGTGTGTGTGTTTGTTGTGGATTCCATGGAGATTTCCTCTCATCACTGTGTGTTAAGGCAGAGAGCACTTGGCCTGTCTTCCTCCTCAGGCGTCAGAGGTCAATCATGGGTGGACGACCTATAAACCTGCCTGGTTTCCATGAGATACGTTTCCTGTACACATAGAGATAATAGACATTTATGTACTTTCTTCTCTTTTGCATACAGTCTGTCTTCACGTAGACACACTCACACATTCGTATGCAAATCTACAAATCAGTTTTTCTGTCACGCTCTATTTCTTTGTCTCTGTATTTATAATGACGCAAGTCCTCGCAAAGGGCTTCGAGGGGCGAGAGAGCAAAATGAAAAATAGAGGTGGCCGGTATCAAGTGCAGCAGAGGGAAGATGCAAAACACTCACTTACACTTTTCAGCTCTCCCTTTGTGTGTGTGTTTGAGTGTGTGATTGCTTGGCGTGTCTCTCGCCTATCAAACTCTGGTGTCGTCTTTCTGCCATCTGCCACTGCCACCCTACTGACATGCACACACACACACACACACACACATATATACATAGACTTGCACACACATATTGAGCTTTCATATAATACTCAATGCAAAACCTGTTCTCTTTTTCTTCTTTCTCGTCCTTTAGAGAAAGTCTCATTTAGGTCTCATCGGCAGATAAGGATGTGTTTTTGTTTGTTTCTTGTTTTTCTGCTGTACTTTTGTGCTTTTACTTTTTGTTAAAGAAACAAAGGAAGCAGGCTTTGCCCAGAATATGAAATTCAAGAATATGCGTTTGCTGTGTGTTTGTGCGTGAGATATGAATATTTAATTCAGCCCCTCCCTCCGTCATGCATTAATCATGGGGCAGTCTGCTGAGGCTGAAAATAGCGCCTAGCAACCCAGAAAAACAAAATCCATAGTAGTTGTGGGTATGTCATGTGCTGCTGCTCGTTCATGTGTGACACAGCACATGGTCTGCTCTCACATTTTCCTTCCTTCCACGCTGTTGTCTTTCCCCACGTCTGTCTGTCTCCACTGTTTCAGGGACGACGGCGGTGGAGATTTTTCTGATGTTTGCGTGAGAGATTCTCGCACTCGTGCACGCGCTTCGCAGTTTGAAGTTTGAAAAGTGTTGCTGTCTTTGAAGAAGTTGTTTATCGCTTTTAGACTTAGACCATATTTGCTCGTCTCACAACACGTTCTTGACTGAACTCTGAATGCAGCCTGCTGCGTCTGCGCTGACACCCACTGAGAACAGGCAAAGTTTGAAATACAACTGCTTCCTGAAAGTGGTGATAATTGCAGGATTACTGACCCCACCATCCGCACCAGCTGCCAATCTTAAGGATAAACCGATGTAGGCTGAGCGGTGACATAATTTCAGCCTCGCTGTTTGCAGGTGGGAGCAGAAATGTGGAGACAAGTTTTGTGCAGTGAGCGCAAAGACTTTCTTTCCTTTAACAAAAGAGCTTGGATTCAAGGCCGAAAGGACACGAGAATGATGGATCGTGAAACCTGAGCAAAAATACTGTCTGCAGCCTGACAGTGTCACTGAAAAGTCAACATTTCTACATGATGGTATCCTGGGAAACGCTCTGAAATGTGGCTTCTTACAATTCAGACCAGCAGGCTAATAATAGTCTGGTCTGTGTGTACAGTGCAGTCAGGGAATATTAGGACATTGATAACTGGCTCATAATGTGTGAGCACTTTGTCTGCTACACTTTCTCTCTCTCTCTCTCTCTCTCTCTCTCTCTCTCTCTGACTTTGTTGAACAGATATCACATTACTGTACACATCTGCTTGTCACTTTCTATTGCTTGTTTTCTCCCATGTTTTCCACTTCCCCTCATCCTCTTGATTTCTCCATATCCCTGTCCAGAAGTCTATACCTCACTTCCCTGGGAGCTGTAGACAGATGTTGGTGGGTTGAATCTATTCAGCTGCTGAATTTCATTTCTGACCCCCTTTTCTCCTCTCTGACAGGTGGCTTGACCAGCAACGAGCAGCCTCTGGAACTCCTTAAACCAGCTGCACTCAACCATTTCGGTAGGAAATCCGTGTGTGTGTGTGTGTGTGTGTGTGTGTGTGTGTGTTGTTTGTGTGTGTGTGACGAATTGATGGACTGATAACTCATTGGTTTTCAGTCTTATTGTTGTGATTGTTGAATCCATTGTGCTGATTCCTTTCATTACCTGTACGAGTCAGCGGCTAAAATGAAAACCTGAATCCATGAATCTTGAGCACCATGATTACAAATTTTTTTCTTCTCACTATTGTGGATTGGTTCATCATTCGAGTAAAATATTACAGCCGTGTTTTATAATTTCGTCTGGCATTTATACAAGTACAAACTGGTGCTTCCCTACTACCTCAGAAACACACTCATCCAGAGCTGAGTGATTGATGCAGTCACGTCTTTGGGTTTACTCATGCGTGATTACGGAACATCAATGCTCAATGGGGGATTTGGTGATATCGCAGTTGCCTTAGCTGCCTAGTGTATGGCTCAAGAACACACTCTGTCAGTGTCTGTTTATGAGGGAACTTATCATTTACTCCTGTGTATGTAATCATTTCCACCAGCTGACATTGCGCGTTGTTTTTAGCACATGGCAATGTATTATTCAGTGGCCGACTCCTTTTAGACTTCGCGCCGCACATGCCCGCGCACATGTACGTGAAAGTGCATGTGATATGAGACATTTTGCTGGGACTTCGCGCTCTTGTTGACAGGAACGCGGGATGATCACGCCACATCAGCATGTCATCAACCCACAAGCGGTATGTTTGTCCCATGTGGCGGGTGGAAATGCTGATGCAGCAGTGATGTCACAGATACAGTTGCCAAGACCTGAAGCTTTAGCCTGTTAATAGCATGTTTCTTCAGCAGTGACACACGAAACTGCATAAACACACAGACAAGTTATGCACATATTTACAGTCTTTTACTGCTACTCTACGCTTGTGTGGAGCCTTTTTGAGGTTGAGTTTTTGAGGTCAGCTTTTCAGAAATGTGGAAAAAATGTATAGTTTTTTGACTGTGTTCAATTAATATGGAGCTTGAAAGTTGAGGACTTAAAATTTCTCTTGAAAAATATGGTACAAAGCTAGAAGAGCATTTTACCTCCTGTTAGTTTATCGTAGATAATGCATGTACACTTAAAACCCCGTTTAGACCAACACAGTGATGCAGGTCGTGTACCGGCTTGAATGTGGGTTAAATACCAGTCTGTGTTGATTAGGCATCTCTAATAGGGATATAAATATAATAGAGAATACATGAAATACGTGATGGAAAGGCTCAGTCGTTCACAAGCAAGGATGGAGAGAGGTTCAACACTTTGTGAACACATGATTGGATAAAGGGGATTAATTCATGGACTCATGAACAACAACCTCATGCATACTGCTTCAGTATAAAATACTGAGAGACCGGCATATAATCTTTTAGTTACACTGAATGCCTGAGTGTAAGTGTAGTGACAATAAAGTTGAAGTGAATTAAATTGACTAAATGGAATTAATTATACGCGACAGACCTGTGACAGCTGTCTCATATGAATGAGACTGTCACCTTGTAAATGCATGTTCACACACATCGGCCCATTCACACAAACAAACACAAAAGAAATTCATCAAGCAACACAAACAATCCTGTAAGCACTTATCCTACAATTAACATCGGTATTCCTCACTTATAAGTAAACTGGCATTTCAGAAACACATTTACTAATAACAATAATTACAATTTATACAAATACTGTACGATAAGTAGGACTGGTTCTTTTTTAACGTTGTGTACCTGTGCCTTTTGAATGGGTGTTGGAGGTGTGACACACAGAGATAATTGCATTTTTTTTTTTTTGTTGCTTTGGAAAGTAACATTTAACAAATTACAAAAGTTTCAAATTAATTTCAAGCTTTTACTGATTCTTGTGCCCATTGTTGTTTAAAATGTCAATAACATTAAAATACATTTCTATCTATTAATTCCTACACTGAGGACAAAAGGCTTAAGTCGTCACACACTTTTGTACTATTCAGACTTTTAAATGCTGAGAAACTGCAGACAAATCTCCACAATTTAAAGCCAAAACCAAAGCATCTACATGGGAGTTTAATAGTTCAGGTGTTAAGGCTAATACTTACTATTTACTTCCATAGTCAAGTCATCAAACTGAACAGCTCAATCAAATTAGACTCGAGAAATTCAGAGTTTTGCACAGCCCTAATAATAACTAAATTTTTAAATGCCTGCCAAAAAAAGGACAACAGCATTTTATTGGAATAAGTACAGTACAATGCTCTATTAACACATTCATGAGATGTGTTAGAATTAATTAAGTGGGTGCCAAGAGCAACAGTAACACTTCCTGTTTGTGTGTGCGCGTGTGTGTGTGTCCTGTGTTGTGAAGTCCATTTCAATACCGAACCGAATAAAGCGGCAACAGCTGCAGCCGGCGCTGGTGACCTCAAAGCTCCCGAGTCTGTGTGTGTGTTTGTGGCTTTTTTGTTCCAGATAAGTTTGGGATCAAAAGTAGAATGAGTGTCAATCAGAGCGAATGACTCATCTGACAATTTGAAAATGAGGAAGAGAAAGGTGGGGGAGGATGATGAGGAAGACTCTGTGATGGAGACAGATTTGGGTGCATATTAAACAGGATGACTAAATGGTGCACAGGAGGAGGTAGTGAAAGAGAAACAGAAGTCAGCACCTTTCAGAGTCACTTCCACACTTCGATGTGAATGTGGGTTTGAGCATCTGTTTCTATCAGTGAATGCACATGCGACATTAGGAGAGGGAGCGAAAATTAAACACTAGGTAAACATGTATTTATGGGTGTGTGTGTGTGTGTGTGTGTGTGTGTGTTTGCATGGCATGTCTGTCTGTCCATCCCACCATATAGCCTAAACTAGGCTCTTTTCTCCCCAAGCCAAAACAGCTTTCTCCCACTCTGCACAAATTAGCAGCAGCCCACGCTCCACTAACACATAACTGTCAGAGCACAGACACTGCAGGGAGTGAGGAGGAGTGAGGGGAAGGTGAGAGAAGTGATGAGGAAGGAGGGGGGGGGAGACAAATTGGGAGGAGAGGACGGGAAAATAGAGGAGAAGAAGCGACAGATAATGTGGACCAGAAGTGGTTTTGTAGCTCACAGAAGGGCTTCGTTATGGCTCCTTTCATCGGGGCCTGGTGTGAACTGTTGGTTAAGAAGCATGACAGTTGTCTCTGTTAGCTTTTTAGTCTTAATGCTTTTTGTGCACATGTCCATTTTCTGTCCACTGGTATTAAGGCTTTAGCGGAATGTGAGAGCAAGTTGAGAGAGAGAGAGAGAAGGACGAAGAGCTGTTCGCACAGGAAGTGGCAGACCTGTTGGCCAGCTTCTGTTTTCTGGCTGAGCAGCTTATCTTTATTTAGAGTTGTCAGTTATCTGTGAGCACTTAAGAACCTGAGAGAGACGGGAGGAGTATGGTAGCATAAATGCAATGAATGGAGGTGGTCGGGGAGATGGAGACGGTGAAAGAGATGGAAAGAGAGAGGCATGGGAGAAGAGCAATTTGAGCAGAAGAGGGCCTGGATAAGTAGAAAAAGAGGGATGAGGGAAGGAACATTATGCAAATATCAGCAGGCTCATTACCATTTCAAAACTCTGGAAAGGAAATCACGAAAAGTGGAGAGAAGCATATTTTTGGACTACGCCAAATTCATTCTCACTCTCTGCATCTCGTTTCTCGAACTCTTTTTCTCTTTCTCGCTCACACACACCCCTCTCTTTTGCTGTTGAACTTAACTCCACTCTTTACTCAGTATGTGATTTCTATTTCTGTGCTCACTTGGCCTCTGATTTTACATGTTCATCCTGAATCTTAAGCTGATCTACACACTCAGGGTGCAGGGTTGGATTTCTCTTTGCTTGAACCTGGTTACACGGCTACAACAATTCTGCTCCATGTCGACATGATGGCATCATGAAACATAGATTTTATTGGCAGCACATTAATGACTGAGAGTCTCCCCTTCCACCGAGGATTGAGATCTCGTGACTGGGGAGACCATTGGGGTACATTGAATTCATTGTCATGTTTATGGAGCCGCTTTGATGATGATGTGTGGATTGTGACATGGCGTGCTGTCCTGCTGGAAGGGTTGACTGTGGATATAAAAGGGCATGGTCACCAATGTTGGTTGGGCTGTGGCATTTAAATATATGTGCCAAGATGTATTCCCCACACCACCAGCAGCCTTAACCATTGACACCATGCAGGATGGATCCATGAATTCATACCTTCTGCAGCTTTTTTTAGATCAACATCTTCCATTGTGGCCTTAGTTTTCTGTTCTGAGCAGACAGGAGAGGAACCCGGTGTGGGTCTTCTGCTTTAAGGTTCGAGGATGTGCTCTACACTCAGAGATGCTTTTCTACATACCACGGTTGTAACATGTTTATTTATTGCCTTCCTGTCAGTATGAACCAGTTTCTTACCTCTCTCATTCACATGGCATTCCTGCATTACTGTAAATTTTAGAAACTGCTGTGAGTGAAAATCTGAGATCAGTGGTTTCTGAGATCCTCAACAAACCCAGTCTGGCACCAACTATCAGTCACTTAGACCACATTTCTTTCCAGCTTCAGTGTTCTGGTCTGGTGTTGTGGTCTGAACAGCAACTGAACCTCTTGGCCACGTCTACAGGCTTTTGTAAGTTAAGGCCTTGCCAAGTTATTGGTCGATTAGGTATTTTAATTAAGGTGCAGGTTTACCAATATCACAGCAAAAAAAATCAAGACTGAAGCTTTCCGTGCTACAAAGCTTCAGAGGAGGCAGCATATGTAATAACGTATTGATCGTACGAGATCTTCATCTTGTAATTATAAACAAAGTAATCAACAGTCAACACCGTTGAGTCAGAACTGTGACACTGTCTGATCTAATCACTTCTACATGCTTTAGCGATGTAATACGCGAAGAGAAGAGATGCAGTGGAAAGGGGACGGGGTTGGTGTTGAGATGCCAGAGATCGAGGGTGAGGTGTGTTCCAGAGGACACCCCGTCTGTAGGTCACCATGACCGCGCGAAGTCACTTGTCTGCCAGCCAGACCCCCGCTGCCTCCCTCCCTGCTCACTGGAACACTGGCTTTTGCAGTCGCATGTGTTTGTGACTGAATGCTTGACCTTAATCCTGACATTGTAAATACGCGTGTTTGCTCTGTGAATGTAAAGGAACATGCCCTGAACAAAGGTTTTGGGAGTTTTGTCAGGCAGGTCGTTTGATCTGTAACAACCTCGCTTTCACTTGCTTGTCATCCGATTTTTTTTTCTTTTATATACGCCGTCTCTCAGCCCCACTTTTCTTTGCTTTTGCTGCAGTTGATGCTCAAAATCTCAGGGGGAAAAGAGACCCCCCCCCCCGAGGAAAAGTTGTTTCTATGGTGAGTCAAAACATCAAGTTATTTTTATTTGTAGTTCTATTAAAATTTATGAATCTCCTGCACAAATTGCCAAAAAACAATTCCATTTATTAGTCATTTATTCAGCTGCAACAAGTGCTGCTCTTCATGACCTGATGAATCACCAGATCATATTCTATAGATTCAGAAGATTATAGTGAATTTTAGTCATACACCCCGACCGTGACAGACACTATGATAGACCCAATCAGCACCTGCTTGACTTACCACTTTTCCTAATGGAAGACAACATGTTTTGTATACACATGCTCACCAGAGAGCCCACACGGCCCACTGGCCCTGGTGCCAGTTCCCCAGATGGGCCCCCGAAGCCCCCCTACCACCCCCACACCCTCCCTGACCTGGCATGGATTCCCCCGCCTGGTGCCAGTTTGGTGTAGGCAGGAGTCGGTGGGCAGCTGCTTCTTTTCTGCTCAGCCACCATCAGCCTCACACACACACACACACACGCACACACACGCTAACAACCTTGTCAAACTCATTGCCCAAGGGATCAAACGGTTCTCTTGAACTCCTGATGAACTTAAATAGAATCTCCCGTTTTTTGCTTCGTCTCATCTCCTTGAATCTGTCTTTTTATTTCTCTTGCACCAAACAGTTAACAGAATAAAATACCTCCGTTTGGAAGCTGAATATCACCAAGTTCACAGCATGTGCAATAAATTGAAGCGGCAGGTTTAAGTTGGCGTGTGAAAGGAAACTTAAAGCTACCAGAGAGCAGGTGAAATCAGATTTGATCCCAAGAGAAAGATTGGAGTTTTAAAGGGAATACAAGATAGTGTCCCACTGCCTAATTATATCTACAGACATCGCCTGAGGTTGTGGCCTTCATGTCAACCCCGTTAAAGACAGACACACATGCACACCCTTCACATCGGGGTCTGAGAAAGTATGGCAGACTGCTCAGAGCCAGACTTGTTTTTGTCTTCCGGCAGAACAGGCAATGCCTTAACCTACTTTGTCTGCACCACTACCATTATCCTGACAGCTCTCGCAGGTTGGACTGTGTGTGCGTGTGTGGGAGACAGTTTGTGTTTATGTGGATGTTGTAGAGGGAAAAAGATTTTACCATGTCATGAATTTTGCATACGGCCTGGTGTGTTTTGCCGTGTTGGCTGACTGGCTTGGCTTTGGAAGACCTAGACGTCTGGATGGTGAGGTTGTGTTTGTCAATGTGTGTTTGAATAAATACCGACAGCTAATGAAGAGACCAATAAAAAATGTATATTATGATTGGTCTGAATTTGTCTTTGCATATCCAACTATCAAAGCTTTAGATGCTGATATCATTCCAAGTAATCAGAGTTTGGATTAAAAGTTAGGAGATTGTCAGCTGCAGAAACTAGTGGCAAACAACCCGAAAACAATTAGGAAAAATAAAGATAGCGCCAAATAGGTCTGGGTTTGGAATATATCTCCTAAGTGGCACGGAAACATTTATTTGCATGTCCTCATGAAATACTTATTTCAATAATTAAACATCTCCTGTGTGGAGCAGTTTATACCTCAACAGCAAATATGATAACTTCCTCTAATTTCGACTCCCCGGGGCTCAGTTCCCTCAAAGGTCAGCACTGTTCAGATGCTTTGCAATTGGTCTGGTTAGCAAATTTCCATGTCAGAGTTCACCAAGGTTGAAATCTGAAAAATCTGACTCTCCACTTCCATTTTATCTGGGAAGATGATGTGTTACCGTTCACTGAAACCTCCATCGAAAGTGCTAACATGCAGTCAGTTGCTCTAACCAAGCTCAGCTCAGCAGATTTCAGTTTGCTCAATTTAGACTTGTTGATGTGTGCTTGTGGTTTCTGTTACCTTCCCCTTCGGCAATTTAAGGCAGATGTCTCACAAGCTTCGTAACTTCTGTGACAAACCAACAGGTGATAAAATCAGCAGGCAGTTCTGTGAATTGTTTTTTTCGGCTGCAGCGCTCGGTAATAAGTCTCACTCTCATCATTGTCATTAGAGCCACACAGGGTGCCGCCAATTAGATGCTGTCGTTTCTGTAATGTTTACAGTCAGATATTTAAAGCTAGGTATCCAGAAGTTGTGCAAATTGTGAATTTACAGTCTGTTTATGTGCAGATGTAAAGATGGACAGACGGATATTATGTACATTTGACTCCAGCCTCGCTTTGCCCTTTCACTTCCTCTTAAACTCACTTGTTAATGCAGAGGTGTGTTTGGTAAAGGCTTTTAAAAGCCTGAGCAGGACCATATGAATCCAGAGGAGTCCTCTGGAAGCTATCTATTATGGATGACCACTCCAGGGTTCAGACCTTTGCTTTGCGTTCGCAAGGGGTTTGCTAGCTTCTGGCCGGCAACACCACCGTGACCAGAGGCGGGCCTTCCCCTGTCCGGGAAGAGGAGTTCATTACAGCCAAGCCCACAGCCTAATGGCTACAGCATGGTGGTCAGTGATAGACTGTATTTCCCCACAAACTCATTTAAGAAAAGAAATAGCCATGATTTGTTGTCTGCAATCGCTCGTACTAGTTTTCTAAGTGCGGTGAACTTGTAAGAAGTCATTGAGAAGAGACTTGAGCATCTGGAAGAATAAGCTCAAGAACAGACTGTGTCATGTTCAATTAAGGACAAACACAATAAACCAGCCTCCACAAGTAGAAACTGCAGTGAAGATCAGTGTTTAAAGATTGGACAAATGTCAAGAACGTTCACTTAACCAGATCTACACCAGGATGAATCACTGATCTTTTTCTGTCTTGGCTTATGCCTGAACTGATCCTCCGTTTTGATGCAGTCTTTCATTTATGTCTGTAACTGTCTTTACTACCTTTATGTCTGTTTACCCGTGGAAATATTGATGAGGCCCATTTTAGGCAGGTTGCTATAATCTGCACTGCACATTAAGAGTTTGTAGGTCTAGCTTTAGTGCACAGGGCCATTCCTGTGACCCATGTGATTTAAAGTGCACAGGGATCAGCGTGGCGAGCTGACATCTCTCATAAGTTCAGTTTATCATCGCCGACAGCTAATGGCTCTCTGTCTGCTGCAAACTCGGCGCAGACTGGGAAGGCATTACCATTGAGACGGAAGGAGAGGGCGTAAAATATGAATGAACGGAGCTTCCCACTGCAGCCAAGAGCTGAGAACATCTCTTTGTCTTCCCTCGTCTGGTTTTTAAGAAGCTGTTTTGAACCCCTGATGTTTTGAGGTCTTCCACAGAACAGTTAGGAGCTGATTGTTGTGTGTATTTTTGTAGAGCTTCTTACATCAACTCAATCAGCTTGAGGTAAACTTGGCCTGAGGATTGTGTATGTGTATAAGTGTGTGTGTGTGTGTGTGTGTGTGTGTGTGTGTGTGTGTGTGTGTGTGTGTGTGCACATGTAAATTTGTACAGCAGAATTCAGCACCAAATTATTGTGCCTTTGTTTTGCTTATATGAATAAGCAAGAGACCAAAAGTTTGTTTGCTCTGGTCTGAACCAACCTGTGAGTTGGTAAACTTGTTGAGTTTTAGTTTGTTTTTCACACAGAAAAGAATTCAAGTGAAAAAAAGCTTCACTGAAAACCATGTGAGAACGTTCACTCTGCTCATTGGTTACATGTGTCTGAGGAGGGAGTGAGAGCGCAGGAAGAAGATCCTGAAGAAGATCCTGTCAGCCCAGATATCAAGAAGGCAACGTACCTTGTTAAAAGTCCAGGTCGGGCCTTGATTCATTGTCTGGCTGGCTGCTACAAAAGTTGATTTCACGCATCCACATACTGCCATTTAGCTCAAACTTGTCCGTCTTGTAGTTGAGTCTCTTTCAAAACAAAGCAAACTGTGACAGCCAGAGTCAGATTTAACTGGACTGAACAAGGCAGGTTTGAAACCAACCTGAGCACTGTGCCTTAACCATGTTTGTGTGTGTGCTGGTCTGCAGTGCATTAATGTTGCCTGTGTGTGTGACCTCTTGCACCATGACATGAGAAGAAACGTCTATTCAAGTAAACTCATAAAGTAGGATTTGCAACATGGTTAAAACCTTCTATAACCATGTTTATATCATGATAAAGATTCTGTGGAAATTAAATTGCCATCCACATTATAGACCAACAAATAAAGGTGCTTTCAATTCTCAGTAATTTCAAACCTGGGTGGTCGTGACGTAATTAAATAAAAGTAGAAAAAACACATTTCTGCTACAGAAAATTATGTTTTTCTGACGTTCTTCTGTTCTCTACTTGTTAGTCTTATAATACAACTGGATAATTTCACCTCTTCAGGTCTCTTTTTTAAATAAAACAAAGTCGAAGCAATGGCTCTGTGGTTGAAATGCTTGCAGTTGTTGAGATAAGCAACTCGTGACAAGCGTCTCTTTTGTTTTAATGGGGTCACAAAGCAAAACACGGGCTCCTTCTGTAGACAAGACGTTGTGAAATCTCTAGTGGTCTGCAAAGTTTCACTCATCATATCTGACAGTCGGCAGCCCAGTGGGACGGCAGCTTGGATCTGAGGATGTTATATTGTTATAATGGAGTTTATTTGGAGTCGTTCAGCCAAACCTGTGTGTGAGAGAGAGAGAAAGAGAGAGAGAGACAACTCACAGGTTTATCGCTATATAGATGGATTCCTGTTGCTTTTTCATATAAACATGATTCACAATACAATCGCTCTTAACACTTCCTCATTTTGAATGTGCCTGGAACAACTTTCTATTTTAGGTCTTATAGTATAAAGGTGTTCATCTCATAGAATATCAATAAAGTTTATAACGTATTTAAATTTTGTTATGACTTTAGAGAATTTTAATCGCTCTGCCTGTTTGGCCAATTAATGAATCTGCTCCGCCTGCACTTTTTTTGTTTGTTTTTGTTTGTTCACATATTTAAAGGAAATTAAGCATTTGTTCGCTGCACAACAACAGGCCAACGCCGGCTGAAAACTCTGACCTGTAACACAGCTGAGAGCTCACGACTCTCCACTTGTGCTGATCTGTTAATCCTTTTAGAATATTCTCCAATAACCTCGAGTCTGTTGCCGTGCACTGGCTAAGAGAGAGAGGTGGCAGAATATGCGAGGGAGAAAGTACAAGATTTTGGCTCAAAATAACACTTTCTTTACACTTCAGCAGTGTTTTATAGCACTTTTAGATTAAGACATAAGAGGGTACTAAATTGGTGGGTTCTCATTTTCTGCACCAGCTGAGCATGTTCGGATGTCATTATAAATTTAGTGCATTGTCTAAATCTGTTTTTATTTGACAAACAAAAGATTATTTTGGGAAGTTTAACGATTGTTCTGATTTCAGATTTAGTGTCTGTGTTTCGAGATTCCCAGAGATACTAATCAATGGGAGGCAGAGAGAGATGTAAAGGGGGGTTGTAGGGAGAATGACTGAGAGTGTGTATTATAAATAACCCAAATCAATAATAAACGACACAGTATCTCACATATTTGGAGTCGGGTCAGGGTTCTCAGGGGAGATGGATGAAAAAGCAACCCTCCTCCTCCCAACCCCCCCCTGTCACTGTGGAGAGGAGGGGGAAGACAAGAGCAAAGGAAGGTATGAAAATAAGAGTTGCTATTTTTTTTTCTCTCTCTCCCCTGAGCATGAACCAGCTTGTGGTTATGGTTTGCATGCACGCTTGTGTGTCTGCGTGCGTGTCTGTGTGCGCACATGTGTGTACATTACGAGGCGGACACGTCCATTATTTATTCATCAGTCCTGTCTGCCAGGCTGCCACACTGTGTATTTCAGCATGCCTTGCAATCATTATGCCACATGCATTATTTAACGCACACGCGCACGCTGACTCTGATGCAGATAGCTACACGAGCTATTTATCTTGGATATGCTCACTTATCGCCTTGTCTGCTTCTCGCACAGGCTTTTGCAAATAACTGCACAAGCCTGCTTCCACATAGACATTCATCGCCTTATTTTTACACACACCACTCCTGCACATATACATGCTTTCATTCATACATGTTTTCATATAATGTGCACACATGTCCTCCTCATTAAGTCCCTTGTATTCTCCAAGTCCCCACACGTGCTGTCTGTATACGCTGACTTGTTGTGTACTGTAGTCACATGCTGGTCGTCCTGTCATCAGCATGGACAGGTGGCAAAGTTAATCACTCACAGCTGCACAGATGTGGATTTAATTTGGGCTTTGACTTGTCCGAGATCACGAACTCAGGACAAGAACTGACTTAGACGTCAGAAAGTTATAGAAAGTTCTTTCTTCTGTGAGAGCAGACCAGTGCTTGATTGGCTGTTCTGGTCTAAGGAAACAAAGCAAAATACAAGTTCGGATTATGTCCTCAAAATTCAATTTTTCAGTCTCAATACATTTTGGCAGCGAGTCACATGCATAAAGATCTGAATGCTTGTCTTAAGAAGACAAAAATGAACAGCAGCCAAAAACATCAGCACAAAATGGGAAAAAGATTTGCTCAACATTGTGTGTTCTCTTTGTCTTGAAACTATGTATTTCTTTGTAAGTTATAGTGTGTGCTTTACAGTAAATTGCACTGAATCACATTCATGCATTGCACCAACTGCTGTTCACATAAACAAATTAAATTAGATTGCTTGCCTAATATGCAGTTCATCGAAACAGGCTCCTGTTCCTAGTAATGCACTGGCAGTCTTCAACAAGTTTTGTGGAGTTGTCTTTTTCTTCTCTTTTGTATGCTGTGAATGTCCCAAAAAAAAAAAAAAATTCAAAAGCTGTCTACACTGTTCATGTTTGTTTGCCAGGCTGCCGGCTCACCGCCACTGATCTCTGACCCTGTTACTCACCATCTAACCTAATGTCCATACTAGTGTTGTCACAATAACAACATTTTAAACTTTGATACAGTACTAATATAAAAAATGATACTCTGTGTAATTAATGGAGATTGCATTATTTTAAACACGTGCTATTGTAAAAGTGTCTGTTCAAGTTCATGTGGCACTCTTCTGCTTCAGTTTCACGGCCTGGTCACTGCCCTCCCCGATGATGATTCCCTGTTTGGGTGCGTGCGTGCGTGTGTGCCATTGTGGTTTGGTCTCGGTAGAATTTGCTGTTATCAGTGTCATGGCTGCATGAAGCTCAGCTAAGCCTTTGACGTCAACGCCATACAAGGAGCTGATAACGCAGACGCAGGTGTGTGGGTGTGTTGTCTGATCAAACAAAAGTTGGCTTCCTGGATTCTGTGCTGAACTTCAAAAATAGCTCCTGCAAACATACACAGCTGCAGACCAAACCACACACACACACACACACACATTAGATTAGTAAATGTGTGCAAAAAAATCAGTGCGTTTACACAAATTTAGATAAATTAATTATTGCTGGGTTTGTAAAGTAAACTGATTTCTTAAACACAATGTAAACAAGCCACTCAGTGACCTCTATTGAGAAATCTGGCGTTTTTGATATCAGTTAAAGGTGTGATATGTGAGAGTTTAGTTTAAAACATTCAAATTTTACAAGATGTGAAAAAACAACTGTTTTGTCAAAGACATCTATGTGTTGTGAATCAGAGGCATCACCTTAATTCAGCGTGCATCATCTGCCCGTCTCGTCTCATAATACTTTGTACGTCAAGAGTCCGATTGTATAACTAAACTGAAACTGAAACTAAAATTTTAAAAGTATAAGTAAGTCTGTTTCCTCGCCTCAAAGACTTCACCTACAGACTGATTTAACTTCTTCAAAAGACTCTGCGGGTGTCTCCCTCACTTTCCTGTCAGTTTTGTTTTACCTGATAACAAACTTTGAAACATAGCTCCACCCATCTTCAACCTGAGTAGACGTGTGATTAGTTATGAGTGAAAATGTGTGAAAAAGTGTGTGCAGGTCCTTTAATAGTCAGTTTTTTTTGTAATATATTTAGACATAATTTGCCGAAAAATATGTAGTAGTGGCTTAGGTTTTAGAAGAACCTGGTTATTGCATTGTGCATAATTTTTGGGTCACGTGGGAGAAAATGTGGCATTAGATCCGTCCATGTCCAGTTGTTGTTGTCATGTCGTGCTTTTCTTTTACTTTGCTTTTGATGCTTATATTATTTTTGACTCTCCTGAGGTTGTAGTTTTGGGTGTGTTCAGCGTTCAGCATGTAATCTGCATATTCCCAGCTGATTGTGCGGATATATTAATAACTCGTTAAAGGTTTTATAGTAGAGATTTAGGAAGCGAATGATTGCTAGGATCAGTTGAAGAAGTAGAAAATAACAGGGATTACAAAGTAGCCACTTTTGCAAATGAGGCCTGGCCCAATGTGGTAATTTTTATGCAATTACACACTCACCATGTAAACAGCTATTCATGCTGCAGTCAGTCCCATCCTGCCTGTTTCCATTCACTCCTATTGGCCGAGCGTCAAACTGCCCATTGATATGACAGCATGACATATGTCAGGTGTCGCCCCCGGAGGAACACTTGTCGTTAGTGGACTCTGATGCCACTCGATAGGCGAGTCCTTCAACCGCCCTAATTGCCCCTCATTATCATTCAATCCAAACCTCATCACTCATCTGCGACACACTTTTCAGGCATCCTCGTATAAATCTGTCTCCACTCTGATTCAGCTTCTCTCTCTCTCTCTCTCTCTCTCTCTTTAATCTTCTCATTTCTCTGTGTTTTATATGTTTTAATATTTCGTTAACTGCTTCAATCCCGAGATATTTCTTCGAGGGTCTTTTTGAGCTTCCTTCCCTCAATCACAGCCTTCTTTGTAATGCACCTCGCCCTTCAGAGGAACAGAATTTGTAATGTTGTGACTTAAATCATGAAATATGTTTAGAAATATAAACAAGACCCGACGAAGCATCCAAGCAAAAATTGCTAACATACGGTGCTCAGAAAGTTTGAGGTTGGATACTAGGCAGCATCTTGTGTGTGTGTGTGTCTTGAGTGGTTGTAAAGTGTTCCAGTTGCAAGGCCAAGCAGCAACCATTATCATCAAGTCAACTTCACAACAACTGTCTGTTTTGTTGGGCTGCTGGTGTGTAGGAGGGTTTTGGATAGAGACGATTCAGAAATGTGTGTGTGTGTGTGTGTGTGTTGTGCAACAAGTAACACACATCGGGAAATGATGTGAGCAAGAAAAACACTGAGCTCTGTTCACTCAAAAAAAAAAAAAAAAAAAGGTGGTTCATAAAAGCACAGCATTTGTCTAGTCAAATGAGAATGTGGTCACAATCTGACTCCCTCCGCCTCTCTCTGCTGGTCGGTGTGTTCGCAGGCAGAGAGACAGAGACTCCCATAAAATGCTCAACATGCCTGAGACTGCCCTCTGATGTCACTGAGAGAGAGAGAGAGAGAGAGAGAGAGAGTGGGAGGGGACGGAGGAACAGAGGGAGGGAGAGAGAGTGGCAGCCGGAGGGCAGAGAGAGAAGCTCGTCAGTGGGAGAAACAGAGAGAAGCGGTAGAGTGAGAGACGGAGAGTGTGAAAGACAGGGAGGGAGAGAGGTCTGTTCACACTGCCCAAAAAACCAGGTTGGTCTGCTGTATTTTTCGCGCTGCAGTGGACTTTACAGCTCTGTTCAGAGTCGCACTTTTTTGCCTGCAAAAACACACACACACACACACACACTTTCTCTCGCTCTCTTAGATACTGTACACTGCACACACACAAACACACACACACACACAAGCGCACAACAACCGGACAGCACAGCACAACTGATGGGTAAGAGCTCCTGTTACCTCATGTTCAGATCACTGATTGTTGAGTGTGTGCATGAAATTTTGATTCAGTTTGTTGGCTGTTATTTGGTATTTAAAGGATGAGTTTACTAAGCTGTACATTTTTGTGTTATGTTTATGTGTATGATCAGCATGTGTTTGGATAAACTCATTTCACCTATGGATGTGTTACAGAGTGTGTGTGTGTGTGTGTGTGTGTGTTCAGCGGCTGTGTGGGTGTGCAGCTTCGAGTAGTGGCAGTGTTTATTGAGTGCTACTGATGTATGGAGAGTCTTGCTCAGCACCACTCAGTGCAGCCTTTAACTGAATGGAGCAGATGGCAGGAGCTGCGTCTGTTCCTCCCCACAGCCTATTGTGTACATGTGTGTTTATGCCTCTGTGCGTGTGTGTGTGTGTGGGAGGGGGATCTGCATGAAAGTTTGTGTTCTTACATAAAATGAGGGATTTCATTGCAAAAATCGAAACAAATTTTCACTGTTCACAGCTTAGTAACTAAATATTCAGAAATGTGAAGTTCTGATAGAAAAGCACATAAAACTGTTGAATCCTCTGATCGTAAACGTAGAGTTAAATCTGTTTTTCCAGAATAGATTCCTGTGCTAGATTATATTTTCTGTTCTTGCATCATTTCATAATAAGGGTTTTGTTTTGGTTGGTGGCCAGCGTGCATGCAGTGTGACCATGTGGCTCCACGTCTCTGTCTTGGTTTACTGTATGTGTTTGTATATATGCAGCTCAGGTTGAAATCACTGGTAGATTAGCTCATTGGAAAAGGCCAGTTAAGATGTTGTTGTTTCTGTATCCCCCCCACCCCCCCTTGAAAACACATCATCCCTAAATCATGTTTTAACTGACTTGATGAGTTGCTTTTGGTTGCTTTAACGCTGACCAGCTGTCCTCAGAGAAAGAGAGAAGAGAGATGAGGAAAACAAAGAGGTGGTGACGTACAGTACAACAAACCGCCAGGCTCCAGGGACGTGCAGTGACATATATCAACATGCATACACACCCATCCAGAGACTGCTGAGCTGAATGCACATGCGGGCCATGTGTTGAATTAGTTGCCTACCATCATTGGTCCTTCCTGCATCTCTAGCCCCACCTCTTCTCCCCTGTCCAACCAATCGCTGGCCACAATCCCAGCAGTCGCCATGGCGTTTGCCTCCCTCCTCTGCCAGCACCTGTGTGTGTGTGTGTGTGTGTGTGTGTGTGTGTGTGTGAGGGGCTCACTGTGTCAGCGATTACCATTCATTCTTAATCTGTGAGTGTTAAGCTGCTGCCGCTTTTTATTTTTGTGCATAGCTTTGTTTTTATCACACACACACTGTGCTGACATTTGCCGACTATTTTTGAATGTTAAATAAATGCGCACTCGGTTCCTCATGGACTGTGACTAAAACATGCATGGGGTTTTGTCTGAGTGCATAGATGTCCGGTGGGGCGAGGAGCTCCCTCGGGAATCCTGCTCTATAAATAACTCCCTCTGTGTGATCCATGATCTTAGCCCGATCAGGGCAGAGGGGGCGATGAGAGGAGGGAGGGGAAGAGTGGGAGATAGAGGGACAGAGAGAGCGATGGATGAATAGATGAGGGACAGAAAATAGGAGGCGCAGGCTGACATTTCACCAGCCGTGTTTGTGTCAGTTTTTTGGTGAGTTCAGCCAGAGTTTACATCATGCCTGTAGTGGGGAAGCCTCACGTCTCCATGGGATTCTCACAAAGCACACACAATTTCCCGTCTGCAAATCAACAGAGTTTATCCTACTTCCACCCCTCATAGCTTTAATGGTCCTTCGTAGCTTTAATGGCCCTTTAGCTGCTACACATTTGCAGCACATTTACAACTGACTGTGTACATTTAGATATGAATGAGTTGTCAGTCATAGAAAAACATATTTACTCACTGACATTTTAAACTTACAGTTTTCATGTGATGATGATGGGAGAAAATTGATTTTGATTATGTGCAGTTTACCTTTTCTTGATTGTCTCACATTCATTTGCACTAAAAGCTCTTGTGTCACTTACACCAGCCCACATTGTGACCTGCTCGTCCACGCTCGCGGCAGGATTGCGTTCTCATGTCCGGTGCTGTCAGAGTGAGTCAGCTCGTGCATCCACCTCTTCTCCCGTTGGCCCGGCACCATCCCCTCAGTGCCATCCTTGTAAGCTGGGCTAATTACTTCACAGGTGCCCGCACCCTGCTGGGATGCTGTATGTCGTCCCGTTTGTCTGCTCCATTCACAAAGCTTTGTTTACAGCAAACAGGCTTTGTGAGGATTGTTATTCAGAGAGCTGAAGTTGTTTCTGTCGTGACAGTTTACTGCGACCCTGCAGGGTCAGCTTGACCAGGATCTGTCAGTCAGACTGTGAGCTATCAAATCTTTCAACAGCACTTTAAAAAAACATCCATGAAATGATCCAGAACTGTGTAACGAATTGGAATCTGTTTAGTTGAGAAACTCAGTTAGAACCTTTAACAGCTTAGAAACAATGTTACCAAAAAGATTAAACTATAAATGTAAAAACATTAACACTGGTGACTGAAACAACTTAGAGAAAAGTCTGTGTGGTTCAGGTATAGATTAGTGTTGACACATACGTACGTCACGGTTATGAAAAGGTTTAGCCTCCTAGATATCTGTATGTGTTGCATCCTGATATCTGTACATGTTGCCAGCCGGGGTGGTTCGCCTATGAGTAGCTGGTCTGAGCAGTATTTTCACCACCTTCCTCTTCTCCATCTCTCTCCCTCTGTGCCACCTGATGTAGCCCCTCAGCTTGAGTTTAAGTGGCTGTAATTAGGTTTTTTTTCTTCCTTGCTTCAGACTTGCAGCCGGCCATTGATCACCGGTCTGTAAGCGACCGGCTGCGTTAACAGAATAAAACATGCAGATAGAAATTCAAGATTTGAATTTAATGCAATGGTCCTCAGGGAGACCAACATGCACATACATCGTGCAGCTATACTTCGCAAAGCATATGATAATCAATGTGTACATTTTCTGCAGGTGGAAACACAACATGACATAATACAGAAATATATATAATTTTTTGTGTAGACACAGATGCAGTTCCATTTTTACCAAGCACAAGTGAACTCCTTTGTGCTTGTTGTTTCTTAACTTCATGGCTCCAGTCAAAGCTGTTTGCATCAAGGTGAGTGTAGTGAATCAGCTTAGTTTGTTTATTCAGATCAGGTGACACGGTTTTGGTCACCATTTTTACATGAGGTTACGAGTGCATGTGAACGTGCTCAGGCCACCTCTGATCACAAGTGCAGTTGTTGGTCTTATGCATCGTGATACAGCACATAAAGCTCTTTGTAAATGTTTGCGTGCTCTGTGAAAATATTCATTGTTGCTCAATTACAAGGAGCCAAATTTTGTTTGGGCCTTGCAAGAGATCTGTCAGTATTGTTATAATTTATACTGTTTGCTAGTAAATTTTAGTAGAAGTCACAGATGACTTTGTTGTTTCATGTGAAAGCGTAGGAGCAGGATGTGTACGTTTTCTGTTTTGTATCTTTGGGGGTGGGAGCCCCATTTGTCTGCGAAAACAAACAGGCTTTGTGAAGCCTGTGGCATGCTTATTGAGTAAGGTACATAAATAGCGTGGGGTTGAGAGCGAGCACGAGGCTAACTCCGGGGGCCGGCCTTGCCAACGCAAGTCTGTATGGGAAAATATACAGTAGAAAAGGCGTTAATTGAGGCGATGCTCCGTGCATGTTTGGCACCGTGGTGCTAGAATAGCTGGCGCCGGGATCCCTCTGAAAGGGTACCGCTGCGAGGAGCCCGTTTGAGGCGCGCTGACCCAACAAAAGGTTTTGTTTGTTTGACCTTGTTGTTTACTGCTTATTAAATATGTGTGTAAACAGTTGACAGGCATGTGTGTGTAAATGTATGCGTGTAGAGGGAATGTGAGAGGTCGTGGGCTGAAAGTTTACCATGGTTCACTGGGAAATGCTTTGTTTGGATAACACGGGTGATTGGCACACATTGTTCGCAGCGAGGATGACAAACAGTGGCGTCTTCTACTGTGGCCGTCTTTCTATATGCTTGTTAATCTGGAAGCGAAACATACAAGTTTGTAGGTCAGAGGTCCAGGAATCATTTTACGCATGCACATTTGCACACGGCTTTCTCAGCGGGAGATGCCTGACCTCAACCCTTGATAAAAAATTTTAAAAAGGGTCAAACTGCTTTATAAATGTTGATAAATCTGAGCACATGAGCTGGATTTTTTTTTACTGAGTCTGTAAATCAAACCCTCACTTTTGGCTTAAATCTTGCGAGGAGTGAGCATCTTATAAAACTGAGGGTCCAGACAAAAATAGTCCCTTCCAATGTCCAGCTTTCAAGTGTAGTGATACAGTTACACACACACACACACACACACACACACACACACACACACACACACACACACACACACACCAGTGAAGCACCAGTAAAGCACCAGCATGTCTGGCCCGGCCACACCCTTTCTTCTCCCCCTGCTGTCCCATAGGGTGGTGTTAAGTTTCCTCCCGCACTGAAAACCTGCCCGGTACCAAAGATGTCATTGGCTATCTCAGCAAGTAACTGCAACTCCATCGCCACCTCATTGGTCACTGGGGATGCCAGGACACCCGTGATAGGTCGGAGACGCTCTTCACTGGTTTTAGGGTATCGATGGCCGGCCTGGCACGATGCGAGGTGGTTCTCTACGGAGCAGATATCGATCTGAAAAGACTGAATGATACACAGGAGGGCTTGATCTGGAGTTCAGATATCAGGCACAAATTGAGAATTGATTTGGTTACATGAGTTTGAAGATTTGGTCATGCATAACCTGAAAGCTTTGCTGACTTGTCTATAAAAAGAATGATTGCTTTTTGCAACCCGCAGCAATTTAACCTACAGATCCTCTTTGCCTTGCTTTAACTGGTTTATCTTCATTCAGCCTGAATGAAACTTTCACACACCTGCACGTATAAAGCTCAAGCTGCACACCAATTGTGTGTGTGTTGACAGTGTTTGTATCTGACCATACTCTAGTTCCATATTCAGGCTTTTTAGTTGTCAAACCTTTTGTTTGCATTTGCTCTAGTTTCCCTGGTGCTGTGTCGTCAGGTTATATTACTGTTGGTCCATAAACTGCTGTGTTGTTTGCTTGTTTTGGAGAAATAATCTGATTGCACTAATGCTCTGGTTTTTGCATGTCAGCCATGTTGATGTAGGGATATTGCCTTTCCTGTGTTTGCTCTTAGTGTCCGTGTCTCGACGGCACTGCCGACCTGCACTACTTCACTGGATTATTGGGATAAAGCAGAATAAACGATGCAGATTGAATGCAACATAAGTACTGTAACACAGACATTTATATTTTTGTGTCAGGCACTTTCTGACTTTTGTAGGGCTCATATCTGTGACCTTTTTCTTTTATGTGCTGTGTGTTTGTGCTGTAGACTGTGAGAGATTCACAGTGTGTGGATATTGGATGTATTGTTGTCTGAATCCTTTGAGATGTGTGATGGCACTGGGAATCCATCTCCCTCAACATCAGACACAACTTTGCTTTTCCGTAGCAGACACACACACACACACACAGAGCGCAGGCACACAGTCGACTGTCAGCATTGCACGTAGTGTTTCCGTTCACATACACACAGTCAAAGTGGAAACACACATACACAAATACACACAGTAAGTCTGCATGCGTGTCAGCAAATCCCTGCTGCAAAACTCATGTTTCAGGGGGATTGTTTTTGCTCTCTGCTGCCGTGTTTCATCATTCTACCCGTGTGTGTGTGTGTGCTTGTCTATTTTGTCATCTGTGTACAGAAAATGTGTGAAAGTGTGTGTACAGGGTTTCTCTGAGAACATTGTTTGCATGGATGCTTGTAAACAGTATATGAGGGAAGCTTCCTATACGCTTTGCTCCCACCGAAGCGCCGACTGTCACTCCCACGATCTCAGCCTCTCTAAATCACAGACACATTTTATGTTTTTAGTGTTTCTGCTAATGCTCTTACCCAATGTGTACAACTCTAAAACAGGCTTAAGTCCCTAGTTTGCCAACACGACGAGCAGCCGCAGCCAGTATGAAGTGTAATGCTGAGTGCAACAGTCAAGGCTGCAGCGTCCAGACAGCTGATGTAACAAGTGTTCGTGTGTCTTATTTGGATCAGAGAGGACAGGGTATTTTGGCTGTTATCAGAGGATTTTAAGGCAGTTTGGACCTTGAATTAATTATATAATCCAAATATAAACAGATATTCTGAGACACATTACATGAATTTTCTGTATCCTCGGAGTCTATTTATCTGCTTTGATAACTCCATAGATAGATGAGGATCTCCAACTCTACATTGTAGTAAGACTGGACTTTATTCCTGTCGAGCTTAACTCAGCACAGACACATACATTTTGACATACAATCAACTGAAAACAGTACATACAACAGGTTCATTGGTAACAGGTGATAGGATCATGATTGGGTATGAAAGGTTCATCCTGGAAAGACTCAGTCGTTCACAAGCGAGGATGGAGAGAGGTTCAACACTTTGTGAACACATGATTGTAGAAAGGAGATTAATACATGGACTCAGGAAGACTTTGTAAAACTGTTGTCAGTAAACAAATCTAGTTTTCAAAAGGCTGCATTCTGTTTTATTTATGTTTTACAGAGCTCGAGAGATAATTTGTAGTTGCATGTTGTACACATTTTGGGCCTATGATGGTAATTTCTACGTACAGTAGGGAGTCTTGCAGAAAAAGATTGTGTGTCTGTTGACCTGCCATAGTCATGATTGGTTAAGTAAGTTTGTGACATCTTTTTGCAGTTAATTTTTAAGCTGTGATTTGCAACTTTACACAACATGTTAAGTCTAGGAATCTGCTCTGTAAATACTTTACTGCAGCATGTTCTGAACAAACTTCCTCTCTGTGTGCTTGTTCCTCTCCCGCTCTTCGGGCCTCCTCCTCCAGTGGACGTGAGCACGGCAGCACTGCCCATGCAGGTGCCCCCCGCCGCCACAGCCATCCTTCCCATGGACCTGCGCGTAGTGGATCACCCCCACCACCACCACCACCAGCAGCCCCCCTTCGGCCTGGTTCCCCAACCCCACCCGACACCGCCCGCCTCCACGGCGTCCTCCGAGCCAGGCCATGGGCCAGTCATCAGTAAGTGGGGATGATCTCTGGTTCTCAGGTCTTCTGATTGTTTCCCTCTTTGCCCCAGGCTCTCTGAATGATAGTTTTGAAAATCTCCTCCAGATCACCCGGAGCAGCAGCTGCAGCAGGAGCTGGTGGCTCTCAAACACAAGCAGCAGCTCCAGAGACAGCTACTGATCGCTGAGTTCCAGAGGCAGCACGAACAGCTGTCGCGACAACATGAAGTCCAGCTGCAGGAACATATCAAGGTGAGACGTCTCATCTCATCTTCTCTCCTTTCCAAATATATATGAGTGTGTGTGTGTATGTGTGTGCATGTGTGTCTGAGGAGTGAGGAGGGAGTCCTTCCCTGGATACAACGACTGTAGGACTGTACTCAGCAGAAATGCACCTTGTGAAGGACAGGAGGAAGCATGCGTACGCTCCAGTGATGTGAGTGTGGTGCTGTAATTTGATCTGGTGGCAGTATTTTGCTGCTTTGTCATCTCCATGGGAACATTGGCCCTAATAAACCTTGTGAGTGTGTGTGTGTGTGAGTTAGTGTGTGAGTGTGCATGTGTGTGTTTGCTTGTGCGTGTGAATTTTGAATGCAACTCACTTTGCTAAAAAGCCTCACTGGTGCTGCCACGACCACAAAATCAGCCAATAAGGACGATCAGTCTGGCATGAAAATAACTCTGATGTGTGTTCTCCAGTCTGCTCAGTCTCCAGTTTAGCATGTCGCTCATTATCGGACTTGGCTCGGTGATGTCATGTCAAATCATTGATTCTTTACTGTAGGTCGTGGCTGCACCTTGTGAAAACAAAGTCTCCACAGTTCTGATATTTTGTGTGTGTAGTATCCTGTGTCATGTCCTTTACCCATCTTCTCTGTCTCCTTGTGCTCTTTCCTCCTTCAGTGTTCTTGTCTCTCTCTCCACCAGCACCAGCAGGATTTACTGGCACTCAAGCACCAACAGGAGCTGCTGGAGCACCAGAGGAAGATGGAACAGCAGCGTCATGAGCAGGAGCTGGAGAAGCAGCAGCGGGAATACAAACTCCAGCAGCTCAAAAACAAGGACAGGGGACAGGAGAGTGAGTAGGAACTGCTAGTGAACGTGATCATTTCAAGTGAACGACAGAAGCCTGCATTTGCATGATGTGTGGCTTTAGTCACAAAAAATCCCATAGAGGTAAATGCACAATATGTGATTTCTGCTGCTTGGGGTCTCTCAATGAAAACAGAAGTCATCCCAATGAAAATCTGGCAGGATTATTCATGGACAAGTTGATTTATTAGGACTGCTGTTAATGATTATGGTTATTATTGATTAACCTGATGATTATTTTCATGAATAATCGATTAATCGTTTAGTCATCACAATTTTTTACGTTTTTACGTTTAGTCGCATTTGCCAACTTCCCAGGCGACCAAATGAAACACACTGTTATCTTGAATAAAATGACAGATTTCTCTCAGTTTGAACATTGTTGGAAACATTTGAGATAATGTAAATGCACAAGTCAACAAAATGACGAGTTGTTTTTATGCATTTTAATGTGGAAATGTTGCATAATACCTTTAACGCAGAACAATATTTTAATGCCTATTTATGAAAATAGCACTGTGATGTGATGAAAATATAGTGACCTGCCAAAAGAGCATCATTACACCTAGAACAAATTTTCTTGAATAAAACATGTGCATGAGATCAGTTGCGAGTGTTGGTGGATCGACGTCCTGCGGTTCATCGGGGTCAATCTCTAAATGAAGCTGTCATGTTTGACTTAGCATATATTCCCTCTCCATCTCCTCGAACACTGCCAACATCTGCTGTAACTGTGCTGAAGCACCGTGCCATTTTTATCGCAGCAGGTGTCAGAGAGCCTTGGCCCTTCCAGACCCTCTGTCACAGCACCTGTCCTCGTGGAGCAGCAGTCAGAACAGCCTGACCTCACACCTTTACCGCAGGGAGCGTCAGAACGAGACGGCCAAGACAAGCTGAGAGGAGCAAGACGTTCAAGTGGCACACATGGCCCTCGCTTTTAGCATTTGTTCCTGCTTCTTAGCAATAAAATGAAACCAGGAAATTCACTCTAATCCATTCATTTATTTTTGCTTCCTTCTAAAGGATTTTTTTTGGCCATCATGGCATCTTTATTGATGACCTTTTACTCACAAAACGTTTCGCCGAGATCTGGTAACACATTTTTTACAACAAAGTCAGTAACACAAACTGTCAGATGATCAGACAGATTGTAAACAAGCCAACAGTTGAGCCAGATTATCTGAACCACTTTATTGAGAGATGAAATTAAAAGCGTGCCACAACGGGTGAGAATAATCTCTCATTGCATAGGGAAACTGTGTATAAATAAAATTATAATAAATGATAGAAATGATGAATGAAACCAAAGCTACTCTTTAATATTTATCATTAGGATTTGAGCTCCCTGATGGCACCTGTACTGTGAGGAGTCCTGCTGCTCCTGCTCTCACTCAGACTGGCAAATAACACTGTGCAGATATTAATACTCAAATTAGCTTTGACACGAAATGCATATTTTTGTGGCAGGAGGAAATGTTTGCGGCTGTTCTGTGAACTGTGTCAAATTGCTTCTCTTGTTCCTGTAATTGTTTTATGCTGCATAAATAGAAGGCAGCATGAAAGACTGGAGTCACTATGTAAAGCACTTTGAATTGCCTCGTTGAAAAGTGCTTTCCTTCAACATGCTGGTGTCCACATGTGGTGTATACATTTACAAGCACCACACATAGTATAAATGTTGTAAATGTCCTGATTATATTTTAATCAAGCGGCTGAATACATATATGCTAATAAGAATGAAATGCGTCTCTTAAACTGCTGTTGAGTCACTGCTTTTAGTCGCAGTTCACGTTGCTGTGAGTCATGCAGTAATGAAGACAAGTACGATATTTGCTAATTAATTCATGTAGTAAAGTTTATCAGTCAATCGAGATTGATTATTGTTCGTATGGTTGTAAAAGGCTCCGATGTAGCTTGTTGTTGGCAGGCGGTGATGTGGCACAAATCCTTCTGAATATACTTAATGGTGGAGCCACATTTGGAAGCATGATTTCCTGCCAGTAAAGACCTTTTCTTCCACCATTCTCCGCTGGGCAAAGTGAGCCTACAGTTTGACGTCTGTGGAAAGAGCATCGGCTTGTAAACAGAGGGAGCTTTGTTAAGCACTGCAGTAAATTGCATAGAAGGCAGTCTCATAAAAGCCAATTTGCTCCAGTGGCTAAGCGAATATATTGGGATGTCAGCACTTCCAGATGCAACATGATTTAGAGAGCATATATTAGCTGTTGTCACATACTGTATTTACCACTTTGTCTCTTAGGCTTGACACGTCACCTGTTATCACGCCTGTATTCTCGAAACACCTATTTTTTTTGCGCCCTTTATTGCTCTCCTCGGCTCCGTTCCTCATTTTTTCCCCTCAGTGTCTCATTCCCTCTCACTCATCCACGTCTCCCTCCCCGGACAATTTGCTTGTAGCTACAGAATGAGGGTGGTAATTGAGCAGACCGGGAGCTGAGTGAAAGTCATGATGTGCGTCTTGGAGGGTTGGAGTTACACAGCAGTGTAGTCGTCCCTGAGGAATCCCACTGAAACTCTGATGCAAGATTGTGCTCTCTGTATGTAGCCAGAAACCCATTATCTGCCAAAGTATGGATGGATGTTGTTATAATCTTCATGTTAGTGTCAGGAGGGTGCAGTACAGTCATGGCGCCGAAGCACAAATGTAATTCTGAAGGAAGTGTTTTTAGAGTTTTGTGGTAAAGTAGACAAACCTTTGCTCACTGATCTTGACTCTCTGTATCTCTCTGTGTCTGTCAGGTGCCGTCGCCAGTACAGAGGTGAAGATGCGACTTCAGGAGTTTGTCCTGAACAAGAAGAAAGCCCTGGCTCAGCGAAACCTAAACCACTGTCTGCCCAGCGACCCGCGCTTTTGGTATGGGTGAGTGTCACAGCCCATCACTGCAGAACCACTTACAGCTGGGATGTGACTGGTCATGCACCAGTGAAGAGTTTATGTCATATTAAGTCAAGATTCATTTTCAGGAAAGAATTTTAATTTAGGTTTCATTTGTAAAACAGATTTCAAAAGAACAGTTGATTTTGTATTTGAGAGATAGGCAGGCACTTTTGAAAGCCTGAACAAGCATTGCATTGTAAAGTTGGAAAACATTTTTATCTCTATAAAATGCACAATTCTACGCCTCAAAATCTTTAAAGAAAAGCTGCTTTCAAACCAAATGAAGGACAAGAAGCTGACTTTTTTTCTGTTTTTAATACTTTGATCTTTATTTGTGATTGAGCATTTTTTGGTTGAAAGACGAAGAAGAAGAAACATTCAAACATTCTACACAGATGCAGCCTTATATTTTTGCCACACATTGTTTTGAAAATAGTCCTTTTCTGGGAAAATATCAAACATAAAAGCCACAATGGTGAGCAACTTAAATCATCCTGGCTTTGCAAACATGGCAAACCTTGTGGTGATTTGAAGCCCTGTCGTGTGGGTGTTCCTGTATGTGTGTATGAGAAGTCACCAACATCAACATTGGCGTCTTGGAGAGTCCTCGCCAGCTTCCTCTGAGTCCAACTACAGAGGGAAATGTTGAAGGAACGAGGCTTTTTTCTGTCGATGTTTGTAGTCGGTGATTGACAGCCGGTTCTCTTTGAGGTGTGTTTGTGTGTGCGTGTGTTTGAAGTGGGCATAGAGAAAAGACAATGGCACCTCTCCTGCGCTTTAAATATTTGAAGAGGCTTTAAGCAGTCAAACGGTTCTGCCAAGGCGGGAGATGATAGAGCGATCTAAAGAGTGAGCCATCCAGTTTTCTATCACTGTCACCACCATTTTCTTTCTTCTCCTACCTGTTTGCTTCCTCCTCAGTTCTTCCATACATTTATTCCCTCATATCTCCTCTCATCCTGCATCTTCTTCAGACTAGGCCTCAGTCTTTGCCGTCTTGAGGTGAAAAAGACGAACGGAGGCAGCTCCTCTCTTTTCTCGTCTCTATCTCTATTCCACCCACATTGCTGTCCGCACTTTACTGCATCTTTTAAAGTCTTGACCTTGGGAGGGAGATGGAAACTGTCTTAGTCACTAGACCTTTTCTTGTGTGTCTATGCAAAGTCTGTACAGCGAGCTTGGCAAGTACCATGGAGCCAGAACTCACCTGACATATTGCACGTTATTCTTTTCTTTTTTGCAGAAAAACCCAGCACAGCTCTTTGGACCAGAGCTCTCCTCCTCAGACGGCACTGTCAGCCTACAACCACCCGATGCTGGGCACGTACGACTCAAAAGACGACTTCCCTCTCCGCAAAACAGGTACAGAACGGTGCCACGGTTTGGCTGAGACATCCGTATTCCTCCACCTTTTAAAACCAGCCACCCATTGCATGATGGGAGCCCTAATCTTCCTTTTCCCTGCATTAGCAAGTGGAATGGCTTATTGGGTGTCAAAGTCAGGCATGTGAACCAGGAGTCTTTAAAATATAAGATATCAAAAGTTGTTTTATCAGGTTTTTTGAAACAGTCTAATATGAATTATGGTGGATAGATGCAAAGTGCAACCACATTCAATTATCATATTAGAAAACTTGAGTAAGAAAAAAACACATGTGAAAGGAATAGTTTGACATTTTGGGAAATATGACTTTTTGCTTTCTTGCTGAGTTTGATGGAAGATTGACGCCACTCTCATGCTCACTGATTAATCAATATGTTGTTTATCTATTCTGTACAAAAGTGTAGAAATAGTTTTATAGGAGGGCTGTGGGTTGCTGTTTCTTTGCTGGGACCAAACAGAGACTCCAGAAAGTCTCACCTAAGAAATAGCACTGAACTGTTGTATGACATTTTTTTCCTGCTTTCAAGGTCTTACAGTGAATGAGAGTGGACATATTTGAGGATTACTTCTATTCACCCTTTTGCTTCATCATCAGGTGTTTTCGATAAAGAAAGCGATCTCTTTTAAAAGCCTGTTGGCTCCTGTTTGAAACTAATTCACACAGATATTGACGAACACATTCAGCCAGGCTCCTTCACAGACGTCATAGATCACACTGCTCAACAAAACAACCCTTGACTTACTCTGAGAAGTGTCCTAAGAAGCACGCAGAAACCACAGTTCCTGCCTTTTGGATGCACCAGACTGTTATTTCTCCATCCCGTCCATGTCAAGTGTGGCCAAGCTGTGATTGTTCACTTAGCGTCGGCAGCTGCTTTGGCAGTATCGCTGCCTGCTTACGCAGCTGGAGGCCGAGCTCTGTGTACTCTCCACTCCTGCCCACCTGCTGGGAGCTGGAGGCACGGATGATTTATCCTGGCACACAACCTGAGACGGCAAGTTTCAACTTTCAGGGACACTCAAATGTAATTCAGGAATTTCTTTGGGGTGCCAGCGGTGCTGAGAAGTATTCACAACTCACAGCTTCACAGTTCGTACTGACACAAAGTCAAAGGTGCTGTTGTAAAACACATATTTAAAGAAAATGACATATTTTCCAGAGAAGTGGATTTTCAGATTTGAACCAGTGTTCTTTGTCCTTGTGTCAGTTGTGAGGAGAGACAGAGAGGGAACACTGACATATACGCACATACTGTATGTCACGGCTGTTGAGGACCTATTGTGTTAGCAGTGAGGAGACATGGATCAGATTAGACGGGCAGACAGAGATGAACTGTCCTCAACAGGAAGTGACTGACAGTGGTCACCACAGTTGTGGCCCCGCTCTGACGACTGGAGCTGTCACACATTACGTTTTTTTGACCCATTTTTGCAATGTATGCGTGTAAATTGAAATTGAAATGTACGTTAAGAAGCGAGGCCGGGCAGACAGTATATTACAAACAGGGCTTCATTGTCCGAGTCTTTGAGAGGCTTTGTGATAACGGCTCTGAGAACACAGAGGGCCACTTTGAATGCTGCAGCAGGAAGTCTGTTCGGCCCTCATGACAGACACTGACTTGTCGTGCTGACCCCCTTTTTTTCTACCCCGCTCTTTCACACAGGCACACATTCCCGTACCACCCGAATCCTGCAGCATGTCTATAGGAAGGATAGCACTTCCAAGTTCTTAGCTGCACAGTTTGGCACTCGTATTCAGAGTCCAGGTTGTGGATCAGTGTCCCACTTGAGAACAGCACAACATATTGGCCGTTACTATGGCCATCTCTCTTCCATCTTACTTTTAAAACCACCAAGCAAGATTAGATCTATTTCCTCTCGTGTGACTGGAGATGACTTCCTTGTTGCTCTCGTCCAGCATTCATTTGAATCTCCTTCCATTGTTGGACTTGTTAGCAGACTTCCAGACATTTCACAAAACCAAACTCATTGTTAAAAGCCTGATATTTTATACATCTTGTCTCAGTCATATTGGCTTTGAACTTCACACAGACTTTTCTGTTTACTGGACGCCACTGATTTTAACCATCTCATGTTAGAGAGCTCTTTGGTGTCAATGTGCTTCTGTTCACTTCAGGAGAGATGATTATATCTTTTGATTTTAAATTTGAGGAAGCGTCTTTTGAAAGTAGACAAGAATTATGCTTTTAATCATCTGTCTGTTGGTCTACCTACTTACAGTATGTCCTAACCTATCTATCTAATGTATCATCAACATATATTTCTGGGAAGCTACGTTGATGAGCAAACTACTCTATTGATTTCCATAAATCTCCCTCCCAGCCCTTCCTTGGAAGAGCAGCATGGCTTCCCCCGGCCTGACTCTTGCAGGTCGGGACTCCCATCTGTCAAAACAGATGAGCAGCTGATCAATATGTTTTGTATCAGAGAACCAGTTTCCTCCTCCACTCGCTATTGAAATATTAAGCACCACTTATACAGGCGTTTAATCTGGTATTGATATGTCATCAGATGGGTAGGCACAGGGACTTGACTGGGTTTTGTACCGTTTTAATGGCTACCTTGAAGTGTGAGAGTGGATCAGAGAGAGACCTTGATGGATATTTATTGTCTCGAGTAGCATCGTGCGAGAGGAGATAACATATAGAGGCAAAACACGCTGAGAGAAACACATTACGAGCATGTGAAATGAATCTAAAGTGCTGCCGTGGATTCGTTCTTGTGGGTTATTTCACTTCCTTGCCTTCAAAGCCAATTTGGCCACCCGTGGCTCGTATGGAAATGTCTTTTTTTAATGCTACCTTTATAATGTCAGGACTGTGGGTTGTGGAGGCCCAGGTAATTTTCTACCTTAGCAATAAGTGTCCTCACAGAAGAAGACATATTATCAGCTGACGAGAGAGGATGTGAAGTTGTAACAGTCAGAATGTGCCAGAAAGTCTGATAAACTACTTTTTTCTGGGCCGTCAAATTGCAAAATAGGTCAGTGAAGTATGTTGTAACAAGTTGCTTCTGGTTTGCACGTTTGCGTGGAAATAGGGTGAAAGGCTCAACAAAGAAGGAGAGAGGAGGTTATGTCAGGGGAAAGAAAGAAGTGGGGATTTAGATGAAGGGAGAGAGAGAGGAGGGGATGGATGGAGGTGAAGGAGGGAGAGAGAGAGCTGCAGTAAAATGCCAGCATCAGCAGTAAAACCAGTCTGGGCCCTCTGCAGCGAGTGTGTTCGCACGTGTGCACACTGGTGTGCTTTTGCCCAGTCGGCATTAACACCCTTCAAAGTCACTGCGTCCTGAGGTGAACACCCCTGTGGCGACCGGTGCCCGGCAAACACACACCCCTGCCTCACCCTCCTTCTCTTTCTCCTTCTCCTCCTCCTCACCTCCCTCTAACCTTCCATCCAAACTCTCCGCTCCTCCTGTTATCTGTCCATTTCTTAATGACTCGGGACGCACAACCTTGACCACCCCCCGTCCTCCCTGTCTTTGTGTGCCTTGTCTCTCCTGGCTGCCCCACAGTTTCTGTCACCTTTGCAGCCCTTTACAATGGAGGCTGATAATGGTTCATATTTGTAAAGCATAACAAAAGGGATATGTCAGATATTTGTTTATGATTCATGAGATAATTGAGTTCGCTTTGACGATGCCAATTCCACCATCATGGGTCATATTAGAGCTAGACTGATTGTAATAAGCAGAGTTAGGATGTCGTCTAATTTCAGCCAAATTCTCAATACCATGGTTCATTTACTCCCTTCGCCATTAACAAAATAATTGGGTTATCATTTAGGGATGTTCAAAGCTCTTCAAAGCACTTTAAAAATCAAATGGGCTTTAACATAATGTGAAATGCTTTGGGAGCATGATTACAACAATCTTCATCAGCAAATGCCAGCATTCATGTAATGTCCCTGCATTAATTAAGCAAACACCACGTGCTTTTTGCCATATATCAGAAATGAAGGGAATCTAATTTTCAATTATGGTTTGTTTTATATGGCATTATAATAATCATGGCAATCATTGCAGTAATGTCAAAATGTCAAACTACTACAATTTCCTCTGCAATAGACTAAAATTGAACTTGAATGCACTGTGCTCATTCTCTCATAGTCTCTCCTACTCTCTTCTCCTTCAGTTCAGCTAATGCATAGCATTTTATCCTGACCCGGCCCATCCCTCTTAACAAAGACTGTGGAAGAGTGCTCTCCACTTAGAAGAAGCTCTTTTTTAAATAATTGAGTTTCATAAGTTCAGCAGCATGTTCCCCTTAAAATTGAAAGTGCATTTGAAAAAGTACTTAGACGTTATAGATTCACAGTGGGTCGTCTCAACCCCACTGACCAGGAGGTATATTGAGTGCTTGCACCTCTTTGAAGTACATTAAAACTTTGTGCAGCTTCATCCTACCTTGATTAGCATTTGCGGCTGCAGGAAGCAAAGGGTTTGTACTGACACTGAATACGTCTTTTAACAATAAATTGCTACAGTAGAAAGAAGAATCAATGGTTTCCACAAAAAAACAAAAAGTCCCAGCTCCTTCTCTGAGGCTAATGAACGTGGTCTGTTTGAAGCAGAGTCGTGGGACGAGCAGAGGGTCAACCGTTGGTCAACCGTCCAGCTTCGACTAATTGAACGGAAGGAAGCCAGTGGAGGAGGGAATAAAGCTGCCCGTGTCTGGTAGAGAGACACCAAAGCGAGATCGGCCAGCGAAGGTCGGGGTCCTATCCCTGACCCTGAGGAGATTCCCAGAATACACTCAATGCTTCCCTCTTTCTCTAATAATCGCCAGTGCAGCTCCAGCAAATCCAGAATGGGAGCATCTGTTTGCAGAGCCCCGAGAAATATAAAACCAGGCACACACATTCCCACACAAACAAACATGAAGACACACACTGGCAGTTTTTTTTTTTTGTAATTCAAAGTGTCTGGAAACAAGCAGTGTTCATTAGCAGAGCGTGGAAGCAGCATCATTAAGCGTGGGGTCAAGAAAGCTGCCAGTTGGCCGCTTCCCCTCTCGTTGCGGCTCTTCCCACTGTCACATGATGATGACTAACCTCAGTTCCCGAGTCTGTCAGCCAACACATACAGTGTAGCCTATAGGGACGAGCTCATTAGCCCCGCTACATGCCCGCGAACAAGCTCCCACTTGTGCTGCCCAGCAGTCTACCACGAAGCTGAGTGCCAGAGCGAGCGTTTAGAGAGAATCTGTAATTTTCACATTTATGGGGCTAATTTGGGGTGTAACACATTAATATTTTTAGATCGGGTGGTCCAGTTGGAAATCAAATACTTAATCCTGCCATTGCTTCTGTCCACTTACTTGTGAAATTGGACGGGATAAGCCACATTTCTGGACGTTTTAATTTTCAAGATGTTTCATCAAATGTCAGAGAAAATCTTAATTAGTTTGAAGTTGCGTATTTCAGCGCAGAAGTTTTTAAAGTGGCTGCTTTAATCTGAGACCTCTCCACCTCTTGAGTAAATCCTCCGTCATGTGTCGTTCCTCTCTGTGTCTCGTCAGCCTCCGAGCCCAACCTGAAGCTTCGCTCCCGGCTAAAGCAGAAGGTGACCGAGCGCCGCAGCAGCCCTCTGCTCCGGAGGAAAGACGGCCCCATCACTACTGCCAAGAAGAGATCCCTCGACGTGGCTGGTGAGCGCTCTTGTCTGTTTTAATTCGGTGCCATGATAAAGATGTGCAGAATCTGATTTTCACAGTTCTTTGTTAGACAAGTTACAAAGATTAAAATATCCCCATCCTAACATCAGTAATTGGATTTTGTCTGGCGTTATGACTGGATGGCTTATTTTCCAGAGCCATGAAAATAAAATTACACACTGTCATCATTCATTTTAGTGAAGTTTGGAATGTGAAAATTCATATCTATACTATTATATGAATACATCCCAGTAGGGCTATAACAAAAAGTCGAGGACTAGCAGAGTCATATTTCATCTCAGAAAGCTACCTCAGATCATCACATTAGAAAAATCTAATTTCTCCGCTGTCTGTGTTTTAGAGTCTGCATGCAATAGTGCACCAGGCTCAGGTCCCAGCTCCCCCAACAACAGCTCCAGTAACATCCCCAGCGAGAACGGGGTCACCATCTCCAGCAGCCCAGGAGAGGTAACCAGCCAGTCTGCATGTGTACGACTGGATATGTGCACATCTGTGTGTGTGAGGCAGAAAGGTTGTCAGAAGACTCCAGGAGAAGATTGGATTGTTTATCTATTTTAATGGAGGGCTGCAGCTCTGAGAGTGTGAAATAGAGACGAAGTAAAGTACTATATGTAACTCTGTGTCTACTTTGTGTCTCAACTCTGTGAGCGTTGACTGTAATGCTGTGTGGTTGTGTGTGTTCAGGCCTCCCTGCTTCAGAGGTTGGCTGCAAGGGAAGGTTCAGTCAGCCAGCTCTCTCTCTACACCTCCCCTTCTCTGCCCAACATCACCCTGGGACTGCCAGCCACAGGCCCTGCGAGCTCTGTGAGTACAGTCAATGCACAATTTATAATGATACAACACGGCATCACTAATTACACCAAAGAATATTTAGTTTGCAGAACATGCACCCAAAATCCACCCTTGCATCTCTAATGGTGTTGGATTACCTGGAGAAAAGAACTAATAACTTTCTCTGACTGGTTAGTTTACTACAGAGAATAATAATGGGTTAATTAAAATCAACAATCACTGGGTTCTGTCAAGCTAGTCTGTGCACATGAAGTATGCCAAGTCTAAACTCAGTTTCCACTTGTGCACAGAAAAATTCAAAAAGGGAAAGCTCTCATCAGTGATTTCTGGCATGAAGACACCTCACATGTGTCTCTCTCCCTCTCTTTCTCTTTCTCCATCTCACTCCCATTCTGTCTCATTTGACCTTTCTTTGTCTCTGTCCATCTGCCTCTCTATGTGTCTGCCTGCCTCTTTCCTTCTCCGTCCTTGTGTCTCAATCTCTCTCTCTCTCTCCTCTCTCTCCCTCTCTCTCTCTCTCTCTCTCTCTCCCTCTCTCCCTCTCTCTCTCTCTCTCTCTGTCTTTGTAGGTGGTATCAGGACACCAAGATGGTGAGAGTCGTCTGGCATTGCCTGCGTTACAGCAGGGCATTCCTCTGACCCCTCCATTCCTGCCCACTGCCCACCTGTCCTCCTACTTGGCATCTTCAGCTCTGGACAGGGAGGGGGTGGGAGGAGGCACGGCTGGTCACAACCCCCTTCTCCAACACATGGTGCTGCTGGAGCAGGGCCACAATTCAATGGGTCAGTTTTCACTGCAGCATTTACTTTCTTTACTTCTCAGCAATCAGTATCTTGAGTCTTATAATTATTATTTTGCCATGATAATATAGACTGTCCCATATTTTTGCTATCAGCTGGGATTTGGAGACACAACATTTTTACTTAATTTGATTAATATACTACAAGCTCAGGAATAACACTTGGTAAATTAACAGTATTTAAGTAAAACTATAAAACTTCAATACGTTTTAATCCAGTGACTTTCAACACAAGAGTAACACAATTGTAAATATTCTAAATGAATAGTTAGTAGTATTTTTTTTTTCTTAAGCTAAATAGCTTTTAGATTTACAGCAATTTCACCTGTGCTTTGTCTATATTAAAAGAATTGGAAGATTGGTTCTTTTTATGACCTGAAACTCATTTTTGTAAGTGTTATTATCTATTAGCAACGATAATATTTCACATAACTCAACACCTTTATTGCATTGATTTCAAAACATGCAAACACAGCTACACACCACAAAGTCTACAGGGCATCACAATCATGATGCAACAGAAAATCTTTTTTTTTAAACAAAACCTAAAAATTGTTGGAAGTGAAAAGGAAGATAAATGTACCCAAACTGTGAGTATAATCATCTGTTGCAGATTTTTTAAATGATTTAAAAAAGGATCTAAAATTTAAAACTGATTTATTTCAGTAGCAGTCCCAGTTCATTATGTGTCGGTGCTCCTTTGCACCCAAATGTAAAGTCTCCAGTCGGGTTATTGCCTCTTTGCTGTCGATCTGTGTAAATGAAATATCTTCATAAGCCATAGTAATAATGGGCAGAGCTACAGAAATATGACCCAGCTTATTAAAATAATGCTCATAATGTTCTCCTGACCGCTCTGTGTTCGCCACAGTTGGCCTGGGTGGCCTCCCGCTGCCGTCGCCTTCTGTCTCCAAACTCGCGCGGGGCCACCGTCCCCTGGGAAGGACCCAGTCGGCCCCTCTGCCCCAGCAGCAGTGCGGCCAGGCCCAGGCCCTGCAGCAGCTCGTGGTCCAGCAGCAGCACCAGCAGTTCCTGGAGAAACACAAGCAGCAGTTCCAACAGCAGCAGCAGCAGCACATCATCAACAAGGTAGCTCAACATGTGGGGTTTGTTTCTATATCCTGCTGGGGACTTTAACCTGACTGCGCAGCAGCCCATGGGGACTTCCTGTCACCGTGGGGACAAAACTGAGGTCTCCATGGATCCAGGCTGCTTTTTGAGGGTAGAGACTTGGTTTTAGGGTCAGGGTTAAACATTCAGCTGTGATGGTTAAGGTTATGGTAATGAGCTAGAGAATGCATTATGTCAATGGAGAGTCCTCATGGGGATAGTGATACAGACATGTCTGTGTGTGCATTAGAGTGAATTAATCAATGAATTGATTAGTTGGCAACTATTAAATCAATTGGCAACTATTTTGATTATCGATCAGTTTGAGTAATTTTTTTTTCTGATTTCAGCTTCTTAAATGTGAATATTTTCAGTTTTCTTTGCTCCTCTCAGTAAACTGAATATCTTTGGGTTGTGGATAAAACAAGACGTTTGAGGACGTCATCTTGGCCCTTAAGAAAGATTTTTTTTTCACCATTTTTCTGACATTTTGTTAACCAAAACACTAATGAATTAATTGGGAAAATAATTGACAGTTTAATTGACAAAGAAATAATAGTTGCAGCTCCAGTGTGCACGCGTCAAGAATGGTATCAACATTTGAACAGCTGTGGTCGAGCAACCAGCTATACAGTATGTGCACATGTGTACATGTGTGTTTAGGCCTGTACATGTGTGTTTGTGAGTGCGTGTGTGTGTGTGTGTGTGTGTGTGTGTGTGTGTGTAGGAGTATTTGTCCATCTACATGACGCTGATTTGGTTAATGTCTGTGAATCCTGTCTTTGCTCCAAGAGAAGGATGAATCAGCCTGTAATCAGCAAGTCTTCTACAAAGTCTTTCTTGTCTGTGTTCGTGTATCCCTACTTCTCCCTGTCACCCTGGCAACTGGGCTCGAGAGGAAGCTGCCTCCATATTGGTCGCACGGGAAGTGTGACTCACCGTATCATTGTGTGTGTGTGTGTGTGCACAAGGTGATGAGGGGATTTGCAGTATTATCAGGTCATTGTAGAGAAGGAGATGGTTTGTTAGTGTTTGTGTGTGCATCCATCCGTGTGCGTGTGTGTGTTGTGAAAATCCTGTAGGATTAATCTCCATTATCTTGTGCTGTTGGGCTGTTGGTGACATGCCGTTGTGACCCCAGCTAATTAAGTCCAGCTTATATATAAAACGAGTTTATTTTCACGTTGCGTTAATTTTTGTTAATGCTCTTTTCTGAGTCACTTAAAATGAGAATTATGACTAATTAATTTGCATTGCACATTAAAAAATAGACACTGCTTTTATTTGAGCCATTATATTATCATGTATAATGACAACAGTGTTTTTAACATGGCATTTTTCATTGTTTTAGGCTATAGGTGTGGTTGTTTTCTTATTTCAAACAACATCCCATTTCTCAGTCAGAATGCACTGAGCTCATCATTGAGGAAGATTTTCAAAATCAACATCAATTATTGTGGACATGTTCTGGCCCCCTGCTTTAAATTCACTCTGCATGTGTGAAACATGATTCCTTCTCTAATTCAGTGCATTGAATCACAGAGCACTCACTGTGGATCCATTTTAATTAAGACGTTTACAGCAGGCATTCCAGTTGGATAATAACCAGTTAATACGTCAATGCTCAGCAAAGAGCTACAATAACTAATGACCTTCAAACAAGTCGTGTTGGCTTATGAAAAACAAATAATGTTTGCTTCCTGCCTGCTTTTGAATGTGTGCATCTTTCTGCGTGAAGTTGGATTTCCTTAAAAAAGAGAAACAGTCTTCACAATCTGTCTGGGCACAGAGAGTATCGAGCAGACAGTGACAGCAAGGCCAATATCACATGGGCAGAAGATGTGTTTACAGACAACAAGGGGAAATACTTTGGCCCTTTCTCAGACAATCATTGCTCTAATATAATTCAAACAAATTAAAGGATTATACAACCCAGATTTTTAAAAAAGTTGGGACACTGTGTAAAACAAAAAATAAAAAACAGAATGCAATCATTTGCAAACAAACAGTGTTTTTACTGACAACAGTTTTACAAAGTGTTCTTGTATTAATCTCCTCTATACAATCCTGTGTTTGACAAAGTGTTGAACCTCTCTCCATCCTCGCTTGTGAACGACTGAGTCTTTCCAGGATGAACCTTTCATACCCAATCATGATACTATCACCTGTTACCAATGAACCTGTTTACCTGTGGAATGATCCAAACAGGTGTTTTTGGATCAGTCCACAACTTTCACAGTCTTTTGTTGCTCCTGTCCCAACTTGTTTGAAACATGTTGCTGCCATCAAATTCAAAATCAGCAGATATTTACAAAAAGCTAATGCGGTCAAACATTAAATATATTGTCTTTGTACTGTTTTCAAATGAGCATATGTCAACAAGGATCAGCTAAATATCACATTCTGTGATATTTATGTTTTATGCAGTGTCCCAACTTTTTCTGAATCAGGGCTATGATATCAAGAAATGCAAACCCCATGTTCAATCTGCAGTCATAATACCACACTAATAACCCACATGCTCCAGGTGTTCTTGACTATAACTGTAATGTATTTAGGACCATGGGCCGGCTGGCATGGTGGCTCAGTGGGTCGCCCACAGGAAGCAGGTACCAGGTCTAAACCTGCTGTCCGGCTGAGGCCTCTCTGTGTAGACTTTGTGTGTTAGTGTGGTTTCCTCTCGCTCCAAGGGTTTCCTCCCACACAGCCTGTAGGTTTGAATACTGCATGTTTGCCTTTATGTCAGCTCTGTGATAGACTGGCAACCTGTCCAGAATGCGCCCTATCTCCTACACACACCTGAAGTATTTACCTTGATGCATAGAGGAACACTGGTTCTTTTTTTGGTTCTGTTCAGCTTTTCATAATTTGAAGTTGTTGCTGTGGAGTAATGGAGAGGAAGGTGGTTGTTCAGTTAACTGTGGCCAGGTGACTTTCTTTATAGCTTGAAAAGGTCAATTAACTTAAATGGTCTGCTCCATTTTACAGCGCTGTAACCTGTCATTTCAAGCCCTTACTCCAAATATCACCTGAAATATGTGAGGATCCCTCCTGTGTGATACTCTGTGGGTTTGGAAGTGAAGTCCTGCTACGTTCAGCGGCTTGTCAGCATTAATCAAAACCTTTCTTTTGCTTTATCAAAAGCAGAAATTGGTGATTAAGCGAGAATAACCTTGAGCGAGTGAGTTGTTTAACAGCGGCACAGATGATGCACAAAGTATTGGCAACATAACCCGCCAACTTATTAATCTTATTTATGGTGCACTAACAGTAAAATCACCAACAGCTGCAAAACTGGTTCTGACAGTAGCTTCTACAGACAACTGAATGCAGCCGTCTCAAATACTTGTTGCAAAAATCTCATTCTTGTTCATACAAAATGTAAGATAGATAAATTATAAGTCCCCAGCTGGTCTTTATTTTGTTTTGTCTCTTTTCTGCCTCCAACTACCCCCCAAGAAATCCTACTGATCGCTGCATAGTACAGTCTGGAAGACAATACACTTGCAATACACTTTCTGTTTAACGTGAGGAAATATAGCAGCGTGTCTCTGCTGAATGATTTTAATACCAGTTTTATTATCGAGATAAGAACCATCATGACTGTCGTTAAATTTGATACCATATGCATGAGTTCAGTATCACAAATTATCTCTACAAATGTCCCAGTGCTGTGGTTCATTTAGATGAGTTACTCCATTCACCATCGGATATCCTCCACTTTGTAAAACATGAATCATCTCCATCCTTTCCTTGTTCACCTTTTTTAGTCAAGTCAGCAATGAACAGAGGCCTTTCCTGCTCACTGAGAAGTTGGCTTTAACAGTCGGACATGTTGGCAGCAAAGAAAGGAACGAAAGAATGTTGAAACGCATCCAACCCGAGCCGGCTGCCTCCCATTAATTACCTGAGAGGCAAATCTGTGGCAAACTCACTTACATGATATTGTTGTTTAAGTGTGTGAGAGACACAGACAGAGAGTGACAAGAGTCAACTAGTGTCAAGTGTTTGTGTGGACGACCACCTTCCCTTCCCTCCCCCCCCTGCTCTCTCTGTCTCCCAGCTGATTCAACAGGCTTATGTGGTGTCTGTCCCCCTCATGGTTCACATCCCAGCAACTATTTCGTCTGTTAAAAAGGAGCGTTGGAAGGAGAGAAAGGGAGCAAAACAAGAGAGAAAGGAAGAGTGAGAATCAGAGCAACAGGAGTGGATGAGTGTTTTGAGTTTGTTTGGAGAAGAGGGACTGGGATGAGGCAAGAGCCTGCTCTCTGACGTCAATGGACTATTCCCTGGGCAATATGCCAGCCAAGTGTGTGTGTGTCTTTGTGTGTGTGTGTCTGTGTGTGTGTCTCTCTCTCTCTCTCTCTCTCTGTGTGTGTGTGTGTGTGTGTGTTCCATGCACAAACAGTGGTCCGCTCCAATCATGACCTACACATCAAGGTTGAGGGCTTTGACGACGGGGACAGGGACAGCTGCCACAACAAGATTCCCACAATCGCCCCTCTAATATTCTTCCTCTCTTTCTCCCTCGTGTCCTTTGCTCACTTTTCTCCTCTTGTTCAGGCACATGCATCGTAAAGTTAACTACCTGTGTATGAATTTCAAATGCAGTCATGGAGATCCTTTGAGGAGTTTTTTTTTAAATAAATGAATAACTATCTGAGTTCAGAGTACAGGTCCTGTTTATCTCCGTGTGTACAAAAAGTACAAGAGCTTGGCTAATGTTGGCTTTTGTTTAGTTAAACTCGAGGGCTTGTACATGTTTTTTTAAGGCTCCAGTCGATCAGTCAGCTATTTTTGGAATGAAAAACATCTTCAGTTGACCAACTCTTGTTAAATGGTGCATCATACATTGCTGTCTTTGTTAAGAAAGCAAGTCTTCCCTCCCCTTTTTTTCTAATGTTGTTGAAGTTCAACAACAACAAGTTCCCTTTTTGTCCTGATGGTTTCTGGTTTCTTTATTTGTACATTTCTTTCTGAATCTTTAATCAGTTATTTCTCTTAATGAGACATTTGGGGCAGTTTTCCAGCCTCAGATATTTAATATACTGTGTAGATGATTTATTTTGTTTTTGTCCTACAGACTTCTGAAACCAAACCTACACCCTTGACAGCATCCAACATTTTTTATATCATACATTATTCGTCCAATTTTGCTATTTGTTTTATGCATTACCCAGTAGAAATCTGACCTCCAATCACAGCGATGCCCTGTAAAATCTCTCCCCCAGATCATGTCCAAGCCTGGCGATCAGGTCTCGGCCGCAAGCTCCAGCGCCTCAGGTCCGGCCAGGCAGCACCAGAGTCACCCAGAGGAAACGGAAGAGGAACTCAGAGAGCACCAGGGGCTCTCCTCCTCCTCCTCGTCCTCCTCCTCCACGTCAGTGCAGGAGACGGGGCCTCTGCGAGGGCTGGTCATCAAGCAGGAGCCCCCAGACCCCCAGGAGCAGGAGGAGAGGGAGAGACAGGCGGAGAAGGACTTCCTGTTCCGACAGGTGAGGGCGCGGAGCGAAGGAGGCGAGGAGAAGGAGACTGTGAGAGTAAGAGTGAAGGATGGAAATTGGAGACTGACTGGGCGTGAAATTAGAGTCAGTTTGAAGGTGGAATCCACAAGTTCAATCTGCTTTTCAGAGAGAAAATAAAAAGAAGGAAGATTGAAACTGATAGCTTGCAAATTTCATTCTCCCATGTAACATTATCTCATCATGTGTACATTCAGGTTCAAAGTAACTGTAACATGACACTATCTTTTTCACTGGTTTTATGAAAAATGGATGAAAACTATGTGGCAGCAGTGACAGATGGAGCTTGCAGCGACTGACTGAAACACTACCCTCTGCATTCGATCCTGACTGTCTGTCCAGCCCACTCTCTGGAATATTTTAAGCTCAATTTTTTTTTCCCAAAGTCATGCAAAACATGCTAACACGCACTACACATGTTCTACTAATGCAGACTTGTGTGTTTTTTATGAATGGCTCAGGGCATGTGTGCCTCCTCCACACTACTCCCTAACACGACTCCATATGGACAATCACAATCTCATGCTTTCAAAATGCACGCCCACACAAAAAACCCTCTTCTGCACACACGGTCTCCAATTTTGCATCACTTGTCCACGGACACATGCAACATACATTCTTTATCTCTGTATTGCTCCCGCTCTATATCTGTGGGCACACACACACACACACACCCATAGGCAGTCAGGACGCCATGTCCTCATCTGTCTCGCCCATCCCTGCTGTCCGCTCAGCCAAATTCAATCAGGCGCTCCTCTGACTATCACCATGGAGCCCGTAGTGTAAGCAGACACGCCCATCAGAATTGAGGATTAATTGGTGGGACTCTTGAGTGGAAAGATCACCCACATATTTCCACGTTTCCAACCACTTACATGAGACTCCTTCAAAGTGAAATCATTAATAACTACATGTTCCAAAACTTTCTCACTTCTTGCTGTTTTGAAAGACGTTTGATGGATTATTATTTGCCTTGTGTTCAAGGCCGATCCCTTTATAGATACATGAAGAGAGTAATCATTATGGGAAGTCAAGCTGAGAATAAAGTGGTTTTTAGATGAATAGTGTCCATTATCCTTGTCAGAAGACAGCTTTAAGTTTAGTCTTTTCAACTAAAGACTCACATGACAGGTATTTTAAGACTTCTAGGTTAATAACCTGTCAATTAAATATATGACAGATTTCCTTGAAATACAACCATGTTTATGTGGTGTTGTCATGTGATCACTGTACAGAACAGAAAACTGGTGTGTTGCTAACACAATATCAGCTTCTGTGAATGCAGCCTCGATTGTTAATTAGTATCTACTGCCACCTTCTGGCAAGAGAACGGTATTGCAGTCCAGCAGGTCACTCAGTGTGTGTTTGTGTGTGTGAGCAGCAGGCCTTGCTGTTGGAGCAGCAGCGGATCCATCAGTTGAGGAACTACCAAGCCTCCATAGAAGCAGCCGGGTTATCGGTCAGCTTTGCCGGACACCGCCCCCTGTCCAGAGCACAGTCTTCTCCAGCCTCCGCCTCCTTCCCCATGGTTGTACAGGAGCCGCCTGTCAAGCCTAGATTTACTACAGGTCAGTTGTAAAATTATAATAATGCGGGCTTTACACACACACATAAAAATGTTGCTGTACATTAGTGTGTGCACTGCTCTCACATAGAGATCTGTCAAACAGAAAACAGCAATCTAGAAACCAGCTTTCATCCTGCTGATTGCAGGTTAGTGGAAACCACACAGCATGATGAGCCGTCATACAGTGGTTGTGTATAGGCACAAGGCCGTCACTAGATATTCTGGGCCCACTGATGATATCACCCACTACAAGTGTAATTTACTGTGCCTCTCAACATGACCTCTTGTTTATGATGAAGCAGGTGCAGTAGATAATCACACCATAAGACTTGCAGTGTGATTGTAGGAACCTTGTCACGAGAACTGTTCCTGTCCTCGTTGTCACAGATGTACAATTACTCTGAAAGTCTGTGTGTGTTTGTGTGTGTATTTTCAGGTCTGGTGTATGACTCTTTGATGCAGAAGCACCAGTGCATGTGCGGTAACACCACCAGTCACCCAGAGCACGCTGGTCGCATCCAGAGTATCTGGTCCCGGCTGCAGGAAACAGGCCTGAGGGCGCACTGTGAGGTGAGGCCACAGATACACGGACCACTGTGATATTATCCAGTGGATGTAGCTTTATGAGACATAGAGCTGAATACACTGCCTTGTCTTGTCCCGGAGTTACAGTGAGTCAGCTATCAAAATCCGGCCAATTTGATTTGGTGCACTTCTGTCCTCCTCCGTTATCTAAATCACAGTGTGTGTAAGCTGCATCTTCCTGTAAAATCATGGAATATGGTTACAGTATACACACGACCAAAATTAACAATAAGAAAAGAAAAAAATTAGAATAAAATTCTATTTAAAAATATGTGAAGATTAATATAGCCGGCAATAATTTGGATTGAAGTAGATTGCAAAAAATCTTTAGAGCAGAAGACCCGATGACGACGAGAGGAAAGAAATTTAACAGTAACCCAAGAGTCATTATATTTACACTGAACTGTGGTGTTTCTATGTCTTACAGTTTTTGTTATGTGAACACTTTTAGCTGAGATGAATGAGACTAGAGAGAGTAACTAGTATAAAATGTGCCTCTATTCAAGTGTAGGTTATTATGATGACCAGAAGGGGGCAGTGTGTAGCCATTTTGTCTTGACAATTGGCTTTACCGATAAAAATGATGCATTTTATTGTTTGTATGTTATGGTTTGAAAATGAACTAGTTTCACCTTCAACTTCAACACCATTGAGTCTCCCTATATGCAAATACTTAATGAGTTCTGGACATGATATCCTGAACTTCAAACAATGTGACTACCTTTTCCATCCTCTTGCGTGACTCTGGCAAGTTGGATGTTGGGCGCAAATAGCAAATACATAATATATCTCTCTCTGTCTCTGTCTATTTCTATCTATGTCTTCTTCTCTGTCCTGCTCTGTGACCAGTGTATCCGCGGCAGGAAGGCCTCTCTGGAGGAGCTGCAGACGGTCCACTCTGAAGCCCACGTCCTGCTGTACGGAACCAACCCACTGCGACAGAAACTAGACTGTAAGACACTAACAGGATGAACACACACACACAAATTCACAAACACACTCATTACAAATCTGAGCTGATCTAACTGTAGAGATTTCTTGGCAATCTGACTTCCAGTCATGCTGTCGTCCACCTGCTTAACCTTAATTACTCTACTAAAATGTGGAAGCTTGAGTGTTGAGATAAACAATAAAACTTTAGTGTTTTACAAAGAGGTTACGAGCACAATGGCCCACAGATTTAGTGCACAGGTGCAGCTGAAGAGAGACAACACATTGCGTATGTCAGTGCAAGACGTATACAAACAATATACAGCAGAGTCAGTCCTCCATGCTAATGCCATGAATCTGCAGCATCTGCTAAAGGAATCTGCTTTAATGCTTAAACCGTGTCATAACAAAAGGCCCAATCTAATAAAGTCCTGGAGGTGTTACGATAAGGTGAGGACCCGCTGAAGCTTGTTAACTAAAAGTCGCACAGGCTGCTTAGTCACTTAGCTCTGGTCTTTGTGGCTTAAAGTGCAGGTGTAGCCAAGGCTGTCTGTCTGTGTGTGTGTGTGTGTGTGTGTGTGTGTGTGTGTGTGTGTGTGTGTGTGTGTGTGTGTGTGTGTGTGTGTGTGTGTGTGTGTGTGTGCAGAAACCTAAGGGGCAAACCCCAGTGGTCATCTTAGCTTTCATTCCAGTGGAGACATAAATTCCCCTTATTATTGCTGCTTACACAGGAGAATTACCAGATACTCCTGTGCAAGGTTCAGGCTACAGGTGGTTTTACACACATGAAGAAATGAAAATGGAGAAGAAGAAAGTGGAAATGCAAACAGTTATAAACCCGTAAAGGTGGCATCTAGTCAGGGATTAAAGTGTTCATAGTCACTATATTAAATATCTGGTGAGGGGTTGTTTCTTTTTGTCTGACACTCTGTTGAGCACATGTATTTTGGCTGAATGAGACTTGGACCCCTAACCTTGGTAATGCGAGTGCCACGCTCTGCCCACTGAGCTTCAGAGCTCCGCCGTCCCACTCATGAAACTTTACACTAATCCAGTTGTCAACACTAGATTGAGATTAGTTCAATGTTTTGAAAATTTAAGGAGTTACGTTTTAATGTTGAAACATTTCTTGAAAAAAAGAGCAAGTCAGATTTAATTCAAAAGAGCTCAACATCTGCTGAAGTTAAAAAAGTCTGTTTTACATAAAAAAGCTTTGTGTGCAGTTTAGTTTGAATGAAAAATAAAGGTTTTGTCATTCAGAGGAAATTATATTTTCCAGACCAGCTAGTTTCTGTTTATTTTCTGACCTGTCAGAAAAGTGAAATTTATTCATTTCTACTTTCTGTGACAAAACAGATCTCTTTCCGATCTAAAATGTCGATTCCTCCTCAAGAGGGAGAGCGTTTGATTATCAGGGCAGAGAAATACTTTTTTTCTCTTCACCTTGTCCAATTAAAGCTGCCCCTGTGTACTCTTGCTGTTAGATTAGGTCAGAAAGTCAAACGCTCAGTTTCAGGGGTCATGCACCCGTTTGTGCCTGCGAGTCCAGAAAGTTACTCCTTCACCTGGTAACCTTTCGCTCTTTCTTTCTCTAATTCTCTGTTCCTCTTTCTCATTCTCCATTTCTCTCTCTCTGTTTCAGGTTCAGTGAGTCCCATGTTTGTGAGGTTACCATGTGGAGGCATAGGGGTAAGTAAGTTAAGCCAAGCTTAAGTCATTTTACAAATATTCACCATGCAATTAAGTATTCGTAATTTGTGTGGCTGATATCACTTGGAAATTACCAGTGTTAGTCACGCTGCTTTATTCAGTGGAAAATTGTTGTAATCGACTGTTGCGTTTTAACAACACTGTGTTAATCTAATCAATACCCAACTGACACTGCTGCATCTGACTTCGTGAGGAAACAAATGAGCATAGTTTCAGCATCGTCAAATAGTAGTATAATAACTGTGTTTCCCCTCGCCCACTCTCTCTCTGCCCCCTGCCTAAATAATGGTCCCATTTGTTCTCGTTTCACCAAACAAACACACACACACACACACACACACACAAACACCGCCCCTCAAGGACCAGAGGCAACAAAAGCTGTTGCTTGCCTTTCCGCCGTGTTTGTAATTATAACCAGATGTTTTCAGCATACAAGCTGTGTGTGTGTGTGTGTGTGTGTGTGTGTGTGTGTGTGTGTGTGTGTGTGTGTGTGTGTGTGTGTGTGTGTGTGGTGTGGTGGGGGGTATGTTTTTGTTTGTGTGCATAGCGCTGTGTTTGGGGATGTTTGTGTGCTAAGGCAGTTGTTGGCGACTTGCTCTCTTTTGAAACAGATACGTTAGAAGAGTCTCACACCTGAATATGTGCATGTGTGTCTTTTGTCTTTTCCACAATGTCGAGGAGGAGGCCAGCTCGGCACCCACCCACCCACCGACACACACCTACACTGCCCTTTACTTGCTCCTTCGACATGTCCAACTCTTTTACATGTCATCCATACCTCCTGGCTCTCTCTCTCTCCTCTCCCTCTCTCCCCCCTTCCTCCCTCCCTCGGGGGCTCGCTGCTGCTGCTGCTGTGGTGGGAACGAGCCCCGGCTCCGCGCTGCTCTGTTCTGCTCTTTATAATGGCAAATGGGACTAAATTGTTGTCTTCCTGTCATACACACACATACAAGTCGCACACACACACATTTACAGAGGAAGGGGGCTGAAATTAGGTTGTCAGCCTGCGGAGAACCATCATTCTGTCATACCAGCACGTTCCCGCTCTTTTCTACCTCCGACACACACACACACACACACACACACACACACTCCTTCCCTTTCACTTTTCCCTGACTAGCTTGTGTCCCACTCTTAGCTCGAGGCCAAACTAACATCAACATGGGAAATAATAAACCACTCAGTCTCCACATGCTGCTTTAGAACAGCATCTGCTTGTGCTCATTAACCTGACTTGTATATATGATTCAGTTTCCCATTCACTCACTCACTTGGCTCTTCGTTCGCTCGCTCGCGCAATCACCGACTCGGCTACTACGCGGCGTCTTCCACTTCTTCACGTTCAGCTCCATCCGTCACTCATCAGCAACGCTCTCTCTACCTCCTCGCTCCCTCCCCTTTTCAGTTTTTAAGTTAAATGCACCACAGTTTCATTTCATGACAAAGTCATTCTTGGCACAACTTAAAAAGAGTCTTTTCTTCCCTGTGGATGTTATTATGGAGTCCTCCTCCAGCCTTGATCGCTCTGTCACTGGAGACAAGAGGAAAGTAAAGTGGGCCGGCTGGCTTGAAAAGCCGTTGAGTCGCTTTGCACACTGACTGGTTGACGGAGCGAGGGGCTGACTCGGGTGGCAGGGGTTAACGCACCGGTCGGCCGGTTGACTGACTGAAAGGCCGTCAGTGTGGATGAAAAGGCCGGTTGTCCGTCTGGTTAAAGTTGACACATTGAAAGTAGAAGAGCCCCGGGATTACATGAGAAAACCCCGCTGGAGCTCTGGCATCGGCCCCTCTGCACATGTGTGTACAGTTCAAACACATTGACATACAGACCTTCCTTTTCTTCTTTTCCTCTGCCAGCCTCTTCTCTCTGTGTTTATCATGCGCTCCATCTGCCTGCAGTATCTGCCATGCCTGATGGAGGGTGTGTATATTATCCTGTGCATGGTCCTGCTTACAATCAATCCCATAGAATACTGTGGTCCATTTGGCTTGGTTGGTGTGTGTGTGTGTGTGTGTGTGTGTGTGTGTGTGTGTTTGTGTGTGTGTGTGTGTGCGTGTGGATGTGCTGTTGTGATTGAGGCCGAGGGCCGAGCGTGCCTCAGCATTAATCAGGCTTAACCACTGAATGGCGGCCCTATGTGTGAACATGCTCAAACACACACACACACACTCATACACATGCACACACACACACACACACACAATAATTACATACAATCAGTCCTGAAATCTTATTTGTGCTCTGTAGAATAAAAAAAATAAATACAGAATTTACTGTTTGTTTGTATCCTGTCTTAAAATTTTCGGTCCTTAAACTTATTTACTTGAATTGTAAATCAGCAGTAATACAACCCAGATTCTGTGACAAACAGAATGCAATCACTTGCAAACTAAATTTGTTTACCGACAATGGTTTAACAAAGTGTTCTTGAGCCCACGTAGTAAACTCCTTTATAAAATCATGTGTTTGACAAAGTGTTGAACCTCTCTCCATCCTCGCTTGTGAACGACTGAGTCTTTCCAGGATGAACCTTTCATACCCAATCATGATACTATCACCTGATACCAATGAACCTGTTTACCTGTGGAATGATCCAAACAGGTGTTTTTGGATCAGTCCACAACTTTCACAGTCTTTTGTTGCTCCTGTCCCAACTAGTTTGAAATGTGTTGCTATTATTTATACAGTATATTGATTTGTCAACATTTTGGCAAGCTAATATGTTTCCAAGCTGTCCTATTCTTTACCTTAAAACTGACACATGAATTTACATAAATGCCAAACTGAGCAAACCATTATTAATTCAGTTAATACAGTTATCTGACATGTGCTCCTCAGTGTGCTAAATTCAGCCTTCAGAAAGGATGTGGTCTGTTCTAGTCCATGCAGGTTTGACCATTTGTCTGTATGAGTAATCTTCTAAATATGTGTTCCTGCCTCATGTTTTCTCCCCCTATTGTTTTCTCTCCATGTCAGTGAAAACATTTTCCAGCAGTCGCTAAACTGCCACTTTCAAAGACTAACTTTGATGCTGCGAAATGACACAAGCTAAATGATTTCAAATGTCCTCGCAGCTTTACAATTGTAGTACTGTAAACCACACCATCAAATATCCCTAAATAAATGGAAAACAGGACAAAGTTGCATATTTTTAAAGACGTGATATAAACAACACATGTTTGCTTGTGTGTGTTTGCAGGTGGACAGCGACACTATTTGGAACGAGGTCCATTCGTCCAGTGCGGCTCGTCTGGCCGTCGGCTCGGTGGTGGAGCTTGTCTTTAAAGTAGCATCGGCAGAACTGAAGGTCAGTTCTGATGCTTCGTCGAGTCAGAGCAGCAAAGCCACAGCTGTTCGCTCGGCTTTATTTTTAGGGATTGAAACAACTGAAGGATGTTGTGCGTATGTCACGTCTGTGTGGCCTTTGTATGTGGGTGATTCTTAATAACCTTTTAAGATGGAGCCAACATGAAACAAAGCTCAGATGGACCCTGTCAAAACTGATCTGGGAGTAGAATTTGAAGGGTTTGATTTTAGTCTGCCTGTCAGGTTTGACCGCCTCTTTTCCATTTTCCAGCTGAGTTACATGTCAGATGGAGACAATGAGGCAGAACAAACACTCTATGCACATGTGTGATTGTGTAAATGTTTATTTGAGAATATTGCCAATTAAATTATTGCTAAATGCTCTTACTCCAAACACCTTAAGAAAAGAGAAACCTCCTTTCAGATCTTTCCATCCCAAAGTCTCGTTAGCACCTCCCAGACAGACATCCCCACCCCCGTCATGCTTTGCCCACCAGCCAGCCTTCCTGTGTCTGTGGCGATGGCTGCTTACTGTTTGAACCCAGCAGGGAGCCCCGGCACACTGGCAATGCAAATGCCAACAGTCCCCACTAACAGGCCTGTTTTATTAGCCTTGCACCACAGCCACCTGCAGAGCAGCCGTCGCACTTAGTGTTAGCTAGCTGAGCTCGCGTCTTGTACTTCTTCTGCATGCAGGCATTATTACTTTAAAGAAATAATGGTCTGGCCTTTCTATAAAGCACAATGTGTGATCGGAGTTTAAAAGGAAAATCAAATGGATCACACCCCAGGAGGAAAAATGCTAAACTTGAATAATATTGACTTACATCAACCAGGGTCAAAGTTCATAGGTATTGACTTGCCCTCAACTTAACCTGATCTTAACACATACATGCACATGTGTACACACATTCGTGCATGCACACACATTCACACTCGCATACTTGCACGCACACAGACGGTCCTCCGAGGATCCTCCACAGCCAAATGACCAAATTCCACCTGCACCACCAACTCTCTGAACTCCGCAGAATGCCATAAATCTACTCCGCGCACACACTCACATGTTTATCTGTCCATCTGTTGCTTTCTGTTTCTCTCCCCGTATCTATTTTAATCCATTGTTATTTTCCTTCTGCATAGAGAAACAATCCACCTTCCCCTCGTCTTTCATGCACCTACGTAAACAGCGTCACGCAGCCTGCTTTGACCTAGTGTCTTCAGACCAGCTGAGGCGGTTGTCTCTACAATAAACTCCCGGCCGGCTGCTAATCCGCAGCAGCTGACTCAACATCATTAGTCCACCTTGCCTCGCTCTACATCAGCTCTAACATCTATCTAATGTCCCCACATAGCAGTGGGAGCCCCAAAAACAGTTGCTGCGAGTCCCGCAGGCCTCTGTCTTAACAAAGCTCCCCTAATTGACCTGATGTAAGCATCTGTTACTGTGTGTGTATGTGCTGCATTTGAATTATTCTGACTGTGAGAAACCGTTTTCAACTGAGGCACAGTGAAGGTTTTTCTGAAGAGTCACACAGAAACAACGTCCGTGATGGTTTATGTACAATCACTGTTTGAAATATGCTGTGTATGAATGATTGTTGTTTTCCTTGACAGAACGGTTTCGCTGTCGTCCGACCACCTGGACACCACGCTGAGGAGAGCACACCTATGTACGTAATGGAAACTTAGAAAGATTAGATCCAGCCTGTATCTTAGCCACTTTATCAGAAATGTCCTCCTTATTTTTTTCCTTAAATTCAGTTCCCTTCAGAGCATATTTTACATATATACACTATATGCACATATTAAAATATTTATTTATTATTTATTTCTGCATAGAAGACATTAATATATTGATCTCGATTTGAGATGATGTTTTAATGTCATGACTGTATTTAAATACATTACTGCTCAACATGTAAATATAATATCTCTGCCTTGTTACTGTCATCTCTCTCTCTCTCTCTCTCTCTCTCTCTCTCTCTGTTTCTCCATTCAGGGGCTTCTGTTACTTCAACTCAGTTGCGATAGCAGCCAAGCTCCTGCAGCAGAGGCTCAATGTCAGTAAAATCCTCATTGTGGACTGGGTGAGTACCTGTAAATATCAAAGAATGTATTTGTCATCAGAAGGACAAACTCATTAACAGAGGAAAAATATCTTCCTCCGCTTTCAACCAAAAAAAGATATTAACACAACTAATGTGACAGAGATTGCACACCTATGCATTGCTGTGTATTCTTTGTGGTATTGATCTTCAGCGTCTTCAGAGGATAATTCCTACTTTGGTCCATACTGTGACAAAAATGTGTTTCCGTCAAATTTAGCTCTACAAGGAGAAATCAAAATGTTCTGGTGAGATATTTACCAATTTTTCCTTTAATAGAAGCAGGACACTCCATAAATGTTTCTGTTCTCTTACTCTGAAAGTCAACCAGATTCCAGTTAAGAGCAAACTTAGTCACTCTGTGGCTTTTTCTTCAGCACAGAGTGAGTCAGGAAGAAAAAACTTGCCCCTCGACTATAAGGCTATAAAAATGTAAAAATCATCAGTTTCTTATCTGTTCTTTTCGTTGTTTTTGCAGCAGCGAACACTGCAGCTGGTGTAATGTTGTCAGTTTTCAGAAAGCAGCAGGAGTAGGCAGGATGTCGTGTGAAATAAACCACATTCAAATCCAGGAATACATGTATGTGCCCATCAGACCACTGAGTCCACAACAGTTCAAAACTATAATTATTACATTATTAGAACAGCCACAACTTGTATACTGTGCTTGTTGTGAACAGGAGAAAAGGGCTTAAAATATCGGCTATTTAGGTCAGACACTGTCTTTTTTTTTTTTTTTTCAAAAGAGAGACAAAGTAATTTATAAGAAGGTATGACAAATCCCCGGTCGTGTCTAGGAGCTCTGCTCTTCAGTGGCGTCCCCGGCTCGTCATGGCCATTCCCAAAAGCCTTTGAAGGGCCTTTTCATTTCCTCCTTGTCTGTCACAGGGGGACTTTAAGGGCAGCTAGCAAACTCATTGTCATGCCACTCCGCCTCCAGCCAACAGGGACATTTTTAGGATAAGTGTATTAAAGCATTCTTGGGATATAGACAATGAGGTCATTTAATTGTCGTGAAGTTGAGTGTTTTATTGAATCCTGCTGACCATCCCGTTTTGACATCACAACAGCCTGCAGCTGAGATACAGACCTGACTGTCTGGCAGTGTTTGTCTGTGATTGTTGGTCTTAGTGCAGGTGCAGGAGTTGATAGTTCTGCATCTGCGAAGCTCATTTCTTTTCCAAATCGTCCTTTTGGTGACGAGACAGCTTCTGTTATGTCTCTGGTGTTTAGTTGATTGTTTGAGCCACAAGAGTCAAAGGCTGAGAATATTCTCAAATTGTCCCACATTCTGTTTAAGATTTTGTCCTAACTTGTCTCTTTTCGATGTGTCCAGGATGTCCACCATGGTAATGGCACCCAGCAGGCCTTCTACACAGACCCCAGTGTTCTCTACCTGTCACTGCATCGCTACGATGATGGCAACTTCTTCCCTGGCAGTGGAGCACCTGACGAGGTGGGAAGGAACACAAGTCTGTCTCTGTGTCCACCTACTGTCCTGCTTTTAAACTACTTACTTTTAGACAAAGTAACCCAGTCATGTGTGCATGCATGTGTGTGTGTTGCAGGTGGGCAGTGGAGCAGGTGTAGGCTTCAATGTGAACATGGCCTTCACTGGAGGACTGGAACCTCCCATGGGTGATGCAGAGTACCTGGCTGCTTTTAGGTAAGGAGATGACCTCACCTGCTACTTCAGAGAGAATCTGACTCAGTGATCTGACTGAAGATTTAATTCATTGTGATTCCTGAAAGTGTCTTGGACGGATGGCGATGCACTGCATAGTTTGACAAATGATCTATTGGGGCCTGTTAAGTAGATAGGGAGCTCCTCCTCATGCCAGGCCTGATTTCTATTAGGCTATTTATAACCCCCCAAACACACACACACACACACACACCCTCACACATGCGAAACATACACACACAGCCGACTTGAAAGGCCGACATGCATACAGGCATGGACTCACCGCAGACATGTACATGTCTCATACACGTTTCTGGTTCATACAGCTGGTAATGACAGGTCTGGATTGGTTACAGCGCTCTTTGAAGATGAACCCATGTTTGCGACCGTGTGTCCATCTGGCCTGAGCCAAACACATCAAACTGACAGGCCACTGTCTTCTCGCAGCTTTTGGCACGCAAGCCCCCGGAAGCACACCTTAACCCGTTAATGCAGCCCAGACCTCTGTGTGCTCCAACTCTCCATCTCTTTTTCACCCTCTTTCTACCCTTGTTCTCTGATGACAACCACCTAATATATAATATATCATACTACAGACATTTACAGACGCTGCCCACCTGCATCACTGAAGCCAATAGCTAGTGCAATATTTTTCTATATTAATACACAATAGCACTTTCATTCGACACTTACTACTTACTTAATGCCCACATCTTTCTTAAAAAAACAGAGCCACAAAAGACATTATACAATATTATATACAGTAAACAGAATTTAATGTGTAAAATTGCTGGAAAGCCCCTTTAACTCCCATCTGTATTTTAGCCAACAATGCACATTTGCTGTACGTTAATCAGTAAGTGCTTCATTTAAACCAGCTGCTCTGTTAACATTAAACACTGTTAAAAACCTGAACCACTTTGTTATTCAGTAGTGTTGTTATGTGTATGTTAGTTCAGGAGTGCGTTCATCTATATGAGTAAACATGCGTGTGGAGAGAGGCTGTGCTCTGTTTGTGTGTTCTGTTTATGCTATTGTGGGTCGTTAAATCAACTTTCTTTATGTTATGGAAGAGGTCCAAAGATATAAAGTGAAGGAGAACAAGAGTTTGGGTGTGTATCACCTCAGACCCTGGCACCATTCATCCCCCGAGGCTGTAGCTGTATCGAACAATTCATAGGCCCCACAGGACGGCGGCGGACCTGACTCACATCTCACAGATCTACCACAACATGCACAGGCCTATACCATGTTGCATACACTCGCAGTTACAGATGCTGGATAGTCATTGTCATGCACATACAAACGCACATGCTGCACACAAGCTCATGGAAATGCAGACGGTTCTCTGGCTGCATGAATATGTACAAAACATAGAGAAACAGATGCACGAATGCTCGCACCTGCAGCTTTTACATTTTACAACCACATGCAGACAGACACATGTGCATGGACACCTGATACACACAGCCTCTCTCCCTCTCTCTCTCTCTCTCTCTCTCTCTCTCTTTCAATCTCATTGTTTATCTGTGTGTGTTGTGATCCTCATGCTCGGGAGGGGATGCGTGCCTTGCAGCCGGCACCTTCCCATTCCTCCGCTGGCCTGTGCCACGTTGCATTTGCAGGGGATCAAGTCTGAGCCTCCAGAAAGCACAGAGAAAAAAGATAAGAAAATTGGCCCTAATGAAAACCAGAAGCACCGTCTCTCTCTCTCTCTCTCTCGCTCTCTCTCTCTCTCTCTCTCTCTCTCTCTCTCTCCTCCTCCTCCTTTCACTCCCTCTTCTGCCATGAACTTGGAAAGACGAGAGAGGAGGAGAATTAAACTTAATTCAAACCAGCTCTCCGCAGCGCCAGATGACAGGGCTTTGAAGTGTAAGTGTGCGTGTGTGTTTTTTGCTCTCTTATTCTCTCTCTCCTCTCCCGCTCTCCTCAACTTTTTTTTATGAACGGAGGGGGAAAGCCTTGAAGCTCTGCAGTTTAACCATTTGTTGACTGCTTTGATGAGCATTGCTCCCTCTAAAGGACAGAGTCTATATTTTCTTCTATAATGGGCCTCACCTGTCCTTGACCACCCTTTGCATGGGTGAGGTTGACTCTCCCCAATTGTAAATGCTCATAATTTACAATCATTAAAAACCTGATAATTAGCAGTTAATGGTAAATACCTCTAATAAATATTGGCAGATTGAGTAATGCATATTTTAGAATATTAGATAACTAGTTCATTTTACTGTATATTAACAAACTCGAGGAGCTAATCCTACAAAAGTTTTGAAATATGAAATGCCTTATCTACAACCTGTGGTCCACCACCAATGCCACATTTCAGCCCTGCATGTTAGAAACCTGCAGTACATGGGATTAGAAGGCATAATCAACATGTGGAAAAGGATAAATTAGGGACTAGAGTAATTACAGAAAGATGAGTAGTCCCTATAGAGGAAGTTGTCCTTGGCTCAAATATTTACCTCCATGCCAAGACCCACTGCTGTATTAACATGTGCGAGTGCATTTGTGTGCACTCGAAATCATGTTGGATGACTATTGCCAAAAAACTGAACGCGCTCATCAGGATCAGAAGAGGTATAATTAGTCGGAGCAGAGCAAATGGAAAAGAAGAATGAGGTTCAGCCTGGTGAAGTTAATAGTCCATAGAGTGCAGTCGATGTCAAGAGGGTTTGATGGGCAGAGGGAGATATGTTGTGTGTGTGCACTGCCTTTTAGAATGTGAGTCTGTATTTGTCACAGTTTCTCTACTAAATATTTCATATCATTCATAAATCCATAAACAATATCCAACACTTCTTGTACAACAAGTATCAGATATATGACTTTGTTTGACTCAACGTCAGCATGTTTTCAAGTCAGACGATCCTTATCTTGATTGCCTGTCATAATATTCAATGTATAATTTGGAAAAGCAAAAAAAAGGTATCTATTGTTCTACATGCAATGCACTGCATGCAATCGCTGATAAAACCTTAAAGGGAAAAACCACTGAATTTGCACATCAAGACCAGTTTGCCCATTTTAGAGGAGACGACTCAGCCTGTGACAAATGTTCGCTTACTGTCAGCACTTTGGCAGCGGTTTCTAAAGTCTGAGAAAATAACCCCGATGATGTCAGGCTTGGGAAGTGTAGGAGTGTTTTTGGAGCTTGACCCCTGCTGCATGGATTTGACCACTCTCTTTTTTTTTTTTTTTTGGTGAATCCAGCTTTATGAATGGCAGAGCTAAATTGCATGAGTTTGATAACCACACAACACACAAACACAGGCCAAGCCCGACGTTCCTCGGCTGATGCTTTGACATGCACCTGTTGCTAGGTAAACCAAACAATACCAAACACAAGTTTACACCACATTCTTCCCAAAGTTGTTCCCCTCGCAGTGAGATGGAGCTGTGAGAGAGACAGCGGTGGTTTAGATCGCAACCTCTCCGCTCAGGATGTCCTGCAGCTCATGGCTCAGTCGTAAACTCTCCCCTCCCTTAATTAACAGAAAAGCTTTTTCATCTCCACATACGTAGCCTCTGATTCACGCACAATTAGTCCTCCCTGAAACCGCTAGTTTCCCTTTATGTCAGTCTGCTAATTGATTACTGTGGGTTTTTATTTCCTTCAATGTCAGGATATTATTCCAGGGGGGGTTTGGTTCGAACTGATGACACCAGCATTTTTTATCGTCGTGACCGAAAGCATCTCTGTCTGTGTTCAAGGTTGGAGGAGGGGGGTGCCCTCGGTAGTTAAAGCATCCTCGGCGGTCAAGGTTTCCCCCTGCACCGTGTGTCGGCCCACATGCTCGCCTGTGGCCAGCTCCCTTTAGTGTGGGGTCTTTTATGGCCCAAATGTTAATGGGCCAAGGCTGTGTGTATATGGAAGTTTGTGAGTGGGCGGAGAAAACCTGCGAACACATGCGGTAAACTCTGAAACTGGAGCTGGAAAATATTAGCTTCCCGAAGCAGAGCAGTTTGTATATTCACATAATTGTCTAGTTTGTGTTGTTGTCTGATTAAAAGCTTATGAACAGTTGGATCATGTTACCTTTTTACGCATTTGCTGTAATGCTGACATAATTTTCATCTTTCATCCACTGTTCATTCATGTCCTCACTCACTCGGTCTTACTCCATGTTTTTTTCCTAGATGCCTTCCCCGCAGGTTTCTTAAGGTCATGCCCTCATTCATTTTCTTCCTCTCCATATCTTTATCTCTCTCACTCAAACCTTTATCTTCCATCCCTTCATCTTCGTTACATGACGTTTTCCTCTGAAAAGCTGCCAGATGCACGCTAACACACAGTGACGCACGCACTCTGTGTATCCTCGCTGTCTGGGACTACCAAAAAGCTCCTAATACTACCTCCCGCCTCTCGGTCAGACAGCTGTGTGTACGTATGTGTGTTGTGTTGTGGTGGGGGTGTGGTGTGCACAGTTAAGGGTTATAATTTGGTGGTGAGCAAGGGATGGAAAAACCGGTGGCCTGCGGAGTTCAGGGCACGCTGCTCTCCCACAGCCAGAAAACCAGCGCCGTGTTCCTGAGGTCGGCAAAGTACAGAGGACCTACGACGGAGCCCTGTGGTACTCCGTCACTTGCAGACCTCACCAAAACACTGCCTGCCAAAATATCCCACACCCCCAAGAATTTCTGTGTAGAACATCTGGGAAGTCTAACTATTTATGAACTGAAGTGAGAAGTCCTAAATCATGCTTAACCAGATTTTCATGACACATTATACTTTTTATACGAACCCCACTAAGCTCTAGTATTACAGACCAGTTCAGTGTTATATATACTGATTCCTAATTTATAGATACCCTTCAAACATCCTAACAGAAAACTAAATTTAGACTTTGAATTTTTTTTTCTTTAAGCTGTGCATATGTTACCTCATTTATAATTAATTTATTTGAAAGAAAAATTGCCTCCTACTCCCCAAAAAAATACAATGAAGCTAATTAATTCAAGCTGCTGTAATCGTACATGATCTAATCTTATTGTGCAAAACTATCTTAGTATTAAACACACACACTGCATGTTGTTTTTTTGTTTTTTGTCCAACAGGGTGACCATTTAAACCGGACTGGATTTTCCAACCACAGCTTGTAGTGAATCATTACACAGTACCCGACTGTTGATTGCATTTATGCGTATGACACATTGCACACAAGTCCTCCCTCCCTACCCAGCTGTGTGTTAGATGAAGGTTGTACACAAACAGCCCTCATTCACCACACCCATCCAGTGTTAGAATTATCCTGCAAACTTAACACACATGCAATTATATCTGTCCTTCCGTTCCTCCTTTTTACTTAAGGATGTTAGAGTGTATCGCTGCCTCCAAATTTCCAAACTTTCCACTTCATAAAGCGTGCGCTGTAATTTTCTCCGCCACACACATACTGTACATACAAACTCATTAGGTGGATGTTTGCTTTGAAAACCATGAAAGGGCGAGAAAAGCCATAAAAGCATTGAAAAATATAGCAACTGATATACAGCAAAGATGGCATTTAGCATCTCCAGCTGGTCACACCATACACCACAATCATCATAAGGACAGTAAGCACATTAAAGGCATATCTCCATGTACATTTTATGATACAAGTCCTCCTTAATTGAAGTTGTCCTCTTTCAGAGTTCATGATTGAATTTCTTCAGTTCTTGTACTTCTTGAATCTCGCTGAATGTTTCGCTGTGAATTTCACATCCTTTGACTCAGGTAATGGAAATATGGTGGAAACACAAATTGGATAAATGCAAAAAGTTTATATTCACATGGAGTATCTTCCAAAGTTGGTGTCTTGAAATCTTGAAAACTTGGCTCATCAGGTTTGACGGATTTGATTCTACTTTGAAGTGTGTCGAGCAGCAGTTTCTTATCTCAGAATCTCAGAATATATATTAAATGTGATTGATCTGCTTCAGGAAGATGTGACTCAACAGGGCAAGTTAGTGGGGAGAGTTTCACTCAGCCAGCAGGACAAGATTTAACCTCACTTATCGTCAGGCTTCTCATGCTGTCAGTGTTTTTGAGATACTGAATCTTTAAACTGCCTCTAATTTCTGGCCTTCCTGTCGAGGGCATCGGGCCAACAACCAATGGCTGCATTTTTTTTTTTTTTTAAGTAAAATGTCCTATATAGGGCCACAGTTCTTGATCAAAGATTGGAGGCTTCAGAAAATGTCCCTTATATTTTACAATCTCCACCATAAATACATTATTTTGTTGACATTTTTTTTCTTCTTCTTGGTTACTCTAGGACGGTGGTTATGCCAATTGCCAACGAGTTTGCCCCAGACGTGGTTCTGGTCTCCTCAGGCTTTGATGCGGTAGACGGCCATGCTTCACCCCTGGGAGGATACAAGCTCACAGCCAAATGTAAGTACTGACCACAGCTACCCAGTTAATTACTCTCTTTTATCTTTGCCATAGATGAAATGTCTCAAAAAAACTTTTAATGATGCGTGCACATTTTAATGCCCCCCACAGTCTCATGTAGTTCATTGTCGTTGTAAAATCGTTGTATTTTCTGTGTCAATGTTTGATAGACTGACAGGCAAACGCACAGACGCTGAAACACACGCCTGCCGTTTAGTTTGTGCGTCTGACTTGTGTATTCAGATCGAGAACCTTGGCGTGCCAACAAAGAGCTTTTCTAAAACCGCCCCGCAGATCTCAAATAAGAGCCGGGGTCTTGGTCGTGAAGGGGATGATATAGGTGGTTTAGAGAGGATTTCTGGAAGAGAGGATATGGGTAGAATTGAGAGGAGAAGAAAGTATGGCTGAATGCATATATTAAAACTCCCCTCCTCCCGAAAGAAAAAAGATCAAAGGCCAAGCCTAAACGCAAAGCTGCATTTATTGAAATTAAACCTGGCTCATATTATGGCTTGTTTTTTGGCCCCCAGTAAATCCACAGCGCACGCTTTTTTCTCTTCCTCTCTCTGATGCAGCCACCCCTTTCCTCATCCATGCCCAAAACCCCTTTTTCTCTCTTTTTTCTTTGATCAATATCCAAAAAGGAAGTTGAGCTTGAACGTCAGTGCTCCCCCCATCTCATTCTTCCTCTCCCTCCTTCGCTCTCTCTCTCTCTCTACCTCGTCTCCGCTGTCATTTCCTGTGCGTCCAGGCTTCGGCTACCTGACCAGGCAGCTGATGGGGCTGGCGGGCGGTCGGTTGGTGCTCGCCCTGGAGGGGGGTCATGACCTCACGGCCATATGTGATGCATCCGAAGCCTGCGTCTCTGCTCTGCTTGGCAATGAGGTAAGATGAGAGGCGAGAGGAGGTGGGATACATTCGTGTCAACATATCCTCATAAATCACCATCAAAATAAGACACTAAGATTCAACAAACATGTTCAGAGTTGTTTATTAAATGTGAGACTGGTGTAAGATTAAATCGTGACTGAGGTTTAAGATGGGAGCTGCGCACGTACAACACAAATACTCCATACAGACAATATGATCTTGTTAGTCCCAGCAGCATAAATTGTCACGGATTTATTTCCTTAAACTGTAAATTCTCTTTATCGTGCAAAGTTTATATTAATGCAAAGACAAGTATGTAGATTTTGAATTCTGTTCTCATTCCTGCATTAATGAGCGTAAATAGCGTAATTTCTATAGTTCATGTGTTTAATTTCAGGGTCTGGTTCATTTATGTCGTCAGCGTGAAATCAGAACACATTTGCATTCAACTCGCTTCTACTTTTTATTCCTGGATATATTTAATCAAAGTGAACATGTTACAAACAATTTTCTTCTGCAGCTAGAAAATTCCACCTTTTTTCTTTCATATAAGGCAACTTTTAGATTGTGTGTCCTCTGCTTGGGCGACTCACATGAAAGGCGATTAAACAATTTTTTAACGAACACTCAAGCGAGGATGGCGACAAGAATCACTTTAACCACAAAACATAATGAAGATGCACAATAATGATTTGACGCCTCCCTTACAGAAATATATTAAGTAAATACACGACAAGCTCGTGCCTTTCTCTGACAAAAGTGCTATTTTATCTCGGCCAAAACCATTTTCCCTCCATGTTCTCTTACGCTCTCTCCACCGCTCGGAGAGGAAGTCAACACCGCACACACACACGCCACACAAAGTCAGACGCACGCACAAACACGTCAGAGGGAGAGGATTTCCAGGCAGAAGGTTAATTGTGGGAGTGTGTAGGTTGGGCCGTGGAACTGAACAAACATCAGCGCTCTGTGATTCATGGCGCACAACAGAATAGCGACTCCTCAAAGCCGCCCACTCTTTTCTTCCAGCTAATGGAGAGACTGGAGTGCTTTTTTGGACGAGCTGCTCAGTCTCATTTTCTTCCCCCCACGTTATGCATCCAAGATATCGCAGTGCTTTTGTTTTTAAAGGACTACTGAATTGTGGTACAGGATAGAGGATATATAGCTTTATAGGAAGAGAAGAAGGTGTGACTGCTGGTTTGTTTGTGCAGAACTGAGCACACTTGTGTCTCCATCGTTCAGAATTAGTGTCTTGTATTCAGATACAGTTCGTATGTCCCGTCTGCATCTCGAGCCAGCTCAGCCAGTTTGTAGTTCCTGCCTGGCATCAGTGCGAGTCTCTAAAGTCCACTAGGAATCCGTTGCTGTTTTGTTCACAATCCATTTTATCTCTGATCCCCAGTGAGCAGGACAGAAATAAACACACTTTAAGGCTTAAAGCTAGTGAGGAGTGAGATTTGGTTCTTCGCTTTGGGCACTTAAACCTTGCTGAGTTATTTTCCTCGAGTGTGTAAGTTGTCTGAAACTCTTGGAGATGTGCTGTGATGCATCCTCAGTATGTTTCTATGCAGTCACAACAGTATTTAAAGGTGTTTCAAAAATCTTTACATGTCGATCTGGGCGTTTCAGTTCAACTCAGTTCAATCAAATTCAGTGAGGAAATTTCATTGACAGAGAAGAAAGAGCAAACTGTGTTCTACTTGTCTGAAAGCTTGCTCTTATTTATCTTATCCATACAAGCTAAAAATAAAGTTCATTAGCTCTAAGAATACCAAGTCACTTAAGCACCACATCAGAAGTGAACATCCAGACTGACACTCTTGCATTAACTCTGTATAGGTTGAAAAGCTGACACACTCTCGGGTATTGCTGCAGGCCTACCCACAAGCGTTGAGTGTTGGTTGCTATTGGAACAGCTACTCTACCTGCTAAAGCCATTATCTTCTGCCCAGTGAGACATTGAGACAGTTATACTCATGCATATGGGTCTGCATGTTCTCACTGGGCATATACAGTACAGAGCATACAGTGAGACTTAAAAATTAAAACTCAATTTGAACTCAAAACAAACTAAGCCTGTGTGAATGAAAGTAATCAATTGAAAACGAATGTGACTGTGTAGCTCTGAGTCTGTATCTGCCTTGTTGAAGGTGGTGTCTCCTGTTCCAGCCCTGCAGACAGCTCGAGCTATAAATGAGTTCTTGGAATCGTAAAACGTCACATGGCCCTGCTCCATGTGGATCTCGCAGTCAGAGCAAAACAAACAGAACAATAACATTGGATCACATTAAAAAAAACTCGGTCACTGCAACCAACCAGTCCACCGTCATGCAGACAGATGAACTGTGCAGGAACTTCAGAATGACACTGGGCTGACAGGGGCTCAGTGTCGGCATGCTCCACCATGATTTAACTGTTATTAACCCTTGAATATTTCTTCTTAAGAGGAAAACACTGCTACGTGCCAAAACCTGTCAAAGAAAACTAACAGTTCTGCTGGAGCAAGGTTTTGCATAAGAGGGGAAATGCACAAACTAGAGCCTTAATCTAATATCTTAACTCTGTTTACCTGCACCGTGCCCACCAATGACTCAAAGTTACACAAAGTTAACACTGCCGTTACAGCTGGTAAGGATTCAGGAATTCAAGGACACTTCAGCAGGGCGGATGCTTTTTGCTGTCACGGAGGTTTGTAGTCAGGACTTCCAGTTTGAAGGACGCTCTCGTTACTCACAACACCGCCCTGCTGCAAAAATATGGAATTGGATCAGGGGGTTCGCGTCTTAGGTTTCAGCAGCCTGCGGAGCGTCGGCCTCAGCAGGGGTTTGGAGGAGGTCACTGGATGGGTGCCATAGGGAGCTGAAAATTCGAAAATAGGCAGGAGGCAGGGAGCGTGAATTGCCTCGGCCCTGCGGGACGCCCCTCTCACCCGAAAACCCGGGGCCCCGTCAATGGTACACATCTGAAAATGGTTACCCTCACACCTCCTCCAGCAGGGTCAGCCTGGTCCAAGGGATCAGATAATAAAGGGAAATGGAGTAATCATTTGAAGTCAGAGAAACTATTGTTATAAAGCAGCTGTGCAGAGTACAGTACCTATGCAGGTCTTCAAAGTCTGGAAAGGTATAAATGAATTTAATTATATTCAGGGTTTTTGAAAACATTTGAGAGTTGCACAAAGAGGATCGTACAAACATTATTCAGATATCATCATTGATTCCTAATATGCAGAATTTTGTATTAATTTTATGTGTTTATTCAATTCATTTTTTTAAACTACAAGGTTTCAGCTTTTACTCTGGGAAACCTTGAATAGAAACATTGAAAGCTATCTTGACAGAAGCCTGATACAAAGTTGTACAGGATACCTCATTATCAGAAGATGGCTTTGATAAAGCGATGAACAACACAAACGTAAATGTTGTTGACTTGCTAAGTATAGAGCTAAAGTTCTCATGACTTACGCCGGTTGATCTCTTTGGCAGCAAGTGATGTCAGCTGTTTGAACAAAGGCAGATCATTGAGTTGTGAGGAACTCTGATAGCAAAGAAAAAAGAGAGGCTAAAATGTCCCTGATCAGATCAAAATAGCAGGAACCAAGTGTTTTTATCATAATCTCAGCGAAGGTCTCTGTAATGGACTTGGAATGTAGCTGGGAAACGTCAGTGAGGAATTGAGCTTGAGGGAGAGATAAAAGGCCTGGCGTATTTTTTTTTTTTTTCATTTGCTGACAAAGTCCGCCAACGACCTCTGATGGCAAACAGAATCAGAAGAAGAAACAGAAAACATAACTGGGCACCGTAGCCTCAACAACCAGGTTGAGCCACAAGGCAAATCTGGGCAACAAGTGTCCAACAGGCAGATTAATTTTGGACTTGTTTGAATGTGTCCACTGAGCAGGTTATTTCTAGAGGATATATTTTAGTTTGTCCATGTGTGTGTTGGCTGCCTGTGAATGGAGCGAATGAGTAGGCTCAGGCATGGGACCACAGCTGGATTAGCTGGTCAGCTGTGCTTTTGTTTATGAAGCTTCAAACTGCCTGAGGGTTTGTATTGTCTGGAAGCGTCCGGAATCCAAGACGTCACCATATTTATCTGACTATTACGTATACTGTAGCTTTGACCATAAAGTAGAGGTTAAATGATACCGTATATGCCAGGAAGTCTCGCTTTGTTTGTCCTAGCAGTTTGGACTGACAGATGAGCTGCTGTATTATGCAATTACAGAAGAGTTTAAAAATTAATTTGACATGTAATTGACATAATGCTGCAAAGCTTTCTGGCTGTATTAAATAAAGTGCAGTATAAAAGGTTAAGACCGACCCACCGGTCAACTATATATCTAGTTCTTTTGTTGTGTTGAAGTCTAAGAGGGAAGAAAACTCAGGTGCCTTCACACTGGAACCAAAACATCCTAAAGGTGTTCCTTATATCCTCTTCACCTCCTGTGTAGCTTGCACTTCCACTGTTTTATTGCTCGCTGGTGTGAGAAATATATCTGTGCTTTTATTGGCAGGTTAAGACAAGCTTTGCTATAATGAGCATTAGGTTTCCTTTGAAAGCAGCTCAAATTAGCTGGGAAAGAGGGGGAGAATGAAAATTGCTGAATGGACTTTACAGGCTCTTTTATTCACCCCCATCGCTGTGGTGCGTAATCGTGAAGTCTTTTCAGTTAAATAGCTCATGAATGATGCATTGGTGAGTACACTAGTCAACTCTGAACTCGGGACTAATTGATTGCTCGCAAACAGATGTTGGCCCCGTTCGAAACCACGGTTGTTAGCAATTATATGATAAACAACAGGCTAATATGCTAATTGTTACCAGCTGTCAATGAGGTTATTCAGTGTGTTTACACTCCAGTTACAGTAAGACGCTCGACTTCACCTGTCCCCTCTTGGGTCCGACTATTCACCACCACCCTCCGACTACAAGGCAAGCCTACACTCCTCTCCGAAAAGGTCACCTGCTTTGCACAGTACACATCATTACCTTGTTCAGTTAGCATAACATAATCAACCGGGTTTAGTGACCGCCGGCATATGTTCATGGACACAACAGTAAACAATGGATGCCTTGTGCACTTTTCTTTTGCTGAACAAGTGGATTTCCTCCTCTTTCCACTGTTTTGGTTTCAGCCTCCCTCAGGAATGTTTTTACCGGGCACATTCCTCACTCTCGGCTCATGGCTTTCCATGGTGTCTCAGCTTTGTTGGCCTGGACCCAGTGCGTTGGACGACTGTGTCACACAGAGAGAAAAAGACCTCCTCAGAAAACCATCTTTAAAGGACATTTCCCTCTCCGTCTCTCTTAAAGACCGCCACACATCTGATGGTATGAAGATGCAGAAGTCCAGACACGGCCAGGACCGCAAACTTAAATAAACAGAAACCTCACTTTGGATGATGTGGCAGACAAATGTGTGTTTGCCATACCTGCCAGGTGGGGGCCCCTGGAGTACCCTGACAAGAGCCATTAAAGTTTATAAGCGTGAGGCCCAGCTGTCAATCAAGCTGACAGGCTGCCCCGTCCAACCCTGCTCTTAGGTGAACCCCAGGAAACCCCAGAGAACCCCTGACCCTGCTCTGACAGGGAGCTGGGTTAGTATGGGTCGGGCAGGGCTGGTGAAAATTTGGCGGCTGTAGCCTGAAGGTTGGAGAAGTAAGTTTGGACTGAAAGTTTGATGGTTTGGGTCCCAAGACTGGCTGGAAAAACTTTTGGACGGGATGTGATGAATAAGTTCTGTTGTCTCCCTAAGCAGACACAATCGAAGCAATCTTGAAGGGCTTAAGTTCTCATGAAGATGAGCTCTGTAGCTGACAGTTCTCCCAGGTGATCTTGAGTGCAGCCCTTTGGTCACTCAGACCAGAAATAGCCCTGTGTTAAAAAACTCATAGGGCTGCGTTGGTGTGGGTGTGTTGCTTCACAATCGCAACACAAACAGTACAACTTCATCATTCACAGGACTGAGCACTATTGTTGGTCTGAACACAGCGTAACACTCAGGAGTCCAGTTATAGTCGCAGTTGAAATGAGTAGGTTACATGTGTGCTTCTGGTGCTTTATAGAGAAAGTCATGGATCAAAGTATACCAAAAAAAATGGATGCTTAAACCAATAGAAACAGACTAATTGCAACTAGTGGTATCTTCTTGTCTTCTTGAATATCAGATTACATGAAATTATCAGACATTTCTTGTGTTGGCAAATCCCACATATGATAGCAACAATGTTGTAATGTGAAAAAAAAAGGTTTGAGTGATTACATGTATAAACTGTTGAACTATCGAGGGATTGATGTACAGTCACAAAATCTGCAAGTTGTCCGTCATTTCTTTCTAGCAAATGATGCAATTAAGCCTCCTCTACTGTACGACGTTTTCCTATGTTGCTCAGCCAAATGGCAAATAACCCAATGTAAATATTTGTGCACAAACTAATCTATATGTGTGTCTTGGCGCATGCACCTCTGTCCATCCCTCTGTGCATGATGTAGCCTGTCGTGCCACAGCAGGATTAAAGTATCCCTCTCCCCAGACTGCCTCTTCCCTCAGCCCCCACGGACCCCTCCCACACACTATTTGTTTTAATTAAAAGAAAACTTCCAGCCTTGGCCGAGCGAGCCCGACCGACGATGACTTTTTCCTCTTCTTCTCCCTGACATTCTACTCCCCGATCTCTGCCAAAGCTTTTTTCTCTTTCTCTATGCCTCCCTTTACATGTTTCTCAGTTGGTCCTTTATTCCGTTGGGGTTATGATTGAGCAGAAAAGGGATGCATGTCGTCTGTGTTGGAATGCAGAGCTGAATGGGCCCGTTTGACAAAATGGGATGAGAAAGTGTCGTATGTGCAGTCAGCCAAAGGGGAAATTGAATCATTCCGGGTTGGGAAGGCACATTGGGGAATAGCCCTGTTTCCTCTGAGTTGTGGCTTGCAGTGTTTCATAGGCTTAGCTGCGCTCCCTGAGGTGTGTGTGAGTGTGTGTTTGAATGTGTGCGCGAGTATTCGTGTATGTATGCGTTTGCGTGAGCAAGCGCTTTCCACGTGTATGCATCTGTGTCCACTAGTATGTGTCCTTAGCGTGGGACACAGTACAAAGCACACATTGTAGTTTGTGTCAAAGAGTAGCAAAGCTCTGTGTGAGTGGGAGGAGGTGTGCATCTGTAGGCCTATTTTCTATTGTGTCAGCAGCTCGAGCTTGTTCCCCACCTCTTGGAGTGATTCAACACCGGGCTGTGGTCCACATTCAAAAGTGATCCTTTAAACCAGGAGGGAACCGCATTAGTTCAAGTGAGGTTTCTGCCCTGTTCTGGTGCAGCCATTCTGAACACCTGTCAGTCATATTCATGAAAATGCATATGCAGCCATACCCACTGTATCGAAGAAATGCCTGGGGACATTTAATGCACTTAGCCGATGTTCCCAGTAGGCACGGGTTCGGTGCCAAGTTGTTTGGCAGTTTCATTTCAGCACAAGTGTCATAAATAATCTGGAAGATGTGGCGAGTGGATACTGGAAATCGTGCAGCCGTCTTTTTTCCGCTTTGAGTAGAAAAAGTTAAGCAGGAAATGTGTTTTGATGTTATTTTCTGTTTGTTTCAGTTGGACCCCATTCCTGACGAGGTGCTGCAGCAGAGGCCGAATGCCAACGCTGTCCACTCTATGGAGAAAGTTCTTGAAGCTCACGGTGAGTAGATTACTTACAACAAGACACAGCATGCATGTTTGCTGACTGGTTTATATATTGTGTGCATCTGTAGTATAAAGTGTAAATATTAAAAAAAAGCTAAGTCAACATGCAAAACGTGTGGAGCCACAAACATTAAATCTCTTAGCAATGAATATTAGACGTTGACCCTGTTCTGGTCTTGTGCAGGTAAATACTGGCGCTCACTTCAACGCTCTGCCTCCACACTCGGCTGCTCGTTGAGCGAAGCCCTGCAGCGCGACACAGAGGAAGCTGAGACCGTCTCCGCTATGGCCTCATTGTCTGTCGCCAACAAGCACATTGGAAAGAGGTACTGGTAAACCTTAGTGTACGTTTAAAGGAGTAGATCAGAAGCAGTCAGTCCCACCGTCCTGGAGTCCCGGCTGATTTCCTGGAAGTCTCAAGGTGAAGACGAGCAACCAGGAAGTGACTGCGCCCGGCCGAGAAATAGTCGGACACACAACCTCCTGTAAAACCACAACACGTCGATTTTACACCTCAGTTTTTGTTCGGATTAAACAAACAGGCTGTAATGTGTTAATCAGTGAGCTTTAGAGGATTTTGTTACCTTTGGACAGAGGCTAGCTATTTCCCCATTTCATGAGAGTGGTACCAAACTTCTCATTTAACTCTTGTCAACAAAGCAAATAAAAGCAAAAGCATATTGAACAAAACACCCAACTCTACAAGTTTTAGTCTCTTGAAGCTCTTTGGTTTGGTGGTTTGTAGGGTTCAATTTGTCATGCAACCTGTACTTTGGTTGTTTGCACTTCAGTGCTTTATAATTGCACATATGTTCCTTGTTAATGTAAGCGAATAATATTACAGCTGTGTCTATGGTGTTATCTTTTCCCAGGGCCGAAGAGGAACCCATGGAAGAGGAAGCTCCTATGTAAAGAAACATCCCTCGCCTTTGACCACTGAGACCAGTCTTCATCTTTGACAGTGTCCTCACCCAGTCCGTGTCAATTTAAATGCCACTCCTTTGTCTCACCCCTGCCATGTCAAGATGGCACGTTATTACGGGAGAGAACAAGCAGAGCTGACAGAAGTGGCCGTCAAAGGAACACTAAAGATGAGCGGCGCGTTCGCTGATCAGCAGTGCACAGACTGATCGGCATAAATGTGTTGCGTTGTCTCTTTTAGACCTTGGATTTTAGAGGATTGACTCAAGCATCCCACGGTGACAACCTCGAGTGCCAGTGCTTTTAAAACACTAGACAAGATGTACTTTTTGAATGCCAGTCGGAACCACACACAGACGATCTGTAGTCATCTTCTTTTCTTATTACTCTGTCCTTTCTGTGCTTTATCTTCATCGTCTCACTTTCTGACGTGATTGTGACTCTGCACTACGGATGAATCATTCCTGCTCTTTGAAGATATCCGGCTGAACGGAACAAAAGCGGTTGAACTTCTCGCAGCTTTCCAACGCGGTTGAAGGTTACAAATGAGGAGGTTCAGCAGGCGTTCTGATTCCAAAATGACTGACAGTGAAAGACTGTGCGTTTGTGCCTTTTTTTTTTCAAACCTGGTGGATTTTCTGTTGAACTCTACTCAAAGAGCTTTGCCTTAAAAAAAACAGGTTTTGGGAACGAGGCCTCATCTCCCCAACCCCTTAAACATTTCTATCCCGGCAAGACATCCAATGCCTGCATGTTGTTGGCACATAGACTGGAGAAACTTGGCATGTTTACCTATAATTCTCTGCAAGCAGCCTACTGTCGCTCCCTCTATCTCCATCTTTCTTTTTCCACCTCATTTTTAATAATCTAAGTTTAGAAGGTAGTTCCCAGCCGCAAGTTGAAGGTGGTTTTAAAAAACAAAAAAGACAGCTAAAGATGGGATTAGTGTTACTCAGTGTACCCATGTATCAGGTACAGTCCTGGAGCCAGAGGAAACTTCTTGGACGACCGACTCATTTCCCTGTTTTTAAGCATTTATTAATCATCCATCCACCTACGGCCAATTTAGAGTCGCCAATTAACCTAACATGCATGTTTCTGGACTGTGGGAGGAAGCCGCAGAAAACCGACACAGGTCAAACATGCAAACTTTTAATCATTAAAAAGCGATATTGGAAAATAATGGGATTACAGATTTGCTCAGCAGACTTTCATAAGGCCATTGCAAAACTGTAAATCATATTTTGACATCACCAAATGATGTTTGGTCAGCAAAACAATATGACATTACCAAAACATGTCGGCTACTTTTGTCATCAATATAACTACACTGACAGCACAAAAAGAGTCATGACCCATAAGGAAACCACATTTTTAAAGTGCTGCTGTTGGTTGAAAGCTGCATTTGAACTATATTTTGTTTGTGCCAGACTGTCTGAATGCAGTCCAAACCGTCAGCCACAACAGATCAGTGCAGACAAAAGACTGAAGGACACTTCACAAAATATTATAGGAAACCATCTGGAAAGTTTTCTCTGCTCACAGTATTTAAAGATATTATGAGTGACGGGGATAAGGAGATGAAAAACAACAAATAATACACTTCACCTACCAGGGGGTGCAGGTTCGCTCTAGCACCCTCAGCATCTCTCCTTCCCTCAGCTCTGTCTGAAGGCACCGTGTCTCTGTTTGATCTCCTCAGGACCAGCTGAGCCTTACATGCACATCAGTCAGTCAATGAAAACTTTCCTTAATACTTACAAGGAATTTTCATGCATGCAGCGGATGCAGCAATTTTTCACTGGTCTCAATTTTTTCAGCTCACCTAAAAATTAAATTTAGGAGGTTGAGGGCAGGCATTGCCATGATGACTGATGATTAAACTCAAGAGAAAAATATAGTAGCATGTACTGTATTACATCAACAGGACTTCCTTAAACTCCTATTCATACTGTATTTCATAATATACAGTGTAGTTAGACGATAATGAAGCCAAAGCAGTGATGGACTTTCATCTCCGTAGAGTCCAACCACTTATTTTTTACATTAGAAGCAGCCTCACTGAGGTAAGACAGAGAGGAATTAATCTCATATGGGCCAATTTGTTGGACCAGCCCTCTCTTTAAGACAACTGTGTCTCAGTGGTAAGAATGACCATACCACCTGGGATTTTCCAGCGCCGCACAGGCTCTCACAGCTGGTTTAATGTCTTCAGCCCCTTGTTAAGCACATCTGCTCCCCAAATGTCAGGTGCTGTGCAGCAGGTGTGTGTACATCTGTTCATGGACAGTGAAGCACAAGCTGCTCTCTATACATATTCAAGTGTATACACGTATTTTTATAGTTGTTTTTCTTTATTAATCGTCCTTTCCTCTTGACCACATGCATAATTAATATCACTGCAACTTTGAATAGCACATGTAGCTCAGATTCTGCTGTAGATTCTGAATCCTGCAAGAGGGTTTTTATTAAATCTGAATCCTTTTGAATCAGTTCAATATCTTAATATTTAAGAAGACAAATAAAGATTAGATGGTTTCATTATCCTCTGAGCTTAATGAATTTGGGTTTTTTACTGACGAGGAACTTCACTTAAACTTAACTGGGTATCAGAGTCTGACCCGACAAGCCAGACTATGAAACACACCAGCCACCAGCCTAGTTGTAGTAAATGTGGTTGTCCATTTTGGCAGGTGAAACACCATAATTATTTTATATTTTTAAAAAATGTGTATGTCTGATAAAACACTCACAGCGTGCAGAAGTGAACTTCCTGTCTGTAACCATCCTTCCAACTTGTGTTTGGCCTCTGGGCAACTACCTTCTCTCACCTTTGTTTCATCTACACGCTAATTATGTTTATGTATATTTTCAGTGCACAGGAACCAGAGTGCTGTGGTTTTCACTGTTGTTTACTGTACATAGGACGTCGACCTCCGGAGTATTCCTGCCACGCACGTTTGTCAGAGACTGCTTTTTGTTCATTCTTTTTCCTCTCATCCGTCTGTTTTGCCCTTCTGATGGACTCCAGTGACTTCTTTTTGTACTTTTTTAATGTGTTGTTTTGTTCACTCTCCCCTCTCTGTCTCTGTTACATTGTAAAGCTGACATACTTCACAACAGGTGAGGGTTCAGACTCTTAGTGGACATTACATGACTATGTTTTCTGGGGGTTTTTGTGGGAGGGCTGGGATGCAAATGTTTCTACTTTGTATAATGATGAACAATTGTGTATTTACTGTCTGTTCATAGTAGATTTATATATGAAAAGAAATGAGTATATTATATATATATATATCGATACATAATGAAATATTATGATCTTGTTTTTGAAGTTGGTATTGAAAATGATACTTTTCATGGGTCTTACATGCAGTCGGCCCTTTTCAGGGTGTTTGTGAAGGCCCCATGTTCTGTCCTTGGTTACATGTCGAGTAGCATTTTACTGGTTGTCTTTTTGTCTTTCAACACTGATGTTGTAGTTTTTGCCTTTATTCATCCCATTGGTACCACCATGCAGGAGGTATGTCTTCGCCCTCATATTTCCATGCACATATTTGTACTATTCCACACTTTTTGGATTTTGTTTGTGTATATGTTATTGTAGAAAAACACAAATTTCTGTTGGCACCTATTAAGTTCAGTATTTAAAAAAAAAAATGTGAGACTGAAATCTGGATTGTGCACATCTCAAAAATGACCAAAGTGGTGATCCATTTCTTCCTCTTTCTTAAAGGTTTATGAGTTCATCCTCTAACAACAAGAAAAAAAAAAGAGAAACAAGAAAAATGTGATGGGTGGATTTGAATTGGAACACGGCCACGCGATTCCTTTAAATCCCTCTGATGGGCCTTACAAATGATTTCACATGATCATCACTTATTTTCTTATCTGACCAAATGTCCTCACTTTTAATTTAAATCAACATTCCTTCAAACTCATCTAATTACATGTGTAATCTCCTTCATCAGCTCAGTGATGCCTCTGAGTTTCAGGGTGGCCTGTTGTTCAGAAAAGACTGTCCAGTGTCCAAAAGATCACAGGTGTTTGATCCCTGCAGCGGCCCACGTCTTTCTGTCCTCACAGAGCATTAGAAAAACTGCCTCCTGTACTAGGATTAATTTTTAACATCATCTATGTCTTACACAAACATATATAAGAGAAAATATATGATTGCATTGTCAAATGATGATTGAAATTTTCCTAAAATCTCAATCAGACTTGTGACATTTTCTCCTTTTGACTGAATGTATCTGACCTCTACTGGCAGAGTGATGCTGCACCTCGCTGCAGAAAAGACAGAGGTCAAAGTTAACACTATTTCATGCTTTTGTCATCTTCCACTTTGTAAATTTACAGGAACAAAGGAAAATGTGTGGGCATAGGTTTTAGTACCCAAGAGATAATTGAGCATTGTTGGGCATCACATTTTATTTAGTGTGGTTTAAATTCCTTGCCGTGTGTAAGATGTGTGATCTGTACATTCCCATTAACCCAGACACTGACACAAACTTCAATCTCATGTCTTTTTTTGTCATTTTAGCAAGATTTGTTTCCAGGAACATTTTCACATTATTGTGATACTTCAAGCATACTGAGGTATTTGTGGTTGGAATATGAAAATGCATGTAGTCAGACTGTCCTGAACGTCACCTTAGCTCAGACACGCCAACGTCTCTGTGCATGTGAACCCACTCGATGAGATGCTTTTCGGTAACCCAGCCCAGAACATTCCCAGAACCTTTGCACAGCAGTGCCAGTCATGGGGTTTCTACTGTTGAAAGCTTTGGTTTCTCGAAAGGAGCCAAAACTAGCACTGTCTGGCTACTCTGGCCGTCTGTCTGCACTGTTAGTCTTAACACAATGTCCAGTAACAGGAACAGCAGCAACATTCCACTTTCTTATAATTTCCATTTATTAGGAGGGGGCATATCTTTTTGTTTTAACCCTCGTAGATCAGTCGAGCCGGGTCCAGAGCTGTTTATTTAGGGGGCCCGGTCCGACTCCACTCCAATCCTCTTTTCTCTCTGCATGATCCGTGTGTCCGCATGCACTGCCTACCTGTCTGTCTGTCCGTCTGTCCCACACCACATATCAGCACAAGGGATTGAGCACTGAAGGACGTTTAGTACTTTCACTGTATCCAGACTGTCTTATCTCTTTTACTGCTTTTTTTTTGTTTCTGCTGGGGAGGAGTTTGGGTGTTTTCCATGTTATAGAACATGGAATCATCAAACCTGGAAGACTTTAGTTGGATATTTTACAGAAAAAGGAAAAAAAAAAGGTATCTAGCACTTGTAACACAGACAATAGATTTTATTGTATTTATGTATAAAAAGTTGTTTTAGGGGGACGCTTTGTAAACTGCAACAACAGAATGGAAAACCTTTTTTTTTTTTTTTTTTTTTTTTTTTTTTTTTTTTTTTTTTTTAAAATACCAGGCAAGATGTGACTTTGGTGGACTTTTGGGAAGACATTTTTGTTCTCTGTCACATCTGGACTTATCAAAGGGCTCCATCCAGACGCCTGGTCCTTGCTACGGTTGTCCATTCCACTAAATAAGCCAGTTATCGCTATGACCACTGTGGTTCAAAACAAACAGTTCTAGGTTTACATATGTATAAAATGCATATTCTTTTTTTTTTTTTTTTTTATCAGTTATGTTTTTGACTTGTTCCACCATTGTTACAGAAATAGTACATTTTTCTCGGGAACCTTTGCTCTAACATGTTGTCTTTGACATCACGATATAAAGTATTGTTTTGGAAAAACTGCAATGTCTGTTTTTTTTATGTTAATTGTTAGTTGCTGGTTTTGATTGCAAAGAAAAGGCTCATTCACTGTCAGGCAAACGTGCGCTACTGTCAGGCATGAGGGCGGATGTTGAGGGGTGTGCATGTGTCCTCACACACAATGAAAAACAGTGTTGTGCTGTAGCAACAGATCAAATGTGCACATAGGTTCAGCTTCCTCCAATTTGGTTATGCAGGATACTTTATTTAAAGTATCATGTATTCTTTCTTGTCAAAACCTGATGCTTACATTACCCACAATGCACCTTGACTGCTGTCAGGTTGGTTGGAGATTCAGGTGTGTTATGCTGGTCGTGACTAATGTAGCCTCGAACAGAGATGAGGAGCGGCCTACGAAGGTCTGGTAAAATAACTTTTTTCTAACTCTACACGCCCAGATATTTTCATCTCAAACTTGAAATCTTCAACAGACGAGATCAGTTAAGGCAGTCAGACTTTGCACGGCTCGCTCTGGAGTTACAAAAGGCTTTATCCATTTTTTCACACTTGCAGTTTTCACCAAGACCTGTAAGCAGACCTTGAGGTGTACAATTGGTGGAGTTTAAGTCCAGAGGAAGGCAGCATTGTAGGAACAGGCCCCACAGTAGCCTTGACTGGGATTAGCCACCCATTTGGAAAGGTCAAAGGTCTGAGCTGGTGTCCAAATAAACAGCAGTGAATCCCTGTTGGTGGTGGAACTAACGCTAAGACAACAGTCCGAAAGCAAACAAAACCAATCCCGCCTTACCTCCCTTCAAATAAACACACATTCCACTGCTTTCCTGTCAGACTCTTAATTTAGAGAGTAACGGTGTAAATACTGCAGCGGCCTCCGGCTTTGTGGGCTCGTCACAGTCTTTGTAAATCATGGAGGTTTGAGACACCGTGCGGCGTCAAAGGCAAACGAAGAGGAGCACATCTCTGGTTCCTTCAGAGAATAAACTGAGGCATGTGGGACAATATTTACCTTCATACAGATGCTGTAAAGAAGTAGCAAAGGTGACGTTAAAGTCGGGAATGTGACCTCTTTATGGTTCCTCGGTGGCCGGGGATGCTCTAACGACCGCGCTCGTGACACGCAGACTGCCCGTCTCACCTTTAACTCACCGTAGGCGTCGCCACGTTCGTCATCTCTGCCATCCAGCGACACACAAGTCCTGCGACCCCTCAGTCAGGTCAGGTCAGAGGAAAGGTGGAGCCCCGCGAGTTGAACTTTCCCTCTTCTTGAAGACCAGCCCGCAAGATGGCCGTCTCTCCCCCACAACAAAGGATTGAAATGTCAGTACGGATTGAAATCTGGGAAAACCCCCCTAATCTATTTTCCCTCTCGTTTCGCCGCAGTGACATTCTGGTGTGCGGCAGCTCGTCTTCCTGCCGCGTCAGTCATTGTCAGCTCGCTCTGTCATTACCCGGCCACCGGTGTACGTTAAAAAAGGCCTCATCCTCCCAGCTGGGCTCATCACCGCGCTTTTTAATTGCAGGTTTAAGTGACTCGAAATGGCGATGAGGCTTTGGCCAGCTGCTCGGATGACAAAACTAATTACAGACGAGTCATTAGATTCAGTTGTGGATCATCAACACCCGTCAGATATATTTGAAGATTTGTAACAGCTCGGCAACAAACACGCATGTTGGGAGATCGTAGAGGTGACCCAGCCAAGCAAAGTCCATGAAAAGTTTTGGACGTGCATTAGCAAGTATTTTTCACAAGTGACAAAATTTCAAATAAATTCAGTATGTAATCTTCAGGCTCCAACTTATTTTTGTCCAAGCGTGGATTTGGAAACAATGAGGGGAGTCGGTGACCGTTTGCTGTTCTTTCCATTGGATGTTCCATGAGTCCAGTTCTTCTGATCCATAGTGTATTTGAAAAGCTGTGCAGCGTTTGCTTGTCTTGCTACTGTATGTGTTTAGTCTGGTGTTGAGCGTGCACTGACATCAAAAGGGGCAAGGACACGCGAGGCTACGAGGAGCTGCTGCCAACATAACACTGAGGCCGGGTCACTGTCAGCTTCAAGAGAACGAGCGGCGGAGCAAAGTTCAGTGACGGTCCAGTACACCTGCTGCCAACGGGTCTTTAGCTTGATCTTCATGACTGAGGACGAAGGAAAAAGAAAAGCCTGTGTCAGTTTGTTCCTGTTGTTAGTCTTAATTAATTACCTGTCACCACCTTACCTGTAAAAAAAAAACAGATCACAACCGGAGGAGGTGAAGGACAGAAGAGAATGTCCTCTATTTGGTGATGTTTTTTAAACTATATACTAAAGTATGTTCTTTTGGATTTATATACATTTGTATTGTCGAGTTAAAGACAGTGACTAAAGGAGCTTTTCACATCACATCATGTGTATTGATAAATGCATCACATGGCATACATCTGTGCAGTTTGCTTGTTAGACATGGATGTGGAGTTGTGCTGATGAAGACCATGTGATACTGTTGAAAGTCCTGGATAAAGTTAGCAAGTTGACCTTGAGTTGGATTTGTTTTGTCAAAAATGTTAAAGTTTGATCGACAGCTGTCTTTTCTTTCTTTCTCAAAACTCTTTATTTGCTACTTGGAAACAGGCTGCAGCACCAGTGTTTGAATGTTTTTAGATTAAAGGTGAGGTTGAATTGATTAGATCTGACATTTCTAGTTGTTGGTGGACAGTTTTGTTTGTTTCAGATCCTGCCACCAGGGGGTTTACAAGCAGCCTGAACCACTGTAAACAGGCCGTGTTTAAATAATGAATGCTCTCTGTAAGACTCAAACTGTCCAGTGTTCGGCTTCATTGCTGTTCAAATGTGCTCTGCTGTGATGCTTTATACACGAGGGGAACACGAGTCTTGGAACATGTCTGCTTTTTTCAATGAGTAATAATTGTTTTTAATCAAGTACTTATTACTTGATCAAATTACTTGACCACTCTTTTTTTATTGAAAGTGCAATCTAATTCTTCCCCTCATTGAAAAAAAGGGAATCTTTCTTATTCAGTCTTTCAGATGCTTTGAGTTTATAATTTAGTTTCAGCTTGAATTGAATTTAAGTGAACTAACACTGTATCTTCACAACTTCTCTTTTCGCCTCCTGAGTGAAAACAAAGGTGAGTAAGTAAGACTCGGCTCCTGGACCGGCGTGACCCACTGACCTCCGCTGACCCCGGCGGTCTTCACCGGTGCTAATGAAGAGCAAAGGAGGAGGAGGGGGATGTCGGCATGTCGCCCCACAAACATACCCAGAAGCCCCCGTCTCCTCCAGCGGCTGGAGACGAATCAAGTTTCACGGCTGAAGGCGAGGAGGACGCCGACACTGTGACTGAGTCTCGCAAGCAGGAAAACTGTGCACAGATAAGACGAAAGAAGTGACTCACTCATGTCTGACTTGACTCACTGAATTTCTGGCATAGATGGATTCAGCATCTGTGAGATTAATTACCAATGATTACTGTTAATGGGTTTTGGTTGTGAGTGCAGTAATCAGTGATGCCTTGAAAATGGTTCTGTGTTCAGATGACATCTTCCAGCCTGCCCTTCATCTGAACTGGATAGGAGAGCTGTAATTATTGTTTGGCCAACATCACTGACGCTAAAGTTAGATATTTTTGAACTTTGTGGACACTGAGATGATCAGAGCTGCCTTTGCTTCAGTTCTTCGTCTCCCCGTTGTTAAAGAACCAGATAATGTCCGAGACAGAGAAGCTGGCGAAGGCTAATTTACTCAGGAATTTAATAGATGACGGAAAAAAGAGAATGAAGTAGTTCATATAATGTTGTCCACGGCAGTTTGTCTAAACTTTGTGTGTCTGTGTGTTTGTGTGAGATGAGACCAGATGGACAAAAGACAATGCCAGAAGAGAAGATGTGCTATAAGACTCAGTGTCGAGAGCCAAGTTACACACAAACACAAAGAGAGTAATGCAGCACAGACACATTCTCATGCACATTTTCCAAAACAAAAAAACGCCTAATGATGCTCAGTATTGATTGTTTGTCCAGATATTATTACTTCACTTGTTTATTTTTTGCCAAGTGATTCATTTCTGAACACGGTCCAGACCCAGTATCTATTGAAACAGCATGAGCTGAACAACAAACACCTTTATGTTTAGACAGTTTGTCATGGACGACTCTTTAATTATGCTTCATACACCACAGAGGATTTGAATGGAAGCATCTGCACACACAGTGATATATTTCACAGCCTTGATCTCCGTGTGATTGTCCTCCATGTTTTTTTTTATGATGACAACGATCCCGTACGGAAGGATACAAAAACAACATGACAGCTCGGGCTTCATTCACATGGCAAAAGCCTCTGATTAAAGAAAGTTCCTCAATGTGACACTAATTATTTTTTGACTGAACGGCACCACAGACATTTTATTTTAAGTCCCACACCCCACAGTTCAAGCCGCTTTTACAACTGTTTTCCTGTCCAGGTCCACTCCCACAGCTTCCAGAGTCCATGAGAAAGCCCTGATGAGTCAAGCGATGAAGAGGGAGGCTTTGGAGGTGAGAGGACGACACCTACAGTAGCATTCAGTCATTTAATAAGAAAGATACACAGAGGTTCAAAGGATTAGAAACCAGAACAGGATGAGCAGGATGGCAAGGATGCAGATATGGTATCACATCTTCTCTTTTACTGCCACTGTGTGTCTCTTCACAGGGTCAGTGATGCAGCACCAGAGCAGAGAAGCTGTTCTCTCCAGGACACTTCAACAGGTATGAGGATGATCAGCTCACCTGTCGCCCAGTTTCAGAGTCTCAGTGTTCGACAGAGACAACGTCATGTTGCCAAGTCTCTCCAGGGTTGTGTGTCCACCAGAGGTGAAGATGAAGAGAGGAGATGGTTTGTGACTGGAAGCAATGATTTAAATCCTCAGATGAGTTTGGTAAATTTTATTATTGCTCTAGCCTCCATTAGCAAAAGATAACAGCTGGATCAGACAGAATTCATTGTATGAGTATAATTTTCCAAAGAAATTCAGTCTTCAAGAAAACATAAAACACCAGCCCAGAGGCTTCATGATATTGTGGTGGGGCCCTTCTGTGCAAGACTTTGAGGACTTCAGTTAGATGATAGTATGAAAGAAAGGCAGAGACAAACTGAAGAAAAAGGCCAGAACCTTTTCTGATTCCTTTTCATCCAGGCGGCCTTGACAACCAAGACTCTGAACTCTGAGAGGCATCTCGCTCTGTCTCCGCTATGTGAGGTTTTTGTCTGTTCAGCATCAGGATTCATGTATTAGTTTAGCTGTCAATCTGTCTGCAAACACCAACGCCAGAGTCGTTTCATCAATGTTCACTGCATCAGGCAAATAAAGTGGCTCTCTTAGGAAATACCATGCAGAGCCTCAAAGATTTCTGTGAGACAGCAAATATAAAACGATTTGAAAATGTACAAGGAGGAAATAATCAAGGCTGCAGTCACAGAAGTCTGGAAAAACTAATCGAACAAGTGCAATAAAAAAAAGTGCTACAATAATTTGAGAAAATGTGGAATATAAAATGATTCAAACCAAATTTTATTGAAAACTTAAATCTTTTTTTAAAGCAAGCTATTTATTTGTTGCTTTTTTTTATTAATGAAAATGTTTTGTTCTGTTCATGAACAGCATGTAATATGACTAAAAACTATTAATTTAATGAGTGATCATTAGATGCAGCTCATTTGGGTCTGTTCACCCAAGTGATCATCCACGACACACAGTGAGAGAAAGGAAGAGAAAGATCAATACTTGAGGAGGATTTGAAGTCTGAGTAATACTTTATGTATCGACACAGCTGACTCTCAGCTTTGCCAACACAACACAAACACCGAGAAAGAGGAGAAGTTCAGTCAGGCCGACATCAGCCTCCAAAATGGTTTAAGGCTAACCTTCGGATTTTTTTTTACTGAACCAGACGAACACAGAATACCGTTTGAGGCACACAGAGTGTAAACCTTTACTTTATTCCCCTTTTACTGCAAATTAAAGTTTTGTAGCTTTTTCCGTCTGATTTTACGGGAAACATCTGGATCTCTCGCACCGCTGGAGCAGTGGCCCCGGGTGATTCTGTGCTGCTCAGCTGTGAGGGCCCAGGATAATGAGCAGGTATCAAACGGGCTCCTATGGATAAGCCGGCCTAGGTAGGAAGGGCTCTCCAACAGCATCTGAGACCACCATGCCAAAACATGGCAAAAGCCAAGACTTGTTCATCTTTCACATGTTATCATGAAAGATTTTATAAGTCTTATGAAAGGATTTAGCTTCTCTATTGCTTGAAGTGTTTGTTAGAAAATTGCTGGAATTGTAAATATTTGATTCTGATTATACAGAAAATGTGATCATCTTTAATCAGTCGGGTGAGTCATGACCCTGTTTGCACCGCTCTGCAGATCAGGTGTGTTTATCCAGCATTTGTAAATTCACCCAAATCTCCTCATTTGTCACATGTGGTCTTCATGCAGGGAGGGCACTCTCTTTCCTGAAGCAGCGAGATTACAATTCGCCACCAAGATCACAGGGTCTTTATATTTAAAATCACTTCATTTCAAAGTCACGGCCTTGAAATAAATACAGGTGATTTTCCCTTTATGTGTCTCCTGTACACACACACTGACATGACATGTTCTCAGATCTGAAACAACCACCAAATGAATCCCATTTTAACGTGAAGTTCTGCATCATAAAGTCTGGACTCGCTCTGCCATATATTCACACATGTAACAGAGAGTATTAATAAATAAGAGGATGAATGTGGGTTTGGTGCATCAGCAGCTGGAGGATAAAGCCACTCTGGTTGCAGGTGTTTCCCCTTCAAACCACACTGACCTTGAGAACATCAGACAGTCTGGCAGTAATATAAATAACAGTTCCACGAAGTTTAGCCTGTGGAAAACAATAGAGAGTTTATAGGCTTTGTGGCATTTATTATCTCCTCAATACTCTTATTTTGTAATGCAGTTTTCCACTGGTATTCAAAGTGCTCCATTCACTGGCTGCCTATCAGTCTGAGATACCATAAAGATGTATTACAGTTAAAATGAAAACCGGGAATGTTTGTTTTTGCTGGTGGTCAAATTATTAAGCCGAAAAAAAAGTGTGACTTGAAAGCAGAGATTTCAGCAGCAGAGCCACAGAGTCAGTCTCCCATTTACACCAGCAGAAGTTAACAATGAGGCCCTTTCAGTGTTTAGATTGCATCTAACCACGTCTGGGAAAAGGAGATGTAAACAATTTTAATGTTTTAAGAGTGAGTGCAAGAGCTTTAAAGGAATTTTCTCCAGTCCACTAGTTGAAATCTGTTATTTAAAAAAAAAAGAAAGAAAAAGGCTGCAGGCGAGTTTTTTTGTCCTTATCTGAAGTTTTCTGGGGGCTCCTGCTCGTTAAAGAGCCCAAAGGCATCACCATTTGAAATGATTACTCGTTATTTAAGCGGACAAGCATTTTATATGGCTGAGTTTGAAACTGGCTCGAATTTCCTGCACTGTTAATGAAGCTGTATTTTTTTATGGTCCTGTTTTTTTTTTTCTTTCCATAACAAGAGGAGGGGGGAGAGAGAAAGGGGCAAATTCTCACACCCAGCAGTGAAAAAAAAAAAAATGGTGTTGGTATTTTAGTTTCTTTATAATCCAGCAGGGAATCAAGGGAAACACATTGTTCAAGTTTTTGTCTAAATAACTGACTTTTCTTTATCGTTTCCTTTTTATCAAAATTCAGCAGAAACTTGCAAAAAATTCTGCTAATTTTATTGGAATGTATTCATCTGAACTACATTATTATAATTAAGCTCAAAATCTACATGTTAAATAGAAAAAAAAATCAACCAGATTTCATTCAAAAATATGTGTTTTAATAAATAAGCAAAAAACAAAAATGTACATTGGACGGAGTTTGGAGACTTTTTGCTAAAGAAAGTCAGTGAAAATAAATCCATGCAGCAAATGACTCTTAATTGCATTGGTCCCTTTACAGGCTATAGGCTTACTTACACAGGTATGTACAATATGCATTCATTTATATATATTTATACTTTGGTTTAAAGTCTTTGGAGAAACAAAATATATATCCTTCATAAAACGGGTAAAGGATGGCTTTGCTGACAGGCCGTAAATCCCAGCTCTATCATCTCTACACATCGTAGCTCTGTCTCTCTCTTTTTTTCTCCTTTGTGCCACAAACAGCTCCAGACTGATGATTCTGCATCCACACACACACACACACACTCCACAAGAGTTTGTAGCTGTGGGTCACATTACATCTCTCCGCCATGCCTTTGAGGTCGATGGGTTCTTCAATAATTCCTTTGGTCTTCATACTTTGTAGAAGTAAACAGTCTGTGATGGAAGGAAAGAGATGCATTTTAGATTTTACGCATCCTTTTACGCATGAGTTTTGTTTTTTTTCTGTGGTGGCCTATCAGATGCTTTTTTAAACCTTCACTGGCTCGCTTAGCATGTGGGAAGTCATTAATGAATCAATTATTAGCCACTGAGCTGAGTAAAACCATATGGCAACAGAGAAGCAGGAACATTTTGTATCTGCATGAGGCTGTGCAGCTGCAGTCCAACACACAAAAACACAGTTTCTCTGACTTTGAAGCACCTGAGTAAATTCACGCGCTTTCATTTCGCTGCAGATTAGTGTGCAGCCCTGAAACAATAAAATCTAATTCCTCAGAGCAACTTTAAGCCCAGCAGCATGATTGAAATATATCAGTGAGGTCAATCAGGTCAAGATTTGTAAAGGCTGTTTTTACAGGTTTTTGTGTTTATGAATAATATCTTTAGATTTTTTTAATACTGTCAAATTTAATCCGTGCAGCAAAATGAAAAAAATAGAAATAAGCCTTTCAGACAGACTAAGCTTCACTTTTCACTGTTTGTTATTTTCTTCTACATTCCACTGAGGTCAATTAAACTCAGAATTACTCTGGAGAAAAAAAAAAATCACCTTCAAATTTTCTGTGCTTACACAAATCACTGTAATGAAGAGTGTCCCTCTCCCCCCTCGGCTCCAGGGTTGGTTTATAAGACAACAAAGCCTCTGTGATGGGCGGTCTGCTATAACTACATGTCAGGCCTGTGAGAACCAAACAAACCCTGCTTCTGGTTATTTTAACCAGAAGTGTTATTTAGTGTCTCTTTCACTGGGCAGCTTCATCCAGACCGTGGAATGAGAAGCAGCCTTAAATTAACAGCTCGTATTCCAACACCTGTACTTTTACTTTGTTAAACTGTTATGAAGGAATCACTCATGTTATATTAAATTATTATAGAGCTGAAAATCGGTGGCCTCTTACTTTAAAAATGACAAGATGTTATGATGTGAATTCAGCTTTATCTTTCATCTTTTTTTTTTTTTTCTCGCCAAATTACAAGTTTAGTCCACTAAAATCAAACAAGGGGGAAACAAACTCCAAAGAAAAGTTTGCTCTTAGCTGTCAAAACTTTTTTGGGGGTCACTGACATGAGAGAATGCAAAAATCTGCAGAATATGGGGACCAAAAAAATCCTGCATGCTTGTTAATACAGGCTTCAGTTTTTATTGTCTTGCACTGGCTTGAACTCTCATGTCCAGCCGAGCTGCCCATTCCTGCGGTCTGCTCACAGGAAAGCTCTCTATTGTGGATAGAAATTACCCGTGGTGGCACTACAGCTGCTTTCTGGTGAGGCCCAGAGCTCATTATGAAATACTGTTAAAATGAGGATTAACTGCTGGAGTCACAACTTGCTGATTTAATGGTCAAAAATAGAACAGGCTTGTTGTGCTTTTGGATAAAAAAAATGTGCCAAAACTATTATTTGCATTAATCCACCTACTTTCCTGCACCTTTAATCCTGCTCTCAAAATAAATCTTCCACATATTTTTTTTCCCCACATCCTGAACTGAGCTGAGGCTTCAGGTTTGGCTTAAATGGGATCTTGGATGTATCCTGATGCACCAGTTTGTCACCCCGACCTTTACGCGCGGCAGCATCCGGCTGCAGACGCACAGTCAGCGGCTGCAAAGATGCTGAGGCCTCGGTGTGAAGTCTGTCACACACACAAGAGGCGCGCACAGCTTCTGAACATGTGGCTTTAAACGCTGGTGCACAGCTGATGCATGCACAGCCAAAACTTTGCTTTGTAATTTGACTGCTTGGAAAATATTGTGCAAATCAAAATGTGGCCAAATCAACGCACAGCTACTCATATTTTGCAGAAAATTAAAGCACTACATTTTGGAGAAATGCATATTGTTAGATAATGTGCAATTTTCTCAACAATAAGTAAATGAAACAGATCGTTCCTAAAATGTCAAGAAAAATATATTTGATCAGAGGAATCTTGCAAGCAAGAGACATCATGTCACCTCACTGTCAGATTATTCTCTCTTGTTGTTTCTTTCTTTTTAAAGCTAAAAATAAAAAGGCTTGTGACAGATCACCACACAGCTACTCATATTTTGCAGAAAACTAACTCAGGAAAATGACAAAATTTTGCAGGAAAATCCCCAGAATATAGATCATAATCTGTGATCTCTCAACATCCTTCACCAGGTATTTTAATCATGATGCCACTCATTTATCCAAACCCACACTTTCTGCTGTCTCTAAGATGTGAGCATGTCTGAGCTCCAGTCTGTGGTACCCACCGCTTTGGCATTGTGAGTGAGGGTCTCTGGGTGCTAGTGGGATGCTGACATGGACCAGGCCCCCTCCATCCTCCACACCGAGAACGCGTAACTGAGTCTTTCGTGCGCGACGTAGCTGCAGCTGGACATCTTGTTGTCCATCTCGTCGCTCTGCAGCACCTGGCACAGAAAGTCAATGTACCTGGACGCGAGCTTCAGCGTCTGGATCTTGCTCAGCTTGTCCGACGGCAGCGTGGGGATGATTTTGCGCAGAGACGCGAAGGCCTCGTTGAGGGACTGCGTCCTCTGCCGCTCCCGCACGTTGGCCAGGACGCGCTGGTTCTGCAGCTCCTCGAAGGACTGGGAGCTGCTGGGGCTGCTCTTCTTGCCCCTCTTCACCGGACCCGGGCTGCTGCCGCTGCTGTCCTCGCTGGACTTCTTGCTGTGCCTCCTCTTCCTCGCGAAGCGCTTCTGCTGCCGGTCCAGCTCCTCCTCGCTGGTCACCAGACTATCCACAGGGGACACCGGAGAACTGGAGCCCTCTTCCATCTCCCTCTTGAAGAAATGCAGGGATAGAGAGGAAAAAACGGAGTCCACCTTAGAAGCCGTGGTTACAGAAGTGTATAGATCCTTAAAGATGAGGTGTTGGGGTGGAGGGGGGGGGATGCGTCCCTCTGTGCGTCTGGATCTGGACGGACCTGGTCTCAGACTGCAGGCTGGCACGCTTCTTCTCCTCCTCCTCACGCAGGAAGTTTTTTCCCTTCAACTTTTTTTGGAAACTATATCCCGGCTTCAGATGCTAAATAGTTTTGAGAGTGGAAGGGGAGGGGTTTGGAGGCCGGAGGGGGGAGCCAGTGTGCGTCCTGGACCCGGCCTGGTCTCATGTGTCCGGGGATGGGAGTGAGACAAGGAGCTTATTTACTGTCAAGGAGCAAAAAGAAGTGTGTTTGATTTTTTTTTCTTTTCTTTTCTTTTTTTTTTTTTACCCTTTTACGCACCAAACTGTGCGCGTGTGTGTGTGTGTGTGTGTGTGTGCTTTACTGAAAAGTTGAACCAGTTACTCAAATTATGAATCATGTTTTGTTAAGAAATAATCATAATTTTTACGCATTTCTTAGATTTATTTTATTTTAATTATCTATGAGAATCTTTAATACATTTTATCAACTTATTTTTGCACAATTTATTTTTATAGAAACATCTCCATTTTTTTGCATTAAAATAAAAAAATCATCTCGAGCCCTGCAGGTCATTAAAACAACAGAATTAACTGCTGCATTAAGTCCATTTGTCCTCTGTGTGTCGAGGCCCTGTGCCATCGCCCAGCCTCTCTCTGCAGGCCCCTGTGTTTCCAGTCAAACCGTGCAAGCACAGTAAAGCCATGTTTCCCTCTCCTGCGCTCACTTGGTGCAGATTTACGCACAGAACTTGAGGAAAATCTATCCGCTTGATGTTTAATCGAATCAAGCGCCTTCGTCCCTCGCAGCTCCTCTAATGTGGAAGTGAAACAGGAAGGAGGCTTAAACTAACCGAGCAGCTCTCCGGTTTCTCCGGTTGCCTCCACTGGCCGGTGTCTCGGTGCGTCGTGTCAGCGGTCCACCTCTTCATCCGTCATGTCATGTTTCCACTGAGGCGCACAGGTGGCTCACATTATAGAGCTGAATTTATCCACTGGCAGAATGCAGAGTTTGTCCAAATCAGCTGAGCGACCTCTGGAGATTTCTCTGCTTCTATAGTGTTGTGTAATTTGACTGTTACTGGAAAATATGTTGTGCAAATCGAAATGTGGCCAAATCAACACACAGCTACTCATATTCTGCAGAAAATTAACGCAGGAAATGGAATAAATTTTGCAGGAAAGTTCCCAGGATATAGATCATAATCTGCCTCATGTACTTCATCAGTTATTTTATCGTGATGTCATTTATTTATTCACCACTTTTCCAATGTATCCACTGCCAAAATGCAGAGTTTGTCTTTTTGATTTTATTTTTAAAAAGACAGAAACAAACAAGAGAAAATAATCTGACAGTGAGGTGAGATGATGTCTCTCGCTTGTTAGATTTCTCTGCATCAAATCTAGTTTTCTTGACATTATAGGACTGATCTGCTTCACTGACTCATTTTTAAGAAAATTACACTTTATCTAACAATATTTAAATAATGCATTTAATAAATACTTTCTACTTTTTCTCCAAAATTTAGTCCCTTTCCTGCTTTAATTTTCTGCAAAATATTTTCCGAGCAGTCAAATTACAAAGCAGAGTTTTGGCTGTGCTTGACTCACATGCATGTTTTAAAGAAAGAATACATGGACAAATCTTCCACCCATTTGTGGAATAGTTACCCACAAAAACACAATATTGGATGATGTTCCTGAAATGATTCAGGAAACAAGGCCTCAGCTGTTAATGTGAGTCCATCATTAATCAAATTATACTGAATAATTGCCTCTTATTAGGAAGCAATTTTGCTGGTTTACACTGCAGTGTACACTTTAGTATCTGAAAATAATCAAACTGCACTATCTCGAGTGCATGTGCCCGTGTTATGTGAGTTGTACACGTCCGGGGAGGCTGGTGGCTGTAAATGGGGCAGAACCGAATACCTCCTGAAAGTTGCACAACATTGTTTAAACCCTTGAGTGCTCACTTGGTATTGGGACATATCCTGGTTTTCCCTTGAAAGCTCTCTTGGCCTATAGGAAACCCTGGTCTGCTTTGTGTTCTGGGCTCCACTGGTAATGGTGACTGTCACACTACTTTCACTCAGTGCCAGAGCTCTTGATTCAGACCCTGGCACGCCTCAGCAGAGGTCGGAGTGTGGTTACATTTTGCCGGTCTAGTTCGTACAACCCCTTTATAAAAAAGGTAATGCTTCACACATGCAAATATGAAAGCGACGCTCAAATATGTGTGAGTGCATGAAAGAGAGAACACGCACACACACACACACACACAATCACACACACTTTCCCTGATTATGCCCTTTGACCTTCTGCTCCCTGGCTCAGCTGCAGGAGGCCTCCACGCCCAGGGGAGAAGGTTTCTGACTTGCAGAGCGAGAGGCTGATCCTGCACAGCGTCTGTGAGGTAGGCTCCACATACACACACTTCACAAGAAGGAAAAAAGCAAGAGGGGCCCCCCTGGCCAGCACTTTTCCATCCACTGTGTATGCTCTGGGCAATGATAAGCACGCTCTGATTCAAAATGGCAAGCAGAGAGTGATGAGGGTGACAGCTAGCCCGAGTCTCAAACAGAAATTCATTCCCAATCATGTTTCACTGCAAAACATAGTGTGAAAATAACGTTCAGACGATGTTAATAATTGAACATGCATTCTTGCAAACTTGGCACTGCAACATACACATTTAACTCTGTTTGAGGTGTAAAATTTGTATAATTTAAAGCTTTTCCCGTTGAAGGATTGTTTCATTAAAGCACGATCGTCAACTGATTGTCTGGTGCCTCAGCAAGGTCTTTTTGAAATGGAAATATAAGCCGTAATATCCATAAGAGGAAGTTAGTGGCTCATTTGCTCTTTTATCCTCTGTGGATGTCGGTGAGTGATTCATGTATATCTCACACAAAGCTCATCAGAGTTGAGAGGAGTTCTCGTAAGAACCCCCTGAGAGAGATGAAGGGAGAAAGAGGCTGAGAGGAAGAGATGGCAAAATGAAATGAGAAAGAGAGAGAGAGAGAGAGAAGGATGACCTGCCTCTCAGATCAAAGATGAGCTCCGGCCGTAATTCAGCCGAGCAGAATGACGTACCTCTGTCTTGTCTGACACCTTTGAAACCAGCTCCACATGGGTCGAGGGCACGGCCTTAATAAGCCCAGATCCTCACATCAGTGAAAACACATCCTGGTCTCATGCGCGGCCTTCCTCCCTCACATCAGCCTCCTAAACAGAAACGACTGCTCGCGAGACGAGACGTGAGACCGAGAGGTGTTGAGAGATAAAAAACAGGTTCGGAGGGAAAAAAGAAAGGAAAGGACGGAGAGGAAAACAGAGGGAAGAGGCCAAATGTATGGATGCGTGATGATGCGCTGGGCTTTGATCTGACAGAGAGGGTTATGGACGTGTGAGGGAAGTTATGGAAGAGATGATTTGTTAGACGCTGTGATGAGTGGAATTTTACTGTCCATGTGCCTGCCAGGATCAGTTACCTTTGACTTCAACCTCTCCAAACACTTGTGGCACTCACCCCAAATGATCTTGGCAAGAGGATCTAAAGCCACGGCCTGTGTGCGAGCGCATGCGCGTGTCCGTTTGCGTATATATGTGTGTGTGTGTGTGTGTGTGTGTGTGTGCTTTTAAAGTCATGTACAGTAGACATTATCACCTGATTATTGCATGCATCAGTGTATCTGTCTTTCCAATGCACGCACTTGTATGTGTGTGTATGTGCGTGTGTGTGTGTGTCAGAAAGTGATTCAAGATGAACCAAAGATGTTCGGCAGAGGAAAGGCCCAGCTGGTTCTCATTGCATAGAATACAGTGTCTATTACCAGCAGTGCAATCGCTTTTAAAGCTACTTGTAGCTCCACCGTTTCCATTAGAGTAACCATTTACATATCTCTGCCCAGCTCTGTAATGCAAACTGGCCAAGGAACACCTGACATGCAGAGAAGAAATCATATTTAACAAGCGGCAACTGGGATCTGTCTCTGTAAAAATACAGCAGCAAAAGAGGAAAAGTATATCGATTTTCTGAGGTGATAAATTGTGCTGGGATGATAAATGTTACTCGTTAGCTTTACACAGTGCTGGTGATACCTATTGTGAAAGAATCATACATGTTGATTAATACCTTCAAAAAGCAAAAAAAAAAACTTCAAGGCAAACGCAAGCAATAAATCCTAAATCCTAAAAGTGATTCAACTCCACACAAACAACAAATCAGCTTTTAAAAGCTTATCTTATTCCATGTTCACTGTTCTTCTAACTAAAACATGGTCTTTACTCAGAAGTCGGTGCTTCCCAGAGTGTGAGAAAACCAAAAACTATGTCTGTTTTATTGTGCAGTTCTTTTCCAGTAAGTTGTGAAAATATGACTCATGTGTCAGTTCTGCAGAAGAAGCTCGCACATCAGACTTCTGAATTTGAATTACAACAAGATACGTGTGACAAACGTTAAAGCCTTTATTTAAAGAAAACAACTGATTTCATAACTTCTAATATATCAATCAAGATGATATGAAACATTTTCTTTCTTGCTAAAAATGATGTTATTCAAGTTCTTCTTCACCTGTTGCCAAACCCACAGACACAGGCTTTAATTTATATGAAATACAAAACATTATCAGTCACAGTCAGTGTTTCTAATAAGAGGCTGTATTTAGCAGAGGCCTCTGCAGTGAATGAAACAACAGGCAATATTGGTAAGAGGTACATATTGGGCAATAAAACCGTAGGCACCTTCACTCATGGACTCATTCTTCAGTAACTCTCAGTAACGCCAAGAGCCCATTCATTCATACAGCCACACTTCTCCATTCTGCTGCTCCGGGGCTGATGACAAGGTGTTTCTGAAATCGCATTAGGGGCCCTTTCATAAAGGTTTCATTGGGGAGTGTGTAACAGCTTGAAGCATTTAGGCTTTGTTTAATACGATGCAGACTCGCCGCTCGATGCTTTGTCTCCTGTGTGGAAAGGGGCCCGGGATGCCAAAGACCCCCACTGTCAGAGTTTGCTTTGATATCTGGAGGTGGAGGGGTAAACAGGGCAGAATAACCCCCCTTCTCCTCTCTACACACACACACACACACACACCACCACCCAAAACCTGTATGCTCAATACCTGACTCTGCCCTGCCGCCCCGTAGAATTATGGCCGTCCAATGAAGGAGCCAAGCTTTGAAGTGCGGCTCTCGGAGGCTTTACGCCCTCTGGGAGATGTGCGTGGAGAAAAGAAATCATGATATACAGTGCTGTGTCCATTTCAGACACATGCTGTATCTGTTAGGGAAGGTAACCTCGTTCCAAAACGTTAACTGCTCATCGCAAATAAAGCTGAAAAATATAGATACGTAAATAGATGTTTTAAAAATATATATTACAGTGTATTACCTGAATTTCACGGACACCTTTGTCTAGAGCGACTTATATTGTTTTCCACATATACACATACGCTGGGATCAATTTATGGTTCAGGCGCTCACGGACACTTCAAACCACCGACCCCTATGATTAATGGCCGACCTGCTCCACCACCTGAGAGACACACTGTATGTATACAGAAGTTGATTAGTTGTGGACGGTGCAGATCAGTGTTTTGTTTGTCCAATAAGAGAAAGCTCTCGGCACAAAGTAACAAACCTCAAATTCAACCCAAACTCAACTCAGATGCACTTAATTGACTTGACAGTTACAAAAAACAGCGTTAGCCCGACCAATTATGTCGGCTATAACACAATTATATTCATTATGCACGTACTACTTCCAGAATCTGAACTTTAACCAGGACAAACCAGAGGAGGGGAGGTGCTCTCGGTGATAGGGTCAGAGTAAATTTGCTGAACAAATGACAGGGAGGCTGTGCACTCGGGTGCCGATGGAGCAGCCTCCTGCACAAATAATGTGGCGTAATTAGTGCTGCACTTGTGACCCTGGTGCCAAGGTTAGCAGGACGGTTGGCCCAGGTTCACAGTGCGATGTGTGAGCCAGGTGGCCCGGCAGGATTGGGCTGCAGAGAGGTTAGACTCAGTTTGGGGGAGGCGGCGCAGGAAGGCTGGGCAAACAGTGGTGTTGTTTGTTCTGCTGATTGAGCCGGGAGAAGCAGGGTGAAGATCAGCGGATGTCAACACGGGGGTGGCATTTACAGTCCACTGTCACTCCCTCAATGTCACCTGTGTCACCAACATCCTCAGCTCTGCTAAAGACTGGACTGTTTATCCTGAAGCTACAGGACAATCAATCTCCTCTCTCTCAAACTAGTGGAAGAATGTATGAGGTCACATTATAATGTATGTTTATACCTTTTAGCTCACACTGCTCACACCAAGCTAATGCTCTTTATTCCACTCCACACAGTGTGTTTGCTGAGCCACCAGGAGGGCTGCAGCTCCGAGGAGGAAATTATCAAATGTTCCTGTGCTCATCTGAGAAGGCTTCAAATGCGTGGCCCCCCCACCGTTCAGGGCCCTCGAGTGCAGGCCCCTGGGACACATTATAAGACGACACCACGTTTCTCCTCCGCTCGCTCTGATCTGAGTTATTAGCTCTGAGGCTAAGAGCGTGGTCTTGTGAAGAGGAGTAATGAGAAAAGCAGGTGAGCTATTTAACAGGAGTTTCACAGCTATTAAAGTGCCAACACACCGGTTCACCATGGTGATGAGAGCAGGGTGCAGCGATTCTGAAGAGTCAGCATTTCTGCTTTTTAGACAGTGGTGGATGTTTGTTTTGTGTAAGTTGTGCAGAATAATCCATGTGCTTTTGCATGCTCCGAAATTGATATATGATATGAAAAACTGTGACTCCCTTTATTAGATTAGGTTTATATATTTAGGTTCTGAATGGTACAGTAGGACAAATAATATATGATATAACATATGTGATCTTATGAACTTTTCCCACAACAGGACTGATCTTTACTTGCATATACTTCACTACATAGTTTTTTTTATGTTTTAGTGCAAATCATTTACATATGAAAAAGGTTACGCTCACACATTGTCAGGAAGGTTCAAACAGCAGCGATATTTTAACACAATAATCTTTTCTAGTGTAGCTTTGACTCTGTGTTCACTTCATTTAGTTTTGACAAGAAAATAGGTCTTGTAACATTTGCAGCTGCAGGTTAAGGACACTGTTGCACAATTTGAATAACTCACTTCTGAGAAAAGGAAAAATGTAAAAAAAAAAAAAAGTATGCACTCACACAATTTGCTATAAACAAAAATGTGTTGCACGAAATATTTTGAAGTGTTTTGTTTTGACTTTTTTTTTCTAACTTTAGCCAGTTGCAATGACAGCGCCTTCAACACTGTCAGTCTTGAGACAGTCCCTCTGCATGAAACCTCTGCTGTGTGTATAAATCAGGCTCGATGACACTGGTCACACTGCATGGACATGGAGTTTTACACTGCTGCTGTGGGGGTGGATATTTGTCTTTCTCTCACTGTCTGACCCCACAGGGCCACATTGTACCTGTCAAATAGCAGCCACTTCTTCCCTTTGAAACAATGTTTGTTTGCAAAGGAAACATTTCATTTCATTTCTTTATTCATAAGGACAACACACAATCAACATTTTTTAAACCTATAAAGTGATAAAATGATAAATGATTAAGTGATAAACAAACCTCAGTGATGACTACAACAGATTATCTTATGGATCAAGTGATATTTATGAGATACTTGCTGTTTTCATCCTAAGACACAAGTGACCTAAACTCAGGCCATGTAGAAAACATCCAAGTGAGCAAGTTTAAAGACCACATGAGGTTTTTTTTTATACATTTTGATATAAACTTGTAGCCACAGAGTTATGGCCTTGGGTTTGCTGACAAATACGCCACATTAAAAAACAGCTTTCTGACCTTTCAACAGGGCTGTTTCAGATCTCCTCCGTCCACAAACCTACATTGTTCCAACAGGATGTGATGCACTAATTATATTTACAAGTGCAAGGCCCAGACTCCAGAGTTACTCTAACATGATAAACACACCTGCCGGCCGATGGCAGAAAAGCCTCACAGTGTTTGTCCGTGTATGTCTGCCGGATGCTAAATCAATAAACTACCTCAACGCAAAAAAGGAGCCTGATGCAGTCCACAGACCGGAAGAATGTTACTCATTCTGGCCCTCAAAGTTTCCCCCTTGGCTGAATCCTACCTCATCTGAATGTTATTCAGAGCTGTTTTTGATGGGTCGAGATCTCACGGCGATGTTAGAAAATACCGCATGGTGTTGAGTTGACGCTGGATTTCTAAACTTTATTCCTTTGGTGTCTTGAATACACAGATACATACGTGGCTAATTACATAGTTGGACAAAGTCTTAACTCAAAGTTCACATGAACACATATCAGACCTTGTCACAACAGCTAATGATAAAATTTGGGCTAACAAAGCTATTGAGTCCAGCACAAAGCATCATGAATAAATTCCTAAATAGATCTAGTGAACCAAAACCTCCAAATGAATCCACCAGGGGGATCCAGGGGTCACCGAGCGTCAGTGCCACAAAGGTCACTTTAACTTGGTGATTGCTGCCATTAAAAGGGATGATGCAACAGTTTTAAAAGTCCACATCGTATCTAAAATTCCGTTTTAAATGACACTTGATGTATATATTTTTAATTATGTTCTTCAGCACAGCCACATAATCCAGTTTCTTATAAAATCCAGGGTCTCTCGTGTGCATTTACATCCAACAGGTGTGCAGCATGTAGACGGAGTCACGACAACATCTGTGACACCTGTAAGACGTGAACAACACACATGTTCGCACACAGAGGGACAAAGCAGAAGCAACTGATTGAAAAGTTTCCAAATCTGACATTTTTTCTCAACAATAATCTACTGTTTAATTCAATTTTATGCCACCTTTCCTGAGTATTAATATATTTTTTATGTTTATTTCTTTCTGTCTTGCAAGAGCTGGTAAATGCATGAAATGTTGTTCCAGCACATTGTTGCAAGTAACTTCAAGAAAAAAAAAGGCTTGAATCTCGTTAATGTGGTCTCCAGACTAACCAGGGACCCATTTTTAATTTACTGTGACCAAAACTCCCAAACCACAAATTCATCAGCTATACATCACCCATAAGCTACGTCTGAAGCGTAGATCTCATAACTGGGTTGCTTCTTAATTGTTTCCTAAGGGCTCCATTAGTGGCACTAAAATCACACGTGCAAAAGAAGAATGGGCATGTTGTTGACTCCCTTCGCCTGTTTTACACATCTGACTAGTTCACTTGCAGCAGCGTCTGTGGATGGAGGAAAAGTCAGGATATGAGAAACTAGACTGCTGACAAAAAATCAGCCAGTGTTTTGTGGTTTTACATTATTGATTTTTTAATTAGCACCATCATCAGTTCAAAACACAAAACCTGCAGTATGAAACTTTTGTCTGTATCAAATGAATTGAGTTGAATTGACGTCAACTGGACTTTGATGTAGATGCTAGAAGACGTTTCGCTTCTCATCCAAGCAGCTTCTTGGATCTTGCACGTGCAACCAAGTCCAGTTGACGACGATTCAACCTTCATTTGAATACCATGACCTGGATGACCGAGAACCTTCACAGACAACTTTTGTCTTCCTCTTCTGGCAGTAAAAGTAATTACACAAACACTGTAGACGCACTCATGAGGTAGTACTCCTAGTTGCTGTATCATAATTACTGGTTGACGTAAAACGCATCACTATCAGTGCACCAGCACGGGAAAGTCAGCACAGACACCTGATTACACCTGGTGTACTGTGAACCTGAATTTACCTGCCCTTGATCGTCTTAATCAGCACACTTTATGTGTAAAGGTCCTGCACTCCAGGTTTAATTTGTCCAACACTTTGTTTCATGACCAAATACTAGAAATTACATTTACATGCAACTTTTTTGCAACAGCAAATGTGTTTTGAGGGAAAAGTAATGCCGACTAAATTATGCTTTCTAAATGCAGACATTAGTATTTATCTTAAGGCACCACTGCAAACTCTGAAGTTACTGTCTTGTCTTGCAGCACTGACAAGTGAACAATAACCAAAAAAGTACTTGTTACCTGAGTCAGTTAAAAATCATTCAGAGTATTTCACTCAGCAGAAAACTGCTGAAAAAGAAAACTGTAGCATTTACTTTCTATTTACTGCAATGACACCCCACAATATATTTTTTTGTTTTCTCTCTATTCATTTGCAAAATTCTACAAGAGCTCCATCATGAAGCTTGTTGCAGTTTTTGTAAGGTTGCTGCAAAGTAATAGATGATGACATGTTATATAGAACTATAAGATAATTCTAATTATTCAATTGGAAGTTTATTTATTTCCTTCTCAGTTTCTACATGAAAATCTGTTGTCCTGTTTCACAGCGTCTTTGAGATTTGGCTCGAGGAGGACCAGCAGTTCATCCATCATGCTGCTCGGCTCAGCAGCAGTTTGAATCCTGGAATAAAACTTGCTGTGAGGATGGACACCTGTGACCCTCTTCACTGATCCAGGTCATGTGGTGAGCACAGCTCTGCAGCATCTGGACTCACTGTCCTAAAGTGTTGACTGCATTTATGGGGTGTGCGTAATAAGAAATTGGTTAAACTTAATCCTCTGGTATGAACAGAGATATGCATCCAAATGTAAGTGTGATTTTGAGTCATCCATAAAACTAGGAAAATAAATCAGGGAAAAAGACAGATGATATGTAGGTCCTTGACTGACCCCTGTTACTGATTAAAGACCTCAAAAGACTCCAAGGAATCTATCACAAACAAAACCAAACTCATAAAGGGAGTGATAGGTTTCTTTTTGACCAATGCATTAAAGTAAAGTAGCTTCAAATGCACAGTAAATCCCAATAAACACAACAGTCAAGTTCGAGGATAATAAATATTCACAGTTTGCACAAAGACATGTCCAAAAAAGTACAAGTATTTTGCAATAAATAAGCAATAATTAGAATTAAATAAATAAATAAAAGGATGAATAAATAACACAACAGATGATGGAGGTTGCACATGAAACAAACAGTTCACTACGAGCCTTGTTGCCATCTTTGGAAACAGCACCTGACAGGCTCAAACACACTGCGCCGATCTGCTTCTCACGCCCATTGTCTCATTTACATGACCAAGGCTCTTTTTAACACATCGACCCGCAGACTAATGAGCCGGAGTCCAGAAAACACTTGAGCGCTCCGTGCAGAAGTATGAGCCCTTATAGGAGTCCATTCAGCCTCATGCCAGCGTGCCCCGCTCTCCCTCTCTGTGACAAGTGCCATCTATTTGGGCAAACACTGCCAACCCTCTTCCCCTCCCAGAGCCCCCACAAACAATGGCTCTCAATTACCAGTCGACAATAAATTAGAATATTAAAAGCCACCGAGGACGAAGGAGTGGATGGGGTTGAGAAAGCCTGAGGTGTGCGACCCGCTGAGAAGTCTGCAGATGTCATTCGGTCGGTGTGTGTCACGGCGGCCGGCCTCACAGGCTGCAGGCCCCACGCTCAGGGCGCCCCATGTTTCCTCAGTTAATCCCACTTTATCCAAGAGAGGCGGGCTGTCAGATCTGGGGAGGGGGGGGACATGGGGGGGCAGGAGGAGACAAAAGCAGGACAAACACATAAGTTTAGATACATTTTAATGACTGTTTAACAAGTCCTAGGTCTGGGCCTGAACAATGGGGGCACACTTACTCCTGAAAAGCCCCATAAAAAGGCTTCAGAGCAGATTCCCACAGAATGAGTGAAGTGCATGGAGGCAGTAAGAATACAGGTACTTGTGTTTGGGTGAAATGAGGCTCATTTAAGAGCAAATGGAAACACACCTGGGGATAAAAGTGTGCGGCAAACACACAGCAAGCTGCTTTAAATGACATTTGCTTCGTGTCAATACGCTGGGATTACTGTGGGAAACAATTAGATTTCAATTAGCCATCAAAAGCCTCCCTGCAAGTTTTACTGTGACAAAGATCAGACTGAAAATCAACATCATCATTTCACTGTGTTCATGGTGTAAATGTAGGTTTGTGCTATATATGATTATGTTCTCTATCTTAAATAGTAATAAGGCACATTTGGCTAAATGGCAGAAACTTGAGCTTTATAAATCAACTATTTTATGTTTTATGACCAGACAATTTTTCATTCAGAATTTTCATGTGAATTAAATGGAAAATAAATGTGCATTGTGTTAATAATAAATAAATTGTGATCAATGAGTAAACAGATTCTCTAATATTCTAAAAAAAAAAAAATCTATTATAATATAATAGTTATCTATTATTATTATCTATCAGGTCTTTTTTAAAAACAAGCCCAAACATTTTGCAAGAACCTGGATGACCTCATTCTGATGCTGTATCCAAATAACTGATTGATAATTGATGATGTTTAAATGTTGCTGTCAACACACTCAGACTGGCTGAAGTCAGGCATCATTACTCGGATCTCAGCATCATTACTTGTTGACATGATGGTTTTGGGTTCAGCTCACCGCTTGTGTTCCAGATCGCGTTGGTCTGGTTCTTGTAGCCGTTCTTCATGCACTCGTCCACGTAGGACTTGGGGTCGCAGCCGGACAGCAGGATCTCCCTCAGCAGGGCAATGTAGGCTATGGCCAGTCTCAGGGTGTCGATCTTGGACAGTCTCTTCTCGTACGGGAACGTGGGCACGTGGCAGCGCAGCTCCTCGAAGGCCGAGTTGATGCTCAGCATCCTCTTCCTCTCCCGGATGTTGGCGGCGTGCCGCTGCACCTTGTAGGGATGCTGGGCCACCAGGCGCCGCGCCCTGCGCTTGGTCACCTCCAGGGCTTCGTCCACGGAGGAGGAGCCGCCGCCCTCCACGCAGACCCCCGGCCCCGGAGACTGCACGTCCAGGTCGGTGAAGGTGAGCTGCGCGTCCGGGAACATGGACTGACTGCCGAAGGAGGACCAGGGCGAGAGCTGGCCTGCGGCTGCAGAGTAGTCCAGCAGGAAGGAGTCCAGCTGGGTCTGGAGCTGGAAGTTCTGGTCCATCTGTCCCCATAAGGCGAAATCAGTGCCATCCTGGTCAAAGTCAAACAGTATATCCTCCATGGTGTGAAAGAGCTAAATGGAAGGCTGGAGCAGGTCTCTGGCTGCAGGTCGTCCTCCCTGCATGTGACTGGGACTCACGGACACATCTCCTGGATTAAATAGCTGCAGGGCCCCTGGGTCTCTCTGCGGGTCGCTCCGGCTCATTGTGAAGCCTGAAAGAGCCCCCTCTCCACAACACTTTACCCTCCTCGTGGACGGTTCATTGCTTTAAAAACGCATCACAAAGGAATCAGTTGATCTCCTGACGACAAGAAACACGTGTCCAATTATAAACTTCCTCTCAAGTAGTCCCGCTAATATTGACAAAAAAAACGCAGTGCGCGCGTTGGAGAGCTTGTGCGGCGCATTGTGGCGCAGCAGGACGCGCAAACCCTTTGGCCCCTGAATGGGATTGTTTTCTCCACTAAAGCTCAGCTGACAACAAACACTACTGTCAGAAACACATGAAAGCTCTTTGTTAAGCCAAAATGTAACGAGATCTCAAGGAGAAAGCTTTTTCAATTCTTATGTTTTGCATTTGAGTTTATTCTGGTCCAGACATATTTTTACGCACTGAAGTCAAGATACCAAGATGTCAGATATTCCACCACAACTCGGGCCACATAATTTGGGTCTAGTAGCCACATTAATAGGCTCCTAATTTGCAAATGATATGAGTGACTACATGTGAAGCCATGGAGAGGACGCACGCTGTAATTACTGTGGGGTTAATCAAACAGGCCAGCTCTGTCTTGGAGGTTGGATGCAGGGCAGCAAAGAGGGGGATGAACTTTAATTCAACAAGGCTGCATGTTTGCTCACACGTGGTTCTGATTTGACAAAAGTCCTCCAGGATGCTAATTTAAAGGAGGATCTGTTTGTTGTAGCAAACACAGGCTGATTTATCCGCAGGACTAACACGAAGACAGGTGACAAACATTTTGGCCTCACAGATGATGGAGACAAATGTGTTTTAATTAAAGTTTGCCTTGAAGTGTTTCTGATGTAAGGTGCTTTAATTAATTTTCCATCATAACCAGGTTGATTGAATCCAGGATCTCAGTAAGAAAAAGCACCTTTCTTGGCTTATTTTATGCTCCTTTACTTGAGGTGTTAGATTTATCCAAGATTAATAAGGCGTGGAAATAATTTATTCCTCCTAAATATTTGCAGATGTGATTTCTATTGAGGGGGAAAAAAAGTCAAGTATGAATGAGTTTTTTGAAGATGACGCACGGACAAGTTGTTTGCTTATATACAATATAAAAGGCCACAGTCTTTTTTTTTTTTTTATTCTTCTTCTTCAGTCTGATTTCCCTGCTGGGATTTCACGATTTGTTTCAGGAAACACATCAAAGTTTGCTGCTATTTTCCAAAGGATTGAGTTACAATAGTTAATGAACCTCCAGTGTTGCTCCAACCATTTTTTCCCCATCCTGCTGTTCAATTAACCCCTGAGACTGATGCATTTAAAAGGACAACATGCTGATAAATGGCCGCGTCCTTATCGAGGCAGGAATCTGGTTTTAACTCGGTCGAGAGCCAATGGAACTGTTTGTGGCTTAAATTAGACGAAGGAGAAAATTTCTGTGTCGTGTTTACGATGACTGATTCTGGATTAACGCATCATCAAGTTCACCTTCTTTACAAGTCCAATCCCGGATGACTTCTAATAGTTGTTGAGGTTTTAATGGAGGAAACAAAATCTGCAGCTTTAAAAAAAAGAGCTCAGCCACACAGGACTCTTTAAACTGTATTTGCATTGAATATAAAAAGGTATAAACTGGAATTCTTGGCCTAAAATGAAAGTGTGATATTGTGTGCGAGGGCTAAAACACAAATATCACATGAAGCACATTTTAAAGCTCGTCAGGAGCTGCTTCACAGACCAAACAAACTCAGCCCGGCTCAGCAGTGCACAGCGTGTTTGCTTGGCTTCCTCATTACCAGAGAAGAGCAGACAGCTTGCGTGGAGAGCTGTGCTCCCTGTCAGGACCTTCTGCCCGCCTGCCAGCTCCAGCTCCAGCCCAGCTGACGGTCTGGGTTTGGCCTGGTCCGGACTGAAGAGACGCCTGTCACATTCAGATCCGCCTCATTGTGTAGACAACAACTCAAGAGGGCTGAAGGGGCTGAAAGGAACGAGCATAGCAACCCGTTAGTAGATGTGAAATAGATAGATGGAGTGAAAGAATGATGAACTCAGGTAGCTGAAAATGAGGAAATGTGACTTTTATATCCCTGGATTGAGGCGTGAAATCTTATTTTTTTGCTTATGAATAGTTGTTAAAGCCTGATCAATTTGTGCCTTAATTCACTGACATGCAAATGTGGGCTGTAAAATCCAGGTTCGAGTCCAGAGGACCGGACAGCCTGGACGAGTCAAGGCCACATGGTCGCAGTTATGAGATCTGAAGCTGTTTCCCACCTGGGTGTCACTGTGCAAAACAGGGAAATTAATGACACTGCGAATCAAACGCACATTAGAATTGATCCACACCTGCTCTTTCATGTCCTTTGTAATATTATGATTTTTGATCGGTGACATATTTCAGGGGGTCAGACTGTGAGCTCACACAGAGCTTGTGTCATTTCCTACAAGTTATTGAGACGTGTTGTTTCACTCTGAGGAAGTTTTCAGAATCGGTGCCAAAAGCGCTTTGTAATAATGCTGCTAAATCCAAACCCACCCCCATCTCTTTATTTCTCTTTCTTTATCTCTCACTCTTTCTTTCTAACACTTTCACAATGTCTGCCCTCCTCCCCCTCCTCCTCTCTCTCTCTCTCTCTCTCTCTCTCTCTCTCTCTCACACACACACACACACACACACACACACACACACACACACAAGATAGTCCACTCGCCAACAGCGCAACAGCAAAAAGAGAGATTAACATTTCAGGGTTCTGTTCAGTGACGCACATCTTGTTTGTTTGGATACAGGGCAGATAAACATCTCTGTCTTGGCCGCTATGAGAGAATGGCATAGCAGCCAAGTGTAATCTCCAGCCTCGGCCACAAACTGCTCTTTGATCCGCACTGGGACCGAGCCATTACAGTGTCACGGCACATTGAAGCGATAGCTCAGAGCAGAAGTTACCCTTGACCACAGATTAGGGTTGAGATAGCCTTACCTTTAAAGGTGAGCTACAATCAGCATTAAGGCAATGAACAGTATGTGCCCGGCTTCAAAGGCCATGTCAGTCAACTGGATGAACATAATGCAGGAAATGCCTTGACTGATTGCATGCAAACCTCTCTTGCATGTGAAGTATTTGTGGATTTAGGGTAACAATCATTCCTTATAAGCTGTTATTGCATCTTTGGGGCAACAACACACGACTGATGTGCGATACCGCTCATTTGTGTGACGTGTGCCACCAAGACAAACTCAGGTACTTCGACAAAACCTGCCTAAGAAATGAATCTGATTCTTAAAGTTAAGTAGCAGCTTACTGGCTCCGCGCCCATTCCTGTCTGCATTTCAGGCCCAGGTCTGGTCTGGAAAAAGCATCATGGTCGTAAAGTGGGCCTTAAGCAAACACCCCTTCGGGGGCACCACCCCTCTCCCTGGACCAGCAAGAGCCTGAAGCTGGATCTGAGCCCCCTTTTTGATAAAAACACATCGTATGGGTGTGTATACACTGCATGACAACAGGTGGTATTTAGATAATGTGACTTTATATGGATGCACGTGTGTACAGCACATCATAACCTTGTCCTTTACTTCACCGTTATATTCTATAATCCCAATCTGTGCATTCAGTTTGAGACTTTCGGTGCGTCTCTCTGGAATGTGTGAAAGGCCACAGAGCCTGTGGGAGAGGACTGATCTGCAGGAATGTGTCGACTGCAGTCATCAGTGGTGACACCTGCAGAGAACCAGATGTCCATACGACTTCCCACTAGAATCACCTGACTGCAAAAGATGGAGTTCATAGTATAAAAATGTACATTTCCTTCAAAGTTTAAACTGTGTTTTAGCGTGTTTCCAGAGCTCAAGGACGATGAAACTCACTCAACCCATAAAAAGACCAATTCAACTTTCAGGTCCAAGAAGAAAAATGGAAAGTTATTTTCATGACAGCAACAATATATTGTGGACATTTAAGGTTTAAGGGGCCCTTTCCAACTGTGTGGCTATGCAGAAATATCAACAATGTTAATTTTTTTAGTGAAAGATTCAACTCAACATGGAGGATACAGTCACGCTTACACACATTTGACAACAGTATTTTACAACCAAATAAAATCTGAGGTGGTCAAGAGCAGAATTGGAGTAATGTTTCATTGGATTTTGGCAGAGTGGCAAAACCACTCTGGTTGTAATAGCTGGCTAAATTGTAGTATAGTATGATGTAAGTATGTCGGCCATAAATCTGAAAATTGGTGGAAATTAGACGTACTCTGTGATCAGAGACAGAAACAAATTGGTCTTAAAGGAGCATTCCGGCAATTTAAGTTTTGCACTTCTAAAAAGTTGGTCGGCTTGTAAGGAACCGATTTAAAAAAGAAACAAACAGCGGTCAAAAGCCCTGATTATGTGTCATTCCCCAGAAACCCTGGATCCTTCATGTCCATAATGCAACGTGATAATGTCTTACATTAGATCGTCCCTGCACGCATCTTTCAAACTCCACGTCCTCATTTTATAATACAGACTTTCTGCTGTAGATATTTTTAAATCTCAAGATGTTATCAGGGTTAGTTTCTCAGGCCTCAGACAGCTTCTCAAAAGCCACAGAAGAGATTACACAACTGTTTATACAGACAGAGTTGTCATTGCAAAAGCTCGCTTGATCTTGATCTTCAGTATGTTTATAGAACATGCAAGTTTAGCCTCATGATCCATCTGTCTTTTGGGGTTTTAAGCAGAAGATGTCAGACAAGTAAGCTGAGCGTCATGTGTAAAATTGGTGGGGTGTCCCTTTAAACATTTGAGTGGAGGAAGAAACCTGAAAACAAAGAAAATAGTTTTGTAGATCAGGTGGAATATGTTGCAGCCATTTAATTTCATCTTATTTTTAATATCAGTCAAATGTTCACTGGAGAGGTTTTTGTCCACTTGTGGAGCCCAGACTTCTCAAATCTGTCGAAACTTATAAATCTGACAACGATCAACTGGCACATGGATGATTTCCAGCCGTGATGATTTTGTTGTGCAGCCTGTAGGTATCATTTATGGGGACACTCTTGCTCAAACCAGATGTGAATATGCTCCTCCTGCAACTCCACTTCCTTGGAACAAAACACTATCAGGTCCAGGGAGACGCACACACACACACACACACACACACACACACACACACAGGCCTGATACTCAGGAGATGGTCTTAACAGGCACGAGGGCGTCTTAGGTCACTGCAGAGACATGCCGGTGGACACACTGCCCCTAAAGACCAGCTGCTTGCTTTGTTGTGCACCAGTTGTCTTCATCCCTCTTTGTCCTGACCCTGTTGTTCAGGTCAGCGAGGTGTTGCACGTTTTCCCATCTTGATTAGGAGAAAATAAAAGAAGCTTTTGTCCTGCTGCAGGGTTTGAGTGGACTCTGCTCTGGATTTGATTTAGAGCTGAAAAGAAACACTGTCACTTAGGACATTCACACTTTGGACAATCCTCTGTCTTCACAGGTCGAGTAGTGGATGGGATATAGTGTCCGAAGCAAGGTGATAAAAGCAGACAGACATGGTTGAACAGGAGATAGAGCACATTGGACACCGGGGGGAGATGTTGTCGAACGCTCAGAGATGACAGAGACAAAACAAAGAATGCAAACAGGGAGCATCTCTAATGTCGCTCTGTAGTTAACTGGGTGATTATCTGATAATCCAATTATCTCTTTTCTTCTGTTCAGATGAATGTGTTCCCTCTGGTGACAGATGCTCTACATCTGTGATGGGACTGATCCTTCCCTCAGTGAAAGGAGAAAGTGACAGTAAGTGCTTTTGCTGTTAGTGTTTATCCCTGATCTTGGTTAACTAGACGGCCTGATAGCGGGCTAAAATATCATCCTTTAGGTAACGATTGTAAAGCAAGTCAACCTGTCAAACAATAAATTTCAAAATAATGTCACTATACAGAAGTTTTATATTGAAATGGAAACTCACTATAGTATTCAAAAGCTTCCATGCAATGATGAAAAACATTTTCCCTTTTCCCCTTTTTACTTTTTAGATTTAATTTCACAGTGGTCAATAGTTTATATATGTTTGGTTTGAGACTGTGGCCTCACCTCAGACAAAGCTTGGAAAAAGTTTACTTGCTGAGTTTCGCTCAATTACTGGATGCCTACAGGATCATGATTATGTGATCTGATGCCACAGACTTTCCCTCTTTGAAAACCTCACGTTTATGTGGTTATTTTTAAAAATGATGGCTGCACCTGTGATGTGCATGCAACTGTTTTGAGAAATCATTTTGCAGAGCAGCTCAGAACAAAGACTGGAAACAAGGGGAAACATCGAGTCTGACTCTGTCCAAAGGTCCAAAAAATCAAGACATTATACCTCATTTGTTTCATTCATACAAGAATTGAAGTTTTTGTGATTTTATGGAACATTATATCAGGACTATTTCTTGGCCAGGTGCAGTGAGCTGTCTTCACCATGAAGTCACTGCCTGTAGCTTCATATTTAATGTACAGATATGAGAGTGGTATCACTCTTCTCATGTGGCTCTTACAAAGAAAGTAAATGAGCATATTTCAGAAGGTCAATCTACTGTATTACTTTAATTTGCAATTAAATTGTGATAAAATAGGTCAGGGAAGTCATCCTGGTTCTAATTTCTAATTCAACAATCAAAATAGTGACTGTGCTTCTGAATTTTTTTAATATTTAAACTCTAAACCGTGACACCAGTTGACTCATCTGGTCCTGTGATTGAGCACACAATATACAAATATAACATTTGAATGGTTTTCATTCTGCATGGGTGAAGATGAAAGGACACACTTAGCTTAACTTTCACTCCACCAGAACTCAAACTTTTAGCAGCATCATTTCACATCCAAAATCACACTATTGCAAAGCCAAAACATTAAAGATTGAATACCCGATGAGCATGAGAAGAATGAATTGCTTTCAAATTGGATGAAGTTTTGCCATTTTTGCCACCACCATAGAACATTCTTTGTAATGTGTGTGACCATTTTAATCATTTTAAGAAAAAGCCAATGCGTTGACACCCTCACTGTCAAAAATATCTTAACAACAAATAATGTATAACAAGATTTTTTGTATTCTTTGAGGAATATAGCATTAAAATATATAGTCCAGGAAAGCCATATTATGTGCCAAATGCAGATTATGCATGACTCAACTGGCATATGACAAAAACATCTCAACCAGGAGGAAACTCTTGCTCTTGCCAAGGATATAGAGAAAGGAAAGAGAGTGGGTGCGTAAAGGAGGAAGGTTAGCCTGTTAAACATATATAGAGAGCTTTTTTTCAAACAGGTCCCATCTGAAAGAATAATGATGGCTCTATTATTTTTCCCCAAATCATTGGCACGATCGAGTCCAACCTGCAAACCCGGCGAGGAATCACAACTGCGCAGAGATTAAAGAGATCAAACCTGGTAACTCAGTAGTCAGAGTTTGTAACATTAGAAGTCCACGGCAGCTTGATCGCAGTGGTCGAGCTTAAAGATAAAACTAGAAACTGACTGGGGAACGATCAAGAAATGATTGACTGAGTTTCTGAATCATCCACCAAATGCTGGAGAGACAAGGGGCCGGTGATAGAGTTTCATACTGCGGCAGAAGACGAGACATGAAGCGCGTGATTTATTCTCATCCGATTTATATCAAAATCTCGTTGCCTTCGGCTCAGGCTCACATGATCTACAATCGCTTGCAATGTGAGACGCTGTGCGTGGGGAGCATTTTTATATAACCAAATCTAAAACTGGTGAATGGAAGCGCATGCTCGGAGATCCCATATGAGCAAAGTAGCTGCAAGGTGAAACAGCGAACAGCAGTTTTTAGTGGAAATCATTATCTAATCAACTGTTTATTAGCCAGTGTCTGAGTGTCAAATGAGAAAAAACATACTTAATAACATGCACAAACTAGCTGGAGTTGTGTTTTCAGGTTGGTTATTTTACATATTGGAATTAGATCCTTAATTTGATTCACCATCCTGCAGCTTTTCAGCTCTACACAACATAAAACACTAACTGAGCATCTGCTGCAGTCATTTTCCAAGCGGCTTCTTTTATCCTGCACAGACAGCAGATGAGTGAAATTTGCCTCACAATAACATGCAAATACTCGAGAGTCCATTAAACAGACTCCTGTGTGATTGACAGCTTATCAAACACAGAGAGCAACTCATCTGTTTACTGCACATACAAACAGAGTTCAATAACTCTTTCCCATCTTCGCTGCGACTATTTGACCTCGGATTGATCCGCATTCCCGTTCGTTCAGACCTCAAGCCTGCGAGGCACGCAAGCATTTTTAATCAACGGCAGTGAATTAATCCAACGTTAGAGCAGAGCAAAGTCACACATTGCGGCTCACACCAAAAAGCTTCAGCATCTGAGAACAATTAAACGTCTGGTTTCCATGAGAGGCTGATTTGCCAGTTGACAGTTGCAGCGGGGGGAGAGCGCTCCCCCCCCGAGTGCCCCGCTGCCTGCACCAAATAATACCACCAGACAACACGCATTAGCAATGAAGCCTGAGCGACTTTAAATCACAAAGTCAAAGAAAACAGAGTTGAAAATAAGAGCGGCAACGCTGCGAATGTTCCGATCCATTTGCAGACGTGAGAGCTGCATTCCTTGTTGGTACGGCGTGCTGCCTCCCCCGTGGCGCCGTCTCAAAGACCCCGTGTTTATTACAGCATGGCACCAAAGAGTGAAGCTTTGACATTGGGTATGAGTTTGGATGCTTGCAATGCATCGTCTTGAAATGCAATGTCCATTCTCTTATTTGTTTGAGATTCAAAGAATGAGTTTCTTACTGAGAGTTAGTTGAGGAGATCGAAGAAGAAACTACAGGCAGCAGCTGGTTAAATGAATGTTTATTAGTGAGCTTCAGAGGTGCAAGTAGGTGGATTTCATTAGACAGAGCCAGGCTTTTCCCCTGTTTTAAGTCTTTATGCTAAGCTCTCATAAGCAAATAATCATATATCTGAAAATTTTGAATATTGTTTTAAGTGGGTGATGTACTGAAAATATAAGATGCTTAACAGTGTCCCTACATGATGTTGTATTTTTGTGTGTTCTAAGATTTCATATTTGCTGTCAGTATTCCTTTAGTGTGGGTGCCTGGTTTGGAAAGTTTCCTGTTCAGATCTCAAAACCAGCTCAGTTAAAATCTGTCTGGTAAAAGTGAAATCGCATCACTTTCTCTTCCACCACACAAGCACCATCCAGCTGTGCCAGACACTTAACCCCCAGTTTCCCAAGAGGAGCTGCTCACCAGTCGGTGGTTGTACTGAGCAGCTCGCAGGTATGAACGTCTTTATCTGTACAAAGGAGAAGCAGCGCTCAGAAAATGCTCCTCCTTGTTGAGGTTTAATTGGAGAATGGTCCAGATCCAAGTTTCGACTGATCCAGCTGAACTCAGCCTGTTTTCCTCCACACAAAGTCAAAACCCACCGAGCAGAACAAAGCAAAGTCTCCCATAGAGGCTCTTCAACCATAATTGACCTCTAACCTCTCAGCGCTTGTGGCGTGATGCTCTAATTTTACACAGTGAGGAAGAAGAAGAAAGCGACCAGCACGTTATGAGCTGAAGATGGTTCTGTTTTGTGCCTCGTTAAATTTATTTACACCACTGCTCCAGTGTCAAATGGGGATAAATGGCACTGAGCTGGGATTTTTTGTGACATCTAAATTAACAACAGTTCATCCACTCGAGCTCACGATCTCCAGTGCGAGGAGTGTAAGAAGAAGTTGACTTCATCCGGGAGTAATGTGCTTTTTCCATTTGAGACAACCCCACCTCACACACACACACACACACACACACACACCACTTCCTCAATATGGATGTTTGGATTGGATTGAGTGGCTCATGCTGTAGGTGTTGCCATCTTCTAACTGGTTTAACTGCTGCCAAGGACTAAAACCCCTTATCCTTGAGTCGGCCTAATCTTGGAACATTTCATATAGACAATAGCAAAACTGAAACAAAGACAGAAAGAAAGAGGTGGGGTGAAGCAGAGAAGGAATAAAGGTCCGGAAAACAAAAAAGGTTATAAGAAACAGATTGCTAAACATAAACACCAGTCAGTTGACAGGAGCAGAAACAGGAAATTAGAATCCCAGGAGCTGGAAAATGCATCCATGAGAGAGAAATTAGTATCAATGATTCATTGTGTTTCGCCTGCCACAGTTGGATGAAGAAAAGGGAGGGTGGGAAGATGGAGAGAAAGTGAAATAGAAAAGGAAACAAGGAAAGAAAGAGGGAGACAATGGAGACACAGAAAGGAAAGAATCAGAGCGACTTTTTCTCCCGGTCTGCCAGATACCACAGGAGCTTCTGTCTTGGCTTCACAGAAGTTGCTCCACCACCTTTCTTTCCCCTTCATCCCCTGAGGTGCCACCGTCGCCTCCGTCAGTCCCTCTGCATGGATGCTGAGGCTGAAGAAAGAACAGGACTCTGAGAATGCTCAGTGATATTGAATGTGTCACAGGATCTTGAAAGTGACTCAAAGAAAAACAGGTCAAGTGAAAGAAAGAAAGGATGACGGCTACTGTCTGACTTCAGCTCAACCTGCTTGTTAATCAGTGAATTTGATCTAAGATATTGGCCTGATTTGGAAAAAGCTTAAGGAATATTTTTTACATTTTTGGGAATATGCTTATTCACGTCGTCACTGAGAGTTAGATGAGAAGACAGATACCAATCTCATATCTGTCTGTTTGATGTGAAGCTGCAGCCAGTTAGCTTAGCTTAGCACAAAGACTGGAAACATTGGGAAACTGCTAGCCTGCCTATCAGCACTAACTCACAGGTTAGGAGGTCACTGCCTTCAGCCAAGAAATGCTGTGGCACATCAACACAACAACCTGACATTTTCTCATCTTCCTTTTTTTTAAACAAAATAAACACATGAGATATAACATGTTAATTAGTGAGCTTTAGAGATGCTGGTTGGCGGGTTCGTTCTGCATAAAAACAAATATGTGCATTTCCCAAATGGTTGAACTATTCCTTTAAAGCATCAGTGTTTCCCATGGCTGAACAAGATACTCAATTTTCTAAGCACTTGAGAAACAACTTAGAACTGTTCATAAAAAAATATGCTTTTATACTTAATACAATACAGTATTGATGCTATAATAACATAATAACATGCTGTTGTAACGGCGACAGAAGCTCCATTCAGCCCCTTGTCTCCTCCTCCTGTCTTGTGGGAGAAATATAGTTCTTGTGGAAATGAGCAAAACATCTTGGAACAGAGCAAAGCCGCTGTGATCAATATCCTCAGTGGATTTCCTGCTGAGTCACCTGAAACACTGGAGCCATCCAGCCAATTTGATGAGTCACTGCATTCTTGAAGCAGATGTCACGACCTGTCACACAGCGGATTAGAGCGGATGCCCGAACCTCCCAATTATTGGATTAACATCAAAAAGAATATAAGTCAACTACAGCAAAAATGGTCAAAACAAACTTTTTAAATGTTGTGTGTGGCTCATAAGAGAAACCACAACAACGGAAAAATGTATTTTCAGTCACTTCAGATTATTTGAAGTGAAATATTTTTGGTGAGGGTTTCCCAGTCCCAAAAGCTAACCACTGAAAACACAAAGTTTAATAATACAACATGAAACGCTTGTTTGACAATAAAACCACTGTGTCCTCTTGCTTGAAATATAACAAAAGTAACAAGCTTGGCAAGACGTCCTGCAGGGATTCGGTGAAGATGGATTGATGCTCCTACTGTTTCAGAGAAGTCAGACTAGTACATTTAAGATAATATACAACCTGGTCTTGTTCTATGGAGGGAACAAAGGCGCAGGAGCCGCGGGGTGGCCGGGGACTGAAGCCCGGGTTGTGACCTGCTTTTCTTGAAGGCCTGACCTCGCAGCTGCCCCCTCATGGGCAGGAGGAAGCTCGGCCTTACAACCTGGAGACTAGCACGAGGGGGACGGGGCCAAACTGGCAAGAGCCGCGGTGTTTCGGGGGCAATGAAAAATAATTTCCCCCTGAAGATGGGCCTCAGGGGATCCAGCTTGGCCCGAAGCTGAGGAGCGTGAGCCATGCAGGAGGAATTCCAAGGCGGGGTGACTGAGAATGTCAGGGGGAAATGTCAAAGACAGACAGCGGTGTCAGGCTGCCGTACCCCGGACCTGTTTACTCAATATCTGATTAAACTGCACGATGAAGCAGCTCGACATCCAGCGTGGAGCATGAGTCAAACAACAGGCATTAAGTCACTAATGTGCAGTGCAGAAATGTGAAGGGGGACAATTTTATTTGAAAACCACCTTTTGGAATATATTATGTAATCGGCATACTTTCTTAATTTCACAGCGTTTTTGATAGAAAGCAACTTTTCTTCTGTGACTGGCAAAATTCAATTATATTTATGGGTAAGATGATACTGTTTAAAAACTAGTAGTGCATGAAACAGTTATTAGGGACTCGGTGTTGGACTGTCTGAGGGGCTGGGGCACCAGCTGCATGCACTGCATCGCATTTTGTCCACTGGAAAGACGCCTCAGAGGGCACTGCATCGTGGTTTTTTTCTGCCCATTGGGCCACTGTAGAGGTCACTTAATCATGTTCTGTCAACCATGGGGGCATCCATGAGGTCACCTTGACCCATGGCCTCGCTATACACTGCATAACCTACATCGTTAGTCAGCTGGTGGCCAAGCAGCTGATGAATGAGACAGTGATGGTGACACATGAATGAAGCTGCTGATTCAGATCAGCTAATCAAGTGCGACTTCTTCTGCCTGAAGTAGCTTTGCGATGAAAGATTGGATGGAAGCTTTTGTTGTGTAATCAAAATAACATTATGAAATAGTAAAAGCATGCCTTTAGCTTTGTGTATCCACACGTTCTCCCACAGTTTTGTGTTTCCACTGCTGCCACAGCTGTATCTATCTGGCTATGGAGGTTTTTTGCTAAATGTTTTAAACAACAGATAGTGATCTGGCACTGCTATGTCACTCGACTTTCAAAGCGCCATGTGCCAACTCCAAATTCAAGTATCAAAAGCAAAATACCCAAATGACCAGTTGTGTGTTTTTTCTAGTTTAACAGCATCATGGCAAAAATCAGACTTCAGTGACTTCGGCAGATTCCTCACTGACACGCTGTTCCGGTATTCTCCTCTTGTTAAATCAGCTGGACATTTGAAGCTTTGGAAAAAAGACCATGATGGAAAATCTTTCTCCTTCTGAACGTCCATCCCTTTGTTTTATGAGAGGACGATGATTGGTATTTTTACAGGGCATCCAGTGGTGTTTTTTAAGGTCAGTGATTTCAGCTGTGGGCCTCATTATGCCTGAAACAAAACTGAGGATGAACGACAAAGAGGGAAATAATCAGGGTGCAAATCAAGCTGCAAAATGTGTTCACAGCTGTTTTCACACAGGAACAAACACAGAATCGACATTAGCTGAATTCACACCATCAACTCCACTGACTTTTTTCTGATAGCGAGACAAGACACTTGCCAGGTCGTGACCTTTACAGAAGCCCTCACTCTGCTGCACTTATGTATAAAGTTTTCCACTTTCCCAGGCGCTTGTTTCAATACCCAGACTTCAAAGAGCACTTGAAAAGGTAGAGATATCTACCCCAACCCCACATCCACTCCCCATTTACACAAGGGGTGGGGGGGGAAGTGGAGCAATGTGGTTCATATTATTTGATAAGCATCCCATATTCTCAGAGGTATTTTAATGACCTGCGGCGAGTGCTTTCATGGTCCTGGCGCTAACTCTCCAATGACACTTAGGCAGCCTGCACATGGACGGGTCTCGAGTGAAAAAGGGCTCGCGAGATCTTTATTGCACAATGACACCGGGGGACGTCCTTCTGTATGATGGAGAAGAAGATCAGTTTTCCTTTCTGCCAGACCACTGGTATTCATTATGCATCTTCTTTTTCCATCGCTCCGTTTATTTTTCGCTGTCTGGAGATGTCAGGGCGAGCGTGTGTTCTTCCCCTGCCGTGACTGTACGAGTGTGTACTGATGGCCGTCAGGAGGGACACATTGTGTATTGTTTTAGGCCGTGTGGTGTGCCAGCTGTCACGGACGGCCTTGGCCGAGCTTTTCCTCAGGCCTCCGCTTCTCAGTCATTGCAAGTGCAGTCTGTGAGGTCTTTGGCAGCGTGCGTCAAACCATACACTGATAAGTTTAGACCGAAAACGGGGAGGGGGGAGGGGGGGTTTCACAACATCAGCATAAAGATTCATCGGAGCATTGACATTGGCCACCCAAGCGCTGCTGTCATCGTTTTTTAGGAGTGAGTCACTGAAAAAACTGGAGTCTTTTAAAGCTTATATGTTTCAGCTGTATAGATCAAATATGCTTAAAACTCCACACTGTATTGTGTTATTATTTCATATTGGTGACTTACTTTAATTTTGTATAGATATTAAATTTCTTTACCTGACAACAGACAGATTTTCCTATAAAGGCTGTGATTGCTAACAGACTGTTTCTCTGGACGGCCCTATAATGAAGTCAAGTGATCGAAAAAAAACACGCAGCAGCTTTCAATCTAACAATCGTCCCAAACTTTTGTCATCACCGTTGAGTTACAGCGAAGTGATTGCACAAATACCCAGCGGCACAAATGGGATGTGACCGGTAGAATTTACCATAAAACAAATTTATCAAGACATTTGCCATCGATGGAGCGTTGAACTTTCACGGCAGCAACGTCGGGCTCAGACCAAACGTCTTGCCACTTTTCACTCTCCCGTCCCGTCCCCTCGTCAGCATACAGCTGCATTGTTTGCCTTCATCAAGCTGCACCACAAAAGCCAAGTCTCACCCTTCAGGGGTTGGAGTTCGGCCTCATTTACCGACATCAGAGTTTGTTTGTGTGGATGAGTTATGGACTTACTCTGCTGGTATGTTCTTTTGTGGTGATTACAAAGGCCCATACAGTGACTGGGAAGCTTCTACTAAACTGTCACACAGCAACTTCTTTGTTTCAGAAAGACTTTCAGGAGGTGACTCTTTACACAAATGCCCCAGTTTCCCAACAGCCCCACATACCCCCAAAACTGTAAACCTGCCAATCCCTCCGGACCCCCTGGCATCTCAAAAGAGTCAAACAAAAGGCCTGGATCCAAACATGAGGCTTTTACTGATGGATCTGGAATATGTATTTCTCACTCTTGTTCATAGTGTGTATATTTTTTTGCAATAATACTTCTGAGAATCCACATTTTCCTTTCCCCGAGGGGACTACAAGGCCAGGGGAGCAGGAGGGGGAGGGGGGGGGGCTCGTCATGTTGTGGTTTTTCAGGCAAAATCCTGATTTTCTTTGATGTGTTTCGAAACAGAGCGCGCAGTCCAAGTGACAGTGCCCGGCCTGAGAAGCTACGCTGGTTTGATTTCGCCCCGTGTCTTTCCATAATTTCCTTTTGTCTTTTAAGTCGGAGAAAATGTGTTGTGGATTCTCAAGCTGTAACATATTGTAAATTGAGTGTAAAATGGCAGAACCATGTGAATTATGAGGATCAATGCATCATGATCTAAATATGCAGTTCGTGCAGAGTGCAGATTTGGCTTGCTCTGTTTTTTTTTTATACAGAAATCTCCGTTCCAGCTTGAGGGAGATGAAACAAGGAGGAGCACAGGGAAGAAAAGCAGCGCTGGAATATTTATCACAACATTAAGATCAGACTAATGTGCTCATCTCAAACTTATAAAATGCAGATATGTCCTGGGGTTGAGATGATCCCGATTCTACAAACTTCAGTGTCTTTAATTTTCTTAGATCTCACTTGCGTCAATGAGGCCAGACAGTGATGTAAAGTGAAATATTTATGAGGGGAAAGGATAAAAAGTGCAAAACAAAAGACCACAAAAAGGCAGATAATGTTAATGTCAACGAGAACTTCCTGCTGCAATTACTTGATTAGTTAATCCTGCTTCTCTGCAGGTGCGTAGAGTTTGACAAATAGAAACACAACAGGTACCACAGGAAGATTTTTATGTTTATTTGCACTGATTCTAAGGTTTTCTAGACTGTCCTGAAACAATCAACATCATTTCTCCGGGTTCTGGAGGAGCTTGAAAATGTTTTGAAATAATTTTTAAAACTTTGAACTGTTGAGCTTTTTCAGTGATTTACAAGTACAAGTGTACATACGCGTTCAATGAAAATGAGTAAACGATAAAATCACATTACGTGTAAATAATCTATATTGTAGTTTTATTTCTTACATTCTTTGCTGTATTTGTGTGTATAAAAAGAGAAAAAATATTACTCTGGTCTATAGTAATATTTTGAGTGATTATCACTAAAGATTTGTAAATAAAAGCGCATTTGTAACTTTTTGTATACTCACACACATGCTGATAAATTTTACTTACTGTACATCTTACATGTGTGAACATGCACTGATACACAAGATGCATGTACACAACACAAAACAAACAACTAATATACTGTATGTATATATTTTGAAGGACTATGACGGCTCATCAACAGAACAATACTCACATGTCTATGATGATACAAACATGAAAACAAACTCAATGCACTAATATTAAATGTTCAAGATTTGGTGCATCAACCAGAAAATACAGTAAACTGATGTGTGAAGTCAGAAGTTGGAATATAAAAGGCAGCTCGACCAGTCAGAGTCATGGATAGGTCTTGACACAGCTGCAGAAAGCTGATGTGATCGACATACAGAAGAGCGAGACACGAAGAAGCTGGAATGGACGAGCAGAGCATCAATCACCCAGCACCACGTGCGATGACCGTCTCCATCGAGATACAGGGTTCATAACTCTGTCTTTCTTCCCCTCCTCTCCTCTTTTCTTTCCTTTTATCCCTCTCTTCCCTTTCTGTGCATCGCCCTGTCTGTCTTGTCTTTGACTCTCTTTGTTTCATGCAAAAGCCGCCATGTCCAGAAGGAACAGATTTGCAGGACTGCTTTGATCCTGTTGTTATGATTCTTTCATTTGCCTCAGCCACATCCTTCTCTCCGCTGCAGTCACCCCACAAGATGCTTTGAATTAGGCCGGAGGATGGGATGGGAGGGAGAGGAGAGGAGAGAGGAGAAGAGAGGAGACGAGAGCGAGGGGTGAGTGATGCTTGCGTCAAGTCTGGAGGAGGAGACCTGGTGATTCCTAGTCTGACCTGGAATGGAGAGGTGAGGAATCGGCTTATAATGAATCCACTCATAATCGATTTCTCTTCTTTGTTCTCATTGCTCAAGTTTTCTTTGTACTGTAAGCATCAACTAATTTCATCAAAATATTTGATCCACTCATGTATTTGGTTTCTCTCTTTATTCGATTTAAAACATTTCTGCCTAAACACATTTGCACATCCTATTAATTTACCATCTACATCAGTAAACGAGCAAAGCGTGAGCACTGGGCTGTTTGGATTAACAGCGTCTGAGCCAGCAGGTTTAAGCCAGTGAAGAAAAGTGGTGATTCCTGTGGTCAGTGATGTTCTCCTCTTTTGTGGTCACTTCCTTCAATGGTCCCAGTCTTCTCTTCTATTAGCCTTTTGGAGTCAAAGGAGGAGGTTGTAGCTTTGTTTTGTGTTCACATACGTGTGTGTTTATGTATGTACCTGTACTCACATCTTTATGATGAGATCCAATTTGAGTTTTGGAACCAGTTTGTGGAGTGTAGTCTTTTTCCTGACTTATTGTCAATGCACAGTTGAATTGAAGGTGTACGTAATACTTTCTGATATATGTAATGCATAGTATATGTTTATCCCCATGTGCCCACAAGTCTGTTTTATACTTCCCATGTGTACAGGCTTCCCTTTAAGTGCAGCTGAATATTTAATGTTTTTTTTTCTCCTTATGGCTTTTAGAAATGTCGAATTCAGCTTTGTAGACAATCTTGGCAAAGAGTGTCTGAGAAAGTGATCTCAGACATTGATGTAAATTTACAGGACACTACGTCTCCTTTCGAACTCACCTGCTGTGCACTGAGCTTTTCATGAGGCCGTGCTTTACGACACTGTGAAGAGCACTGGACCGTTCAGTGCCTTGGTTCAACCAGAATGATTTAGATTGGCTTCAGCTAATATGTGTCTGGTCTAAAGGTAAAAAGATGAGACACATGACTGTAAACTTGTACTGATACAAAGAGCAGTGATGCTGCAAACACATATTACACTATGCAGATCTGCAGACTGAAAACATGGATTATAACACAGTGCTATATGCAGCCAGTGCTCTAAGCAGTGAGTAGGCACCCAAACAAAAAATTTGGCATTGCAGTTTATTGTCACAAAGATGAATCCAAATGAAAAAAAAATGTACACCTCACAGTAAACAACCCAGAAAAAAACTCACTGTGAGGTTTAAGATACAATGTGAGAAGAAGTCTTGTCTCTGAGAAAATCTCTCCGTATGAAGGGGCCCCAGAGACACCTAAATTAAACTATTGTCAACAAAGACCCCAAATATGTTTGTTGACATGAGGTGGTTGTTTGATTCCTTCTCTGGTGAAGCAGAATGAGATGGGTACAGACAGGACAGCGAGTATAAAACAACAAGCCACAGCAAAATGAGGCTTTGCAGATGAGCAACGATGACTGTTTTGCCATGCTGTGTGGTGTGGGTTTAAAAAAAAATGGTTTATAGCACTATGAAGAATTTTTGTTGTAGTTGTTGTTTTTTTATTTGTAGAGTATGTTTTGTATTTAGTGATGCATTTGTAGATGTGTTTTTGTTTTATCTACTATGTACATATTCACTCAGTAGATATGTTGCATGCGAAGGTAGAGGGATATCACAACAAGACAAGTTATTATTTTCACTTATCACTGTTGTCACTGAATCTGGGAAGTCGAGTGTGGAACCACGCTCAAAAGCAGCGACAGGGTAGTTATGTGTCATTAAAATATAGTAGACAACCTGAGTACTTACATATAGATAGGAGATCCAGAAGAAACTGAAAATGACCCAATATACTGCCTTGTGGTACCCCAATATCATTTACTGAGGAAGGACAGTGTTTGGTATGAAGAGAGCTTTTTAAGAGAAGAGCAACAGCGTTTTAGTTTGGGTTTTTTTTACGTTTGAAAAGCTTAGAAAAATCAACATGACACCACAGTTTCTTAGAAAGTTTGTTTAAAGATAAGATGACTCACAATTAATGGATACTCAAATTCATGTATGCTGTGGCTCCCACAAGTACAACCTTCAATCAGGATTACAACGGCCTACAAAACTGCAAATAGTTGACATTGCTACTGTGATACTACTACACAGAATATTTACTATTAACTTCTGAAATAAAGAGTTAATGTCAACACAGTAGAGCACATTATTACATGCAGAAACAAATGAGCTGTGCTCTCACTTCCCATGTCAGAACAAATACCTTATCATAATATTGTTGATCGTCCTTGTAAAACTTGTCATCCATCTGGAACCCCAATCATCTCAAAATGTACTTGGCAAACCCCATTTCGCTCAAGTGTGGTGGTGTTGGGCATTAATGGAGAGGAAGTGTGTATGGGCTCAGACCTGCACCCACATATGGGACACATTTGACAGAGTAAACACACACAAGAACGCACATGCACACATACATACACATGCTTGGCAGGACTACTGTCCATCAAACACGCTGGCAGGAAAAAAAGAGCTCGCCACATTGTGTTTGAAACACCCACACACACACCGAAACATACAACACACTCAAACCCTTAGCAATCTATACAGCCCCACACATATACTATACACATACCCCACCTGATATACTGTACATACCTATATATACACTATATATACGTACATGTACATTCGCTCTATGAACTCCTGGCACATGCAAGCACATCATACTCTTTCATCCCCGAAATGTGGCGACCATTACCATAGGATGTGGATGTGAGCTGCGATAAATAAAACGGGGTCAGAATTTGAAATGTTTATGTGGTGCGTTATAAAAAACAAACCAGAGCTGGCCTGTTTCCTACCTACCTCCTTCTTCCAACAAAGCCCAAATTAAATACATAAAAACAATCAGCAGCAGCTCACACAATGGAAGACTGATTATTGTTCATGTACTGACACACTCAGACCCACACACATATGAACACCTGCAGCCTCAAGAAGAGAATCACTGCAGCTAAATCACTTATTACTAAATATACAAGTGTTTGGACCTGTTGTCCTGCTGGTGTCTGAAAGTCCATGTAGCTGCAGACCAGAGCTCGTTTTTGTCTCTTCAAAAGAAGCTGTTTGCTGCCATTTATTCCAGTAAAGCATGAAAGCATATTTCACAGATCCTGCAGCTGCACAGGCTTCATGATCCATCACAGTAAAAGCTTTTATTTATTTTGTCAAAATTGCTGACAGCAGTCAACCTCAAGACTCATTTTGACACTGTTAGATCTATATTTTATAGGCGACGTAAATGTTAAGAAAATCAAATGCCACGTCATTTCTTGGTCTGTTTTTATTGGCCTGTAGATAACTTGGCAAAGTGGCATAAATTCCACTCAACCCCTGATATGCATTCATTCGATGTGTGGTTGAATTTATAAACCATTTGCATTTCTTAGAAATGCCGGGCTGCTAATTTTATGACTGGGCTTTGATGGCAAAAGAAAAGAAAAAAAAACTGTTGTATCTGGATGGCATTAATACTAATCATGCAGTTTACTTACAAATGGAAATCACTAATACTCTATTTCCGTAGTGACATGCTATAGTCTAGATAGATTATCCAGGCTTTTTTTTTTTTTAAATACATGTAGCTTCAAAGGAAACGCCATCACTGTCTGGACAAGAAATAGATGAAGTACAAAAACAGTACAAAAGAATCTCATCAAAAACAAGTTGAGAATATACCCTTTTGAATCTTCAGAGCTCGAATCGAGTCAAACAGCTCTGCACAGTCAGCACTAGATAATCCAATCCAAACTTAAAACAAGTGACTCTAAAAGTTAAATCTAAATATAAGATTGTCTCACTCACTTAGAAATATAGCTTTGCACTACAAGGACCCCGGTGTTGATGGTCGGTTGTGACGCTGACAGAGCAACAGCAGAGAAGAACAGCCTGCGGTGCTTCAGTTCCTCTCAACTATCAATCTTCTTTCAAACATATGCAAACATATGATTTAACCTCTGCAACTGACTATTGTCTGTCATTTAAGGCTGCAGGGCAGTTTAGAAAACTATCAAAAAAAGAGTGAGTCCAAACAAAGAAGTTTCTCTCGGGACTTTTGCTACAAATTTTATTTATCTCCTGACATATTTGGAATATCTGACTGGCTGAGAAACTTGGAAATTATTGTTTGGTTGCATGAAGTTGGCACCAACACATGATGTTTGGTGTAACTTGTTTAGGTTTTCTGCTCTTTTTAAAGGTCTATAAATTGTGTTTTTGCGTGTTTGGTGGCCCATTCATTCATCCATTCATTCATTCATCTCATACACTGTGTAGGCTTTCTCCTATTGTGTGGAGAGGTTTTGATTTAGTGTTTTTTTTTTGGTATTTTGTCAGATTTGTTGTTGTGCCCAAAGAGCCCACACTTTAATTTTAAACTGTAGATCGTGGCCACATCGAATATTCCCAAGAGGGTTAACACCACAAATATGAAGAAAAAGAAAGGGTGAAAATTAATGCAAAATCATAAACTCAAGTCTTTTAATTTCCATCTTCTGACTGTCATCTTAAATAAATGCTTTTCTCTTTGCCGTTTAGCTGAGGCTCCCCGCATATTTTTAGCCGCGAGGCCCCGACGCTCCCACTTGTGCTCTTGAACCACCACCTGTCCACCTGTCACTGACTCACTGAGGCTTTAACAAACCTCAGGACTCTCCCACCGAGCGGGCGTGCCAGTGGGTGAGAAAATAAGAGAGGAGGCCTCCTGCGGTCAGCAGAGCGTCCTTCGGTACCTCCTTGATTAAAGAGATGGGTTGTGCTAATGGATGCCTGGCTCTCAGACCACAGGAGAGGACACAGATCACAGATAGCTCAGCCCAGAGAGGAGCACAGCGGGACAAACTGTCTAAATCTATCCTTAAAGTCTGTTTTGGGCTGGGTCTTCCTGTCAATCAGAGAGAGAAGCAGCAGTGGATACACTTTCAGGTTGACTCTTTCAAAAACTCAAAACTTTTAATATTAAAATGTGTTTATTGTAACATTTTGATTTTGAATTTGAAACTAACAGCAACCATGTCTCCTCTTGGACACATGTTGCACATCATCCCATTAGATGGCCATTATTTTAAGTGAATAACGTATATAGTATTTAACGTCAATCTCATGATCAATATTGAGTCATGATAATAGCTCCTTTAAATGCATTCTCATTGCATTTACATGAGCTATTACTTTATCAATCAATGTTGTTAATATATTATCTTTTCAGGCAAGATTAAACTTTCTGACAAAAGTGTTGGAAATGGTTGTTCCTAAACAACAACATCAGACTGTGAAAGTTGTGGACTGATCCAAAAACACCTGTTTGGATCATTCCACAGGTAAACAGGTTGATTGGTAACAGGTGATAGTATCATGATTGGGTATGAAAGGTTCATCCTGGAAAGATTCAGTCGTTCACAAGCGAGGATGGAGAGAGGTTCAACACTTTGTCAACACAGGATTGTAGAAAGGAAATTAATACATGGACTCAGGAACACTTTGTAAAACTGTTGTCAGTAAACACAGTCTGTAAATGAAGGGATTCACTTTTTATTTATGTTTTATACAGCAACTTTTCTGGAATCGGCTGTAGGTGACTGAAATGAACTCTTTTTCTTTTTGGAGGCAGTTCGTGGTCCCATTCAAATACCTGTGGCGATCGGAGTTTTGTGCCTTGCTTTAACCCATCCACCTTTTGCTGTAAAAACAAATGCAAATTTTTCTTTAACAGCAGTGAGGACAGTTACATCAGTCCCTGTTTGTCAGTAAAAACGCTGCCCCTGCCTTCTCTTTAAAGTCAAACACTGAAATATCCTCTCACTTCGGTCTCGGCG
>JAFREQ010000053.1:1432500-1735000 GCA_025331565.1 Holacanthus passer
CTCTTAAGAGCATCATCCAGATCATTACAGCTAATTTGTGAGGAAAGAAAAACCTATTGTTAATAGTTTTCTGATTTTGCCCAGTGAATGTACATTTTGAAAAACGTCACATTTTCCTTTTGCATCACGACAACACTGAGCATAATAATATGTTAAATCCACTACAGGAGAGTTTTGATGTCCTCTGCAATTAGATGGAAAAAAAAATCATGCATCCCTGGTTAGTCCGTCTCTCAATACTCACTGAAGTTTGACTCTGAAGTTTTTAGACAACAACAGAGCTCAGGAATCATGTACTAGTTTTTCAGTAGGATGAATTCATTGCATTGTCTTTTCATAAGATTTGATGACAATAAGAAAAATGTAGAATATTTTCAGTCGAACCCTTTAAGTAAAAGTAGCAACACTACAAAATAAAACTCATACAAGTAGAACAAAATTTTACTGAACATAAGGAACTATTATCAGAATGTACTTAAGTACATAAAAGTAAAAGTACTCCTGTCCATCATTTTGTTGCAGATATGTATTGGATTATTTTGCTGCAGTTGCTGTAGAAAGTATCATGGAATACTTTAGTAAAAGTACATGAAACTACTTGTCCTCATTAGTAGTGAGAAAACCAGCAGATGATTTTTTAACAGTTTTATCAGGTACATATTTTCTTAAAACAACCGACGCGCTCACCTGTGCTAACCACACCTTGATGACACGCACAGGCATCTCGGGACATCGAGTCACCGTGAAGCCTCGGCGTGTTTACACAGGAGCACCGCTGAGCTGGAACACTCAACTATTCCAAGCATGTGTTACATTCAAGTGTCGGGCCATTGTGCGCTGGAGAGCGGCTGTTGTTCAAGTGACTAATGTAAGAATGACACGAGCCAAGTGGGCTTAACTTGAAGTAAACCAAGTTCGCTGAATGCTCGCACACTTGGCAGCGGGAGGCGGCTGCGAATGCGTCGCGTTTGAATCGAGCAGGAGGAGAAACGGCAGATGGAATTGGAGCGAGCGAGCGCGGGCCTTCCTCCACCACCACCACTAACCATCATCCACTCCTGTCTCTGCTGTATCATCCGTGGGCCCGATCCCAGCCGCCCCAAACCGCCGGTTCAATTACCCATCATGCCCTTGACCTTGGAGGTCAGCTTGCTTTGGAGGATGAAGCCTTAGATGTCCGCAGAGAGAAATAGAAAGTGAAAGAGAGGGAGGGGGGAAAAGAGCGCAGGGAAGGAGGGATTGAGAGTTAGAAGGGGTGAGGTGGAGAGATGGATTGTGGGGAAGGGTGAGGGAGAGAGATGGAGGGCGAGGGATAGTGTGCATGTGTGTGTGTGAGAGAGAGAGAGAGAGAGAGAGAGAGAGAGAGAGAGAGAGAGAGAGAGAGAGAGGCCTCAGCCCTGCTCTCTCTTATCTCTCCAGCTTGGTGGAGTTTTAAATTATTCATTCCCTGCTGCTCCCGCCGACTTACACATCTCCATCACACGGCTGCCCGCATCCGCCCGGGGAACAGGCGGTCGCCACAGCAACCTTATCGCAGATCGCAGATTTCGGCTCCAGAAATGAAATAAAAGAGGAAATTGGCTGTATTAGCATAAGAGGAGTCAGCCCGGAGTTGAATACACACATCACCCCCCTCCCTCCACCGTCCTCCCACCGCCGCCGCCCCCCAAAAGCTCACAGCAACACCCCGCCCCTGCCTCCTCTCCTTATCAGCGCTGTCTGATCGCTGCTCTCCCTTTCTATATTTTTTTTTTTTTTCTAATTCCACTCCCCACCACCTCCACCAGCTCGCCCTCCAACCGCACACCCCATCGCTCTCCCTCCGCCGCCCCCCACCCCCCGCCGTCGCTCTTTGTTCCTCCTTGCGCTCGGAGAAGAATGGGGCGAGTGGGTGGGAGAGAAAAATAGATGTGGTCGCCGTGACCTCTGACCTTTTCAGAGGAGAGTAAACAATAAGCAATAACCTGGGAGACGTGACTCTGGCAAGCGCCGCGGCTACTGACTGACAGCACACTTTATTTCCTGTCCAATAGGACCTTTTTTCCCTCCTCATCATTTTATTATTGGGTTTTTTTTTTCTGTCCGTCTTTCATTCTTGGTCCAGTCCGCCGGGATCTACCATCTCAATTTTTTTTTTTTAGTACTGGGCAGCATTTTCTGACACTGACCTTAAAAAAGAGCAGCATGAGATATTTGTTTGGCTTTTGGTTGAATGGATGTAACTTCCAGGCGGCGTGAGGCCTCGCCAGTGTAATCACTCTTTTGCAAAAAAAAAAAAAAGGTCCACATTAACATCCTCCATCAATACATAATCTCCTATAGCTATCAGCAGTCCTCCATCACTGTGAAGCCACAAAGGCCGGGGCACAATGCAAACTCTTTAGGAGACACCCGTAAATGTGTTTCCCCCCTTAGCGCCTATTCTGCCGCCACTTAACCGTTCAGTAACAAGTCGTCCCCGTTCCCCCCTCTTCCTTCCCCACCCTTGCTTCCCTAATTGAAGTTAAACAGCTGAGAAATAGCGACCATGTCCCCCCCAGATGGTTATAAATGTCAACATACTCTCCCACTTAGATTGACACTTCCCTGGGGACGAGTGCGTCTGCAAGTGTGTGTTTGTTATGGTAATCATCTTCCTCCCTCTCACATCTTTTGTGCAAATCAAATCAGTAGGGGGGGCCAGCGAGGCACAATGACGCCCACCGCGCTCGCTGGTGGCGTTCTCCATTATCGTCACCATCATTATGGCAACTTAAATGTTATTTTAAAAGCGGCTGTGTTTTCTGTAGGTCCCCAATGCCCACAGATAAAAAAAAAAAAGCATGACTGAATCAATGAGGGATTAACAGCAGCATCCACTTTGTTCGCTCGCTCGCTCGGCCTCCCCCTCACTTTCTGACTGGCTTTTCTCTTTTGTTGATCCGAGTGCGCGGCTGCTTCAAAACTCACAGCTTCATCAGAGGGTGTTTTTTTGGCGGCGATCCGATCCGACCCGGTTCTGACCCTTTGTGTCAAATCCCACGATGACCACGACGTTAATTCACAAATCCAAAGTTTCGTTTCAAACTTTGTACGATTTGAATACTGGTTATCTCCAGAATTTCACTCTTTGAATTATATTTCAGAGCACAGAATCCTGAAATTCTTATTGAACACCAAACATACTAATAACAGAAAACACTCATTCCTGATAGAAGTGACAATTCATTTTTTGTAAATTCCTAATTGAGAGTTTCCTTTTAATGACACCTTTAATGTTGCTCAGTGTTAAAACACTAGAGTCTGTTGGATAATATACTATAATATCATGTTAAGGTCATCAGTGTTTTATTTTTTCAACTTTGTGTCTGAGAAATTCCCCATCAATTTGGTCTGAAATGGTTCAAATCAGCAACAATCATAATTCATCCAAACTCGACCCAGAATCTGGCAATGAAGTGATTTAAACTGCATTTTCATGAAGCCTAATCTTTAGTTTCAGCTCAGCCCTAAACTTCATTTTAAGCTCAGTGATTGGATGCTTTTACTGATGTGTGACTTTTGAACACAGTTGCTCATCTTTTGTGCAACTGATACGAGACTTTGACGCCACCTTGGAAATGTTTCACCTGACAGTCACGATAAAATGGGACGTTTACCGGCCTGGACACCAAAAATATGTTGTCTCATTTTGCAACTGTACAACCAGACGATGTCAGATCCAGTCAACAGCTGATCAGCACCCAAAATATCCTGGGTTCATGCTGCACCATCAGTTCAATGCACAATAAACAAACTCGATGTTACTGATTCAAATGATGGACTCAAATGATGCTATTTTCTTACATCAAGACCTCAGTGCATTTTATTATTTACATTTCCATCAGTAATTGTGTGATCTCAGGGCTAATGTCATCAAAATAACCATATCATAGTCATTATATCAGAAGTGCACAGCGCTGACGGCCTGAGATCCGGACTAATAACAGGCCAAAAATGGCAAACCATCATATCGCTCTGTCTCTAGGAGCTAATCAGATGCGTTGGAGTCTAATCTGATGCATTTCTCCCACTCTTCAGACTCTGTCCCATCAGACTCAACACTGGAAAGGAAAATGTGGAGGAAGAAGATGAAGACGTGGCGGCAAAGCTTCATCACGCTCAGACCTTCCTCCTCCATCTCCGAAGCCAAGACGAACAGAAACAGGCCGACCGCATCGCCTCAGGCCTCCATTTGCTCTTTAGTTCAAATAATAAGAGCTGCTGTTGTGAAACAAACGCGACAAGAACTACAAGAGACACCATCTATTCATCCGAGTCCAAAACTGCTTCTGAAGATCGCAAATTATAAAAAAGTAGCTCCTCCGATCCAAACGTCTCTATTCTGCCGCCTTTTGTTCATCCATTCATCTGTTTCATCACAAGCGCCTTAATATTGGAACAATCCTGATTGCTTCTCCAGGCGTTATCTCCTGAAAGGCTCCTTTCCCTTTCGTCCTGCTCTCTAATTCCCGAAACCCTCCTCCTGTGTTTCCCCACTTCGTAGCATCGGGCCTGTTTATTCCCCAAGCTCTTAATCTGTTTTAAGTGGTGAATACTTTGGAACAGTGAAGAAAAAGGCCTTAACACGAAGACAGCCCAGGCATCCTGTGCCATGCTGCTATCCTTGGTGGTCTTCTAAAGCTCCCTCTCCCTCGGTTTCTCCATGTGATTGTGCCTGGTATGGTTGGAGGCTCATCGCAGCCTACATGTGATTTCACATGGGCTATAGAGACACTTAGCGCCTGTGGCTCTGTCCCTCCCACACACAGTCTGCGAGGAAGAGCTGTACCACTCACAATTCGATGTGTAGGTTTGCTGAGAAGCGCCTGTAGTGATGACAGTGTGTCTGTGTCGGGAGAGTGTGTGTTTGCGACAGAGAGCGAGTGTGTGCTCGCTTGTAAAGTGCGCGTGTGCGACTTCGATGCCAAGACCACACATCCAGAACTGTTTTTGTGGAATCGCACACATAGAAATACACAGGATGTCAGCCAGTGGTTTGGTAATGGTAAGTGACAGGGTGAGACGGGAGACAATGATGATCCCTCACAGTCCTAAAATGGATCGGTGCTGCCCCCCCCCCGCCCCGGTCCAACCCCTCCGTCCCACGCTTGTCCCTGCTCCCTGGCCCTGAGCAGATAACTGCGGCGGGACGGGGAACGAATCCCAGAGGTGCGTCCCGTAACAGCGGCGCTCCGCTCCGGTCCAGGGAGTGTGGGCGCAGTGGGGCTGATACCCCACTGGTTTGTGGGTAGCGGCGTCACACTCGGTTCCAGCCCTCGGGGGTCGAGGCGTAAGGGGACGCTGTCTTTTCCTGTCCGGTCGGACGGCGTTGGTCACAGCGGATTTCCAGAGCAGGCTGAGGAGCCGTGCACGGTCCCACACCGTGTTAAAGACTGCGGGACGGCAGCCATTTGTAGTCCTGTTGGACAGGCGTCAGTGTGCGGTGGGCTGGTGATATGGACATTGGAACAAAGGGGATTGAGACAAGTGTCAACAACAACAACAACTAGAGCCCAGGCTGTGTTTGATTTGATGTGGTTTGCTTGGGGCCAAAGCGAGTGCTTTTATTCTTACAGCATCAAGGAACAAAACCCGACCGAGATGTCAGATGTAAAGTTTCTGAAACAAGAACCTTGAAACCCACAGAGGCTGAAGCTGCTGCTGATGATCAACATCTTTAAATCAGACCAGCTTTATCCTCCTCAATTTAAAAGAACTGATCGTCCCCAACAACTGTCTAGTTTTGTCAAGGAAGAGCGGACCACATGGCTGCAAAGACAGAACATTTGGAAGCACGTAAACACACAATCTGACAAAGTTGTGACCAGATCAAGACGGATACGAAAGGTAAGGAAGGAAGGATCTTCTGTGTTCAGCATTGAGGAACCAAAAAAGGCCAACAAACATCCAACACTGCCAACAAATTATGACATTTGCTATATAGAAAACATAAGTTAGATTTGATGCACACTTTTCAGTTTTAATGATCGTTAAAATTTGAAAGGGTCACACTAATGATCTGAAATTTCACTGTGGTTTATCGTGAAACTGGTAACAATTTCATCACGAGTGCGGATTACAATAAAATCAAGAGATACTCAAATACAAACAACATACGTAGCATGCTTCAATGCAAGGCGACGTGTATGTGTGTGATGTATAAACCTCTGTGTGTGTGTTGCAGCAAACGAGCGAGCAGGGCCCATAAATCGTGCCACTATCAGCGGTCCGGTCTCGGCCACCCTTGTGTTCTTTTATTGAATGTTATTGTAGCTGGACGGCCCCTTGGTAGATATTTCCTGGTAAGAAATCAAGATCAAAGCTGAAGAGGAGAGAGGAGAGAGGAGAGGAGAGGAGGAGGATGGGAAGGGAACAATGACTGATGGACATTGGAGGAGAGGGGAAGAAGAGGGGATAAGAGTTGGAGTGGGTGGACACTGGCACCGCTTTAAAGCTCCGGCAAAGAGTGAGTGGCGATATCCAACTTAAAGTGAAAACTGGGGGTGTGAGAAGAGATGTGATGTGGATTTAGGATCATCCCACAATGGAGGACGGAGACGATCTCAGTATCGTTGTCTGCGATTGGTCAGATGAGGGTGTCGGCGTAGGAGTAGGAAAACACAGCCGAGATCAAAACATCACAACTTCTCTGAGTTACAGCCGACAGGGGAGAATATGAAATATATAAACTTGTTGTGGTTATGATGTAATTGTGTTAGTTGATCTGTGACAAAGTGAGAAATAAGTGGGTGCATTGCTTTATGAAATTTACTCTCATGATCTTTTGGGGGATTTTGGACGTCTGTTTATTTTGTTTTGAGTTATGAACGTGAGATGAACCAGATTTAAAGTGTGAGAAAGACAAATGAGAGATTCTCTTTTCCGCATGGTGACAAAAAAAAGTTTTCAGATTAGTTGTCAAAAATCAAATTGTCCCTCTGAATCCCTTCAAGGACTCTAAATGAATCTCACTTTCGACACCCTCACTGTCTCCTTCTCGCCACCTTTCCATATGTTCAGAATATAATACATTTGTTGTTGAGTGCATCTGGACGTGGGCGTGATTTCCTGGACTTCCCTGTGGCCTTTCTCTCTCCGTGCCTCTAATTGCTGTGGGGATCACAGGGCGGCAGGGACAGAATGGACTCCAGAGATTGTGGTTCCACCGCTGCTTCCCAAACTGGCTTTTCTCCCCGTGCGCCCGCTCGCCAAGCGCTCCCAAATTCCCCCATTTGCCACCCTCTCGCCCCGCACCTCGCCTGGGTAATGGAATCAAAAACAAGCGCCTCTCTCCAAAGATAGACCCCGGTTTGCAGGAGGAGGCTGGGTCGACTCTGTCGCTCTCTGACGGGGAGTTAGAACCTGCGTGGGGGTCGTTTAGAATTGGTTGAAAAAGGAAGCACATCCATCGTCTGTCGCTCACATCTGGTTGTCTCCTTACTTCTCTCCTTGTATCCTCACCTTCTTTCCTATTACCTCCTGTCAAACATCTTGCCTTCTTCTCCTTTCACTAGATTGCTTTCCTTTTCTTTCTTTATAACTGGCTTCCCCTTCCCACGAGCTTCCTTTCCTTCTGACTGGCTTTGTTTCCTTTTCTTCCTTCCTTTTCCACTGGTTTCCTTTTCCTTACCTTAGGTTTCCTTTTCTTTCCCTACCTCTGAGTTCCTGACCCTTCTTTGGATTCATTTCCTTTCTTTTGTCCAACTGTCCTTCCTTCCTTTTTTCCTTTCCTTGCTGCTGGCCTCCTTTCCATTGCTTCCTTTGCTTCTTTTCCTTTCCTTGCAGCTGAATTACTATCCTTTCATTTCTTTTCTGCCAATCTCTTTTTCTTTTCACTGGCTTCTTTTCCTCTCCTTTCCTGTCTTCCTATTTCCACTGGCTTCTTTCCTTTTCTATCCACTGGCTTCCTTCCCTTTCCTTTCTTTGGCTTCCTTTTCTTTCCCTTCCACTGAGTTCCTGTCCCTTCTTTTTTCCTTATTTCCTTTCCTTTCCCCCGGCTTCATTTCTTTTCCCCAGGCTTCATTTCTTTTTCTCCAACTTTCCTTCCTTCCTTCTTTCCTTTCCTTTCCTCACTGCTGGCCTCATTTTCTTTACACTTCACTTCCTTTCGTTTCCTTGCAGCTGAATTACTATCCTTTCATTTCTTTTCTGCCAATCTCCTTTTCCTTTCGCTGGCTTCTTTTCCTCTCCTTTCCTTTCTGCTGGCTTCCTTTGCTCGTCTCCTAATCTCAGCCGAGCACTGGGAGCAGATAAGGCATATTTAGTGTTTGAAGTTCCCCCTCCGTCCTACTGGCACTCGAACGTCTCCTACCAGGCCAAGGTAGATGAGGACAGTAGATACGTAGCAGGAAGCTTTTTGTGTATGGAGGATTTGATCTCACCCTGATCCCAAACACAGAAACACACTCTCACTCACATACACTCGGATCAGAGACGCTCCGGTCCTCGGGGCAGGCGAGGTGAAGTGTCGCAGGTCGACTGCATATTTATTACACGACTGGTCAATATGAGAGTAGGAAGATCGCGGCCTGAACGGATTCATGCAACAGTTTTTCAGATTTTGCAACAGGATGCACGTTGTTATTAGAAGCAATGAAATAATTACAGCAGCACATTTGAAATTAATCAAATTACTTCCTTTGATTTGAAGAAGCTGCTAATAAGATGATACCACTGAGCATCAACACCTCAGTCTGCAGGTCTTCACAGCTTTCAGGAAATTTCAATACTTTCTTTTTTTGGCTTTTCAACACCAAACAAATGTAAATGAGTAAATTTTTCTTTTACCTAACTGTGCATGAAACACTGAACACTTTCATGTATTTTATGTTTAGAGTTGTTGTGACATTTTGGTTCAAGTATTTCCAGGAGCTCGATTAAAAAAAAAAAAAAAAAAGATCAATATCAATTGCATCTGTGTGTTCAGTAAAAAACAATCTTGATTTTAAATCTTAAAAACTTAAACTCATCGCAGAAACCGTTCTTATCTTCGCATGGTACCTGGAAAAACAGCCAGCTTCCGTCAAAAAAGGAGAAATGCACCTTCGTGATGATAAAGTTTTCTTATCTAAAAGTTGTATCTTGAACTTAGCAACCACTTCACCCAAGAATCATGATCAGTCTTGAAAAACGAAATGAGCTGCTTGTTAAACCACAGTTGTCTGAGTTGTCGTCTAGACTCGATGCATAAATACAACAGCTGGAGTTGTTAGAAAGCTCCTATAACAAAGCGAAGCCCCCTTATTTTTATACTAAGCTAAAGTAAATACATGGTGAAGCAATATTTATTCCAGTCACACTGAGATAAACTTTTTGATCTTCTCCTTTTACTTCAAGCAGAAAAACACAAAACGTGTAAACACGGTCAAATTCAAAGATCTTTAATACGAGCAAAACAAAAAGGAGCTGATTTGATCCCAAATATCTAAAAGCTGTTATCAGCTCTCACAAACGTGTATCTGTGTAACCTGGAAGTGACCCCATATAGGTTTTAAGATGCACAGAGGAGGAGAGCAGCAGCTGCTCTGGTTATTGTGATTAGAGCAGCGCTTTAGTGATTTGGCAAGATGCTCCGGTGATAAACAAGTGATTATGTACATGATCCACTCCAGCCGTCCCCTCCGTCATCTCCGTTCTCCCCCAAAAGCCAACATGTCGGATCCGAGCGTCTGATTCGATGCCGCGATTCGGCGGCGGCTCTGGAGAGAGAGACTTCCTCCGGGAGGTCTACACGGATAAGCATTTAAAAACACTAATCTCCCAATCAGGAACGCTCGCAGATAACCGTCTGCCTGGGCAGCGATCGGGAGATTACGGCTGTGATCTGGATCTGATCACTCCTGGTGATATCAGATGGGTGTTTGAAATAGATTTGGGGAGTTCTGCTTCCAAAAATTACCCAGCTTGTGAAAAAAAAAAAGCTTCTCACTGAGGGAAAAATTCAGAGAACACTGTCCCATCCAGACTAACTAAGATGCATCAAGTTCAACTTATGTTCACTGACTAATGAAAACTCCACCTGCAGAAAGTGACGAATCCAAAGTTAGTCTGAAAAGTTATTTAGCTTCTTCTGCTAAATCCTGAGCAAGAACTTCATCTAAAGAAAGTTGGACAACGGCTGAATTTCATGTCTCCACGTTCACTTCAATGACGCCACTTTTCAAGATCTCTAAATCACTTCTTCCTGCCACATACGCTCTCAAACACCAGGGTTACTCTTACGATACTGATGTTGAGCAGATGAAGACCAAAACCAGAGCCAACAGGAGAGTGAATATTACACTTCCATTAGTCAACTGACCAGGAACATGACTCCAGATTAATCCTTATGTTGCTCCATCTATGTTGGTTGTGTCAACAGGTAAATGTTTGCTAAAGAGTTCATTATATCAACTTAAAAGATGATAATACGTCAGTGCTGTGTTGACAGATTTTTGCTGCCACAAAGTCAAAATAAAAAAGTTATTGCAGGTTTAATAATGTAGAAATAGGAACTGAATATTTGCCTCTAATTCACTTCTGCTTGAGGTCAAAGTTCACCTTTATTCCTTTTTTTGCACAGTAGCCAAAAGAAATATTTCTGTCTTAATGTGACTTATGTTTTATTTCAATCCCCTTGTTTGCCACATTTCTTTACCTTCAGACTAAACTCTGTTGCTGTGCTACGTCAGAGCAGCTGAATGTTAGAATCGAGTGTTGAGTTTTCCAGCTTGCACTTGTTCTGAACTGAAGGAGGAAACTGGAGCGACTGGAGGAACGTTGGACGAATCCAGAAGCTTCTTGCTGTGAGGACTAACCACGAACCGCTGAGCCGACACGCTGCCACATTACATGTCCATGTGTTCCTGCAGATCATATATCCTCTACTTAACGTTTGTTGTCATTCATAATTCATGTCAAAGGAGGCTTTGCCCTCCATTTGAACACTAATAGAAAATTAGAGGCGCAGTGAAATATAGTGTAAGAATAATGTCGAACCGCCAGAATCGAGCGAAAACCCATGTTATTTTTGGAAAAAGCATGAATTGTGGCTTTTCCTTTTAAAAGCTCGGTGCAAAATTACATCAGTTTGATGTCATTTAGTTTGGTGTATGCTATGATTTGTGCCATAAAGGCTCGTGTCAGGTGGAGAAATTGATTTTCGGTCTGTTTTTTTCTCCTCTACATGCCTGATTCTGTCATTTCTCAGCCCGTCTCTCTGCCATTAGGTCATGCTCTGATCCGTACGCTGGATACAGGCTCCTTGTTTTGGTCGGGCCTCAGGTAAGCGCCAGCCCGAGCCAAGGCTTCCAAAAGGCCTTTCTCATCTTTCTACCTGAGCGTGGCGTAACCGCGGCACAGACAAAACACCAAATCCAAAGCTGATCAACATCAAAGCCGCCACTCGTCTATCTTCTCTCCATTCTCTGCCATCGCTGCTTTCACACCCACAGCTTCGGCCAACTGTTTCCCCGTCCTCTCCCTGACCTTGTATCGCTCTTTTTATCCACCGATTATCAACGGCCCCGGCTGTTTTACCCCCCTCATCCTCCTTCTCTTTGCTCATCCCCCTTCTGCTCTCAGTGTGTGGGCCGCCGCTCAACAGGAGGTCGTCCACAGGTAACGGAGCGGAGCGGCCCGCCATGCTAACGCAAAGAGGAGAAGAAGAAAGAGGGAAAAGTAGAAGAGGGGAAATAGGATTAGGGTGGAGTGTGTGTGTGTGTGTGTGTGTGTGAGGAGGGGGGGGCTATGAACACCACCATCACCATCATCGGAGCCTTAATCAAGCCCAGTTACATCTCAAACCAGCCTTGAATGTTTGCCGCTCGTAATAATGTGCACCTTCTGTCTAATTTGGCCATTATTCAGGCCTGTCAGACTGCAATTATTTAGAGCTTATCTCTCTCGCACACGAAATGACGCGTTTGTCACGCTTTTGCTCCACGCACAAACTCTCACATACACACACACACACACACACACAGGGCAGGCAAGGCGCTTTAGAAATTCCATTGATGACTGCCTGCGATAGGACCCGGTGCCCCCGTTTCACCCTCCACCCCCCATCATTACTGCATTGATTACCTTGGTCTTCTTATCATCCACACATATTCAATCTCATCAAGAGAAGCCACACACACGCACGCACGCTCCACATTGTTTACGCGTAGATGGAGATTGCATTGTTGTTTATCCCCCGAGTTTGTTTATTCTATTGGCTGATTTGTGTTTAGTAATGTCATCTATCCCCCTCTGGACTTGGAGCCAAGCAGTGGAAAAGAAAAGGAAACACAATCTCTCCGTTCAGATTGGCTGAGAATAGGATGCATGATATTGGGTTTCTATGATCTTTTGTGAGCCGTAATTTGATGCCACGCAAAGTGTTTAGCGGAACAAATATAGAAACGTTGTTAAATTATATCATAAATTAGTGATCAGGAGGAAGGAGACGGAGATATGTATGTATTTACTGCAGTGATTGGGTTACATTCGCCATAACAAGACCAATGTTCCACATATTTTTTTTTTTTTTTTTTTTTGACATCCCAATTTAGTTAGTGTTATTTGGAGAACAAACCAGCCATGTAATACACAATAAAAGTTGGAGTAATGATGTTTTTAGGCAATAAAGCCAATGGATGTGGCTGTTATTAAAGCATCTTTACAATTGCAAAACAATTCTTATCAACTGGGAAACGCTGCATTTTCCGAGGACGAGGAAATGAGGCAGTGAACAAAACTAGCCATCAGATAGTGCGCCTCCTTAATTCTCTCATCCCCTGTTAAATAATATCATTATCATTGCCTAATGACGATGGTGCAGCAGTGCTTATGGAATAAGCCGATTAGGACGGAGACAAACAGCGTGGGGCCAGGAAGCACGGCGAGGCCATTTACCACTTCACACAGGACAAATGAGTGTGTCCCCACCATCTTTCCTTCTCTCATTCCCTTTTTCAATCTCACATCCCCACACACACACACACACACACACTTCCATCTATTTCATTTCTCTTTTTTTTTTACACCAGGTCATCATGAAGTATTTGATTTCCTCTCCTGCCTCCTTCCCTCACTCTCCTTCCTCCCCACCTCCTCCGCAGCCCCTTCCCCTCCTTTGTGCGGAGGTAATCGTAGATGCAAAGGGAAAGGGGGCCGCGGGGCTCTTATCAGCCCATAACATCTGTTGGCGTGTCAGGTGATGAGATGGAGCGCTCGCGGCCTGCCGGCGGCCTGGACGGCTCCTTTAATGCAGAGAGGGGAGTGTGCAAACAAACAGCGGCTGATAGGGTCTATGCTTGTCACAATCGCTCAGGACCGTGATCTATCTTCCCCCTGCCTTTTCGCTCTCCCTTTCTTTCCCCTCTCTCCCTCTCTGTCTCCATCTTCTCCTACTCGAGTGCCCATGTTCTTCACTTTCCCCAAAGACCTCTCGCTCTTTTTTATTTTGAAATCCTCTATTCGCTGTGTTTCCATAATTCGGCCTCTCGTGTTTGTCTCGTGGTTATGGATGTGTGCACGGCGTTGATCAGGTTGTTGTAATGGTTTTCGGGAGCCTGCAAACAGAGGAGGAAAGGGAAGTGGATGTCTGACAGTGAGATGCAGGAGATAAGATGGTCAGCAGGACTATCAGTGCAGACTTACAGTACCGTTATCAGGAGCCACGCGCGCTCAAAGAAAATGTTTCGGCCTTATCAACATGCTCATTTCCACGATCATCAGCAGTGTTGACGGTGCCAGCGCCATCACTGGGAGCATTATCATCATCATCGTATCCATCATCATCACTGTCGTTATTAACAGTATTGGCATAGTGACGAAGAAAACCATCAGGATCATTATCATCATTATCAAGGTCATACATTTTCCTGTCATTGCTGCTCGGTCTAATGGGTTCAAGGACTGCAGAGCTCCGAACTCTGAAACACGAGAGATTCAGCAAAAATAAATCTGGCCTTTAGTTTGGTTTGGTTTATTGACAGCTTTCTGATATATAAGTGAACATATATCAGATTTTGTCAGGATAGAACGACAACGATACATCTTTCTGTTGTTGTCCCTGATGTTTACAACATCCAGCAACCTTCATTAGCAGAGACAGACATGTTGGACATTAAGAGATATTAGAAAATGAGAACTAGAAAATTTAATCACATAAACATGAGTGCAGTAAATAAGGTGAAAAGAATCAGACACACGAAAAAAAATCACATAAGAAAACCAGTATGTAACAGCTCAATATGCAAATATTAAGTTAAAGCATCAAAACATATTACAATTTTTTTGAAGGCCTTATTATAGGAATGAAAATTGTCTGTTGTTATATACATAGTTAGTTAGTAGTTAGAGAAGTGCAGTATGATCCAACTTTTGATTTGTCTTTTATTTTGAATTGTTGTTACGATAATGTGCATTTGTCAACCACTCTGTTCTGGTTTTGTTCCTGTGATGTTTTGTTTTGTACTTATTATTTTCTACTGTATCTATTTGATTTCATTTATGTATTAATTTGATGATTTGGTTGAAGCTGTTTCCAATAAACTACAGTCAACACGTAACTGGATTTAGTGGAGTCACCACTGGCTCCACCTAATGTCGGTCCTCTTCATCCGTCCATCCAATTTCTGACCTGTTATTCTGTTAGAGGATAAGGTTGGAGGGATCTGAAGCTGATCCCAGCATGCACTGGGTGGGAGGCAGGGTCACACCTATAGGCAACTAGAGCCACCTATTCATCTAGCAAACACGTCATAGTAGTCAAGAAGTCAAAATGTGGGATATTCTTTATGGTCTTGAAATATAAAATGCTGATATTCTCAAAATGGCCTAATGGTCACATTTTGTGTCATTTTAAATAATACACACACACACACACACACACACACACCTTTATCACAGCTGGTTAGCTCAAACTATGAGAACGGCGCATTATTAGCTTAAGCTACAAAACTACATATGTTGAACTACAAAGCTTCTTCCACATTGTCTAAAAAAACTACTATTCTTACACTATTTCAAAACATAAAGAGTCAAACTTAAAGCCAGAGCAGAAACCCTTTGCTCTTCATCTCGTCCCAAACGAAGCAGGATTTCATCCCTGTGTCTGAGCTCAGAGACGACGTCGGCCCCCGCGCTGAACCGCACTGCTCCTTCTGAAGCTACACAACTATAATGTCATTGTCAGATGGTTTGTGGCAGCGAGATCAATAGTTAGTAATTCCTCGGCCGGGGGTCTGAGAGTCCTCGCCCTGCTCCCTCTGTCTGTCCCCCCCGAGCTAGAATGTCCTCTAATGGAGCAGGCCAGATCTAATCACTGCAGTAATTGAAGTTTACTTTGAAGCTTTCAATCTAGGAGAATATTTAAAGACAAAGACACCATGAAACACTATCTACTGTCCCAGGCCTGATGTGATCTGGATCTGCTGGCCTCTTCAATAATAGATGAGAGTCTCAAACATACTTTTATCCCTCCTTTTGTCGCATGTTTGTGCATTAGATTTGACTTAATCCAAGAGTCCAGGGTCTGACCACAATGAGCTTTGTGAAGGCTGACACTAACTAACTGATTTATGCTTCTGTGAAGTGTGTTTGCAAATCAAGAACAGAATCAGGCAAAATGGTGAATGATGGGATCAAATGTACTTAATTTTTTTGCTCACTTTTGCGGCTCCAAAGACAAAACTAAATCCTTTTAGAAATGAAGATATAGTCCAAATCAAGCCTGGAGCTCAATACAATCAGCGCAGACGTCAGTGCAATTACCTGACAAATAGATGGTAATAGCTGACATCAGAGTAACGACTGCAGCGTTAGTTTAAAAGGCAGAAAAATGTGCATGCAGACGTACTATGCTCAACAGTAGTAGTGTGATGATTTGCTCTGGTACGTATGTCGTTGCTCTCAGTTGATATCAACTCACATGGAACAGATTTTAAGAGGTGACCAGATGGGATATATAGCTACTACTACACAAGGATACACCAAGATCTACACAGCAGAGATTACAGAATGACTCTCTGTAAAATAATTCAATATGCAATATGAACAGCAGCAACAACAAGAGCTTGCAAAAAGCCAAACCAAAGCAACAGGCGGAGCAAAGCCGGCAACCTGACGCAAAACAAATCTGCCCACAATATCTGTAACAACACAAGTATTGATATCATCCTGGCTAATGTGTAAATGAACATGAGAAAAGCTTCATACTGCACGAGCAACAAGCCAAACAATCAGCACAGCCACCGTGAGAAAGTAAAGCAGTCACAATGAAAATGCACATAAGCAGATTCCAAAACATCAACCACAAGCAGATGTGAGAGACAGCAAGAAAACCACCAGAAGCATCAGCAGCATCAGAGCACATGAAATTCATATAGTACACAAACATCAACCGAACACAGCAAAAGAAACTCAGCAGAGAAGAAGCAGCAGCACTTACCTTTTTGAAGTGAAGCGGCGCCTGTGGATAAAAGCCACACCAGGACGACACCAGTCCTCCCAGTGTTTCCTCAGACCAGGCAGCCAAAGAAAAGTCAGCTTCAAACCAAACTTATTCAAAAATGTAGCTCACATTCAGTAAAGTGTCACATCCCTGAAGGCTGAAGGCCTGACTGAGGCCTTTAAAGCTTCAGCCACTGGTCATTACAACAACCACCGACAACCACAGAGCTTTTCATGCCATCACTCGTCTGTTCAACAACAAGAATCAGCAGCTCTGACAGAACAAACAACAAACCAAGTTTGGTTTAACAGCAAGTTTAAAGTCAAAATGAGCAACAGCCAGTCCAACTAATGAAGCCACAAAATACAACAAGCAAAGCTCAAAACAGGAGAAACCAGCAGCACGAAAGCATCATGATGCACAAGAGAAGAACAGCCAAGAGAAAAATAGTTCCACACATTATGATCACAATTAACAGCAAAAGCATACGAGCAGAAATGAGCAGCTTGCAGATCCCAGCATCAGAATATTCAAAGCTTTCATTCAAACAAACCAAGACATCAACACACATATAAATATCAGAAAAAGCAGCACTTAACTTTCTGAAGCGAAGCAACGATCCTCTGGCATCTCGACGACTCGTTCGCCTCCAGCTGGACGTGAACATGTGAGGTGGACGGATGAGGTGACCATCAGCTCAGGGACATGAGCTCATGGTTGGTAATGAGTGTTGTAAATGTGGTGAATGTGACAACAGCAACATATGAAGCACACATTGCAGGAGAATGATTGTATGGAAGACAACAGCCATGTTTCCAAGCTTAGAACCAGCAGACGACAACCAACAACCAGCTCAGCTCATAATACTCAAACATGATGATTCACAGTTCACCTCCATGTCAGTCAACCTGAAGGCCTCACCATGCAAACAGCAAACAACCAAAAGGAGAATAAGCTCAGACACAAGAAGTTAATTCACATGATGCTCAAAGCACAATGAAAGCAGCATAAAAGCAGAAAGACAGAAATAACAATCAGACGTCTGAGAGAAAACAGAGAGAGAGAGACCAGACATGAACTCACAACATGGATGAAAAACCAGCTCCCACCTTGGTGAAGTGAAGCGGCGCCTGTGGATAAAAGCCACACCAGGACGACACCAGTCCTCCCAGTGTTTCCTCAGACCAGGCAGCCAAAGAAAAGCCAACTTCAAACCAAACTTATTCAAAAATGTAGCTCACATTCAGTAATGTGTCACATCCCTGAAGGCTGAAGGCCTGACTGAGGCCTTTAAAGCTTCAGCCACTGTTCATTACAACAACCACAGAGCTTTTCATGCCATCACTCATCTGTTCAACAACAAGAATCAGCAGCTCTGACAGAACAAACAACAAACCAAGTTTGGTTTAACAGCAAGTTTAGAGCCAAAATGAGCAACAGCCAGTCCAACTGATGAAGCCACAAAATACAACAAGCAAAGCTCAAAACAGGAGAAACCAGCAGCACGAAAGCATCATGATGCACAAGAGAAGAACAGCCAAGAGAAAAATAGTTCCACACTAACAGCAAAAGTACGAGCAGAAATGAGCAGCTTGCAGATCCCAGCATCAGAATACAACCAAACAACCAGCTCAGCTCAGAAAAATGACACTCAAACATGATTCACAGTTCACCTCCATGTCAGGGTCAACCTGTAAATGTGGTGAAGGCCTCACCATGCAAACAGCAAACAACCAAAAGGAGAATAAGCTCAGTAACACTCAAACATGATTCACAGTTACCTCCATTCAGTCAATGATGCTCAAAGCACAATAAAAATGCTCAAAGCACATAAAAGCAGAAAGACAGAAATAACAATCAGACGTCTGAGAGAAAACAGAGAGAGAGACCAGACATGAACTCACAACATGGATGAAAAACCAGCTCCTACCTTGGTGAAGTGAAGCTCTTCATCTTCAATGGCTCCAAACAGCCGACAACAAGTCAGGAGACTCTGACGATGATGAACAAGCAGCACAAAGTTCCTCCTCAAACAAATCCTGGAGCAGCATGTTGACCATTAGCCGTTAGCTTAGCCGGGTTCATGCACAGGTGGCCCGGTGGTGGACAGGCCGGGCAAACAGGTGAGCAGGCCTCTGAGGGGTTAAAGAGCCCACCTTGATGAACCAGGGGTGCGTTTGATACGTTGCAGCCAGGAGAGGTGGTCATGTGACCAAAGCAGCGTTCAGGTCTCTTTCTGTTCAGTTTAGATTGAATATCAACACTTTGTGCTCACACAGACAAGATCTTTATTTTTCAGCACATAGATAGTTAGAAAGTTAGATAGTGTGGCTTTAAAATGTTAAATATATTTTTATTATTTTGGGATCATGGGGAATCTTGAGGACAATGATGCTGTTTTTTTTTTTAAAGCTGAAATCCTTAAATTAGACAAACAAAATTGAAAAATACATATGTACAAAAGGCTTCGTGTGTGTTCCTGACAGATAAGGGTTTAAAAGGTGTTCATAGAAAATTCAACTGTTCTAATGAATCAGCGTGTGTGATATAAAATTTGACATCTGTGAAAGGCAAAAAGATCTGAGAATAGACGCGGTCACATGATTTACACATTTGTGATTTGGGGGCTTAATGCATAAGATTCAGTAAATATTGACATTTCATTGTGGGATTTTTAGTTTAAACTTGTGTGGTGGATTAATGGTTATGCACTGATTCCCATCAGTGACCTTTCTTGTGACCCCTTGATCTCCTCATGTGTTTCCTGTCTGTATCTGAACTGTCACTATCCAAAAAGCAAAATGAGTTTTTGTGCATGTTGCAATGCAAATGCATATGTTTTTTTGTGCGTGTGTCTTAGTTGTAATTTTGTTGTAAGAGTAAAGGTGCTGGCATGAAACAAAGGCCCCTCACCCAAACTGAACCAGAGATGTTGTGGTTATCTGATATGTGATTTCACCAATAGGACTTTTTACACTCAGAGTTTGGACACTCAAATAAAATGGGAAAAAGTGGAGAGTGATTTAGGTAAATTCAGGCAGGTGTCACTAATGTTTGGTTTGATTCTACTTTCATCAGTCCAACTTTACTTGACACAAATCAAACTACATTAGACAGAATTTTATGCTGCACTTTGCTGCAGCGACTGAATGACTCCCGTTAGTTGTGTGTTCGATCGCTGCCTCGTGGCGGCGGCGAGTTGTGTCAGCGGTTGCGGTCTCGTCGGTGGCATCTGTCCTGGCAGCGGCTCTCTGATTGATAGGCCTGAGCACAGAGGGGCAGTGGGAGATGAAGAGAGGTCTGATAGCGGGGCCGCTAGATACTCCCTGATTCACTGTGTGTCAGATACTGATAACGGCGAGACTCGGAGAGAGAGAAAGGCCGAGAGAGCGTGTGAAGGAAGTACGAAGAGAAATAAGGGCATGAATACTTGGAAGGGGAGAGGAGGGAAGGGAGAGGAAAAAGAGATGCTTTAGATGTCAGGAGAGAGTGTGGAGTATGGGATTGTGGCCGGTGGTTTATTTCATCACACTGACAAATCGAGGTGTGAGTCCCATTGCTCTCGACTTCACGTTGTCAGGCGGACAAGCCTCCTCACAACATGATCTTCCTCCTTCGTCTCTCCTTTTTGACTCTCCATCGCTCTTTCTCATCTGTTTTTCCTCTCCGTCTCCGTGAGTGTGTCCCTGTCCTGGTTTTTATTAATAACTGTCTGTGGGAGATGAAATAAAGGCGGTGTGTTTTTTATGTGCTTGGCGTGGTCACAGTGCTGTCATTGTAATGTATGTCTTCCGATAGCAATTTGAGGGAGGAAAAAAAAATGGAGTGCACCTTCCTCTCCTCTTTCTGCAGCTTCAGAGTATCAATGGCATCACTCTTCTCCCCCCCCTCCTCTTTCTTCTTCCTCTCTCTCTTCTGTCGCAATCTATCCACTCTCCCATTTTTTTTTCTCTGATGCCCAGACCTTATCTATCCATTTTATCTCCCTCCAGTTTTCGGCGCCATTTCTCCTCTTCCTCGCCTGTCGCTCATCCTGGTGTCACCAGGCTCTCTGTCGCCGGGGGGGAAGGAGGCGAAAGGTTTCAGAAGGAAGCCAACTCAGTCAGGAGGTCACCGATGACACGCACGAAACGTCCTTGTGCAACCTGACGGTCACGAGTCGTTTGGCTTCCAGAATAGGTGAGCATTTTTGAGACATACCTGTCCATCACGACGGTGACCCGCTCAGACATCTGATCGATGCCGCGGATGCTCGAGGCAGCATTCCTCACATGGATGCCATACCTGAGCGTGTCACATGCTCCTCGTCCACACGCAACACCTGCAGGAAGTACAGTACGTGCCAGTGGCCATGTGGTTTTAACCTTGTGACACCTTCCATGTGTCACCAGCTCAAACTTTGTGTGACCCTCTCTGTCTGAATGAAGTGTCTGCGTTAATGTATGTGTGTGTGAGTTTTGCACGTCGTCCTCCAGGAAACGTATTTCCTGCCATTGCAAAATGTCCTTATACATAGCACTTACAGAAATGTGTCACTATGAACATTTTACCATTGATGTTTAAAATTTCACTTGTGTTTCATCTGGACTCTGCAGATTATTTTAAAGTCAAAATAATAAAGAATATTTTCAGGATTTCTCCTAAAGAGGATTTGCAGATTATTGAACTCACAAATGTGTTGAAATTGTCCTTTTTCTCTTTATTTCCTTCCTGACACTGGAGTTCTCGATGTCACCACGGCGCCTGAACGCCTCACGCAGCTCCTGTTATCTGTCAGAGAGAAAAAGCAGCTCTGTGGTTTGTCATAGTCCTGAAGCTTCTGTTGAAATTACATCTAATGACCAACCAGCTCAGATTATAATTCTATATTTATCGTTCAGGAGCCATTGTTCAGGGCTTAACTGCTGCTAAAATATGATACCAAATTTTTGCCTTCTTAAAGATTCGACTTTGGTAATCATTATATGGATTGAGTTTCACGCGGGGGATTTTGAGATGTGCATTCAACTCCTGCTTTAAACCACTTAATATCCTCAGCACTTAAACTGCTGCAGGTCGACTGTTGAATAGATCGGTTTGCCAATACACTGGGATTGTGTTTATATACTGTCTGTGATTTTATAGATAGGATCCAGCTTCTTTTATTACATTTTCATTCTAGTATTGATCAGTTCTATCTATGGGAGGCCTCTGACTTTAGGATTAAAGGTTGAATTTGTCTGTTTTTTTAGACGTTTATTTTGCACATAATTCATGTTTCAACAACTATATTTCAACTCGCTTTTCAATTTAAAAGTAATTTGAAAAAAGAAGGTATATATGACCCAGGAGTCACATCTTAACCACATTTATCCTGATTTTAAATTACACATCTCAACATCTTTTGACCTGCACATTTGTGATTTGTAGTGTCCTGGTTTTAAACACAGAATCTAGTAGCATCTAAACACCTGTAATTTTTTATGGATTTCTGTCAGAAAAATATCTCAAAGTAGATTTATAAGTTGACAATCCAATCCTCCAAGAAATATTGGAACAAGCTTTCAAAACCTCCTTCAGATTGAACCCTAGCTGGTTCCAGGCTCCACACCAGTGCTCCCAGTGGAGGACCAGTTCAGGTGGAGGTGCTGCAGTGTGCCGGTCTGCAGGCTGGAGGTTGAGGACCAGAGGATGTGCTCTGTGTTTAGCATCGATCAGCAGGAGATGGAGGTCTGACTCGCAGCCCGGTGTTGTGTCGGCCTGCCCTAATTGATGTAATGAATGTGATTAGGTGCTATCTGAGGGATCGCAGAGCCCGGCCTCTGTCCTTATCTCCCGCTGCTTCCTGGGCCCGACAGAGTGGACCAATAATGCATCAGAATGGGGGGAGATGGACTGATGGGCCTGAAGATGGAGGAGACGCTCAACCGAAATGTGAACATACACCAGCAGAGGAAATGGACACAGAAGCTTCTTCATATAGAGAAAGAAAGTCAAATCCATTTTCATTTCTTTCCATTTGAGAAAATTATGGCTTCATCTGTGAAATGTTAGATTTGCTTTGTGTCACTAATTCAGATCCATTAATAATCCCATCCATCCTCTTATATTAGTTGTATCACTGGTGTCAGTCTGTGCTGGTTGTCAGAGGGTGAAACAAGGAGGCAGGATGAGCAGAGGGAAAGTATTCAGCAGGGCAACACTGCCATCGTGTGGACGAACGGAGTCTTGCAGGGAGACGCAAGGCTCTTCAGAATAATACAATGAAATGCAGGAAAGTTTGAGAAGTCTGTGGTTTCATCCCAGTTCAGTTCTATCTATCTATCTATCTATCTATCATTATTGATGCAGCCAGAGACTCCTTGTTAACACCTGAAGTCAAATTTTATCATCAGGAAGTTGCTGTAGCTGAGTTTCATGATACATGCCCATTAATTCAATTCATTTGGAGTCAATTCAGTACAACAGTTGATCTGTGTGAGGGCAGTTGTAGATCAGCAGATGCAAACACAACACAGTGCATTTGGTCTTATATATCTCCTGTAGAGGGAAATAAATAAACAACAACATGAAGAACAACTCAAATGTCATGACAGGGATTTAATAAAAGGTCAACATTGGTCTATAAGTCAAACATTAGATTCAAATCTGTATTTTAGTCTTTCACAGTCATTGTCATGTCACCATTTCATCTTACTGGTCTTATGATAAAGATGTTTTTTTATATATTTGTGACTCTGACCAGGGACGAGAAGAAACACACAGTAGATAGATAATTCCTGATGTATCTGTATTCTCCATGTAGCTCAGTGAAATCTAAACGCCCGAGGGCCTCATTAATAACAATGGCTTCATTTAAACTTCATTTTCAATTCCTTCTTAAAATAAGCTTTCTAATTATGAGGGGACACCTGGTTGATACAGTCGCACAGTTTCCATCAATTAATCATTCGTCCGTCAGGAGTGTGAACACACAAGTTTGTCCCTCAGTTCTCCGAATCATTTTCATCTCTCACGATTAATCACCATTGATCAAGTCGTTCTGTCTTTGATCTCACACACGCACATGTCGGCCTCTTTATGGGATGGATCTACTCAAGCTGCTGAGTGACTTTAAATGCTGGGACTGTCAAAATCAACTAATCATACATTTAGGATTAAAGTTAGCGTTGTGCGTTCTGGCCTTTGACCTTCAATTCAACATGATATGTTACATTTACATTAGAGTTGTGCAGGAGTTTGTGTAGATCGTATTCTCACTTCAGCCCATGATCTCTGGCTTTTAACATGGAGTCCAGCTAATTGTGTTCGTGACATCAAGGAAGATCATTTGTAGTATCATGTGACTGAGAAATACACTCTTCTCATATTGAACACCGGGTAAACACTGCCCCTCTGTGGCGTCATCAATGTTTTCCCACCTGCCTCCTGCTTCTAACGCTTACATCATACATACATCCTAAAGAGGGCAGTGTGACACAACAAATACACTTCCTGCATGAATCCATTTTTTTATCTTCTACAGATGAAAGTGCATTATTGCCTATATGATATAAGATATGATATGAAATAAGATTTAACTTTTAATTTCTTCAGAAACCATCATCAAATGGTCTTTGAAATGAAATTGCTGAAATCCGTGAACAGACAATCTGGATGTTTCAATCCTCAGATTCTCAATCAGATGTGTAATTTTCCCGAGCCGGAGTTGATCGACTCAGGCTGTTAAAGTCATACTGGTGATTACAGCCTTCATGCACATTGATCACGGGCCTCCCCGCCAGGCGCTGTTGCTATTAATTACAGCAAATGCCGCAGAGCTTTCATATCATCAGAGGCCACAGCCGATCAGTGAAATTACTGTGAGCTGTTAGTGTCATGGTGAAAGTTTGTACGTGTCTCAGAATTCAATAAGTTCTCGAGACCTCGTTCCTGCCCTGACGTGTGCTCACTTGAGAAATCGTGCATCTGATAAATGACCAGATTATGAAGCAAAAGCTTAAAGGGTGATTCCAGCGCTTTAAATCTGGGTTCTATTTTTACATATGTTGAGGCCTAAATGACTACTAGGTACAAAAAGCTTTGAAAGTGGTCAAGTAGATGAACAACATTATGGAAAGGATCCTACAGAGATGGAACATTTTGTTAAAGAGAAAGATCCTTTTAGTTCAACCAGAAACAGCCAACAGACATATCACTTACCTCAAAGCCACCAGCCTCCTTTGACAAAAACAGTAATGAGCACAGATGTTTTACTGCCTCGATCGGTTAGTCTTTCTGCGACTTAACATGTTATTTCAAATTCAAATTAACCCTCTAAAACACCAAAGTCACACACTAGTCCATGCAAACTCATTGATGGAGGCAGCGGTCGACCAGCGACTCCCGTGTTCTGAGAGGTAAAATTACTGTTTTTGTCAAAGGAGTCTCTTTGAACAGAGCGACATAACAGCTGTTTCTGGTTTGTCTTACACTGATAAAGTTGTGATTTACTTCAACAGGGAAATGAAGAACAGCAGCCAACGCAAGAGAGATCTGGAGGAATAAAACATACACCATTGTTTCTGTAACTGGTAGTTAATCTTATGATGCTTTGTAAAGTCATCATCGTCTCTGAACTAGTGGAGAACATTTCAGAATGATACAGGTGATAAAACCTTGGAAACCAGACTCGTCATTCTGGATTTTCTGCAGAGCCAAATTAAAAGAGGTCGTCTCTGATGGACAACACGTAACCCAGCTTTTATCTCACATAGAGCTGCTATGGCAGGTTTTACAGCCTGGAGAGAAAATGTGTCTTTATCTGTCTTTACAACAGCCGTTTTGGACGAGACTGCGATGTCGGCCCGTTGTAGTGTTTCATCTTTATTTTCCTTTCCCACACAGGCAAAGTGTCGGGGTGTAATCCTTCTCTCCATCCTCATCCTCACCTGGTCACCGGATGGATGTCACCTGAACAGTTCAGCTCTTTTGCATTTTGTTTTTGAATTCCAATCAAATAAGCGGTTGCAATTCTGGATGCTCTTGTCACATGACCCATCAATTCAGGGTCTGCGATAAATGACAAATTCAAATAATGAACTGAGGTATGTTAAAAAAATAAAATCACTTCCACTAGTTAAAAATAAAAATGCATCATCCACAGAGACTCCGTGGTTTTCAACGTGAAAGAAAATGGATGTTAAAATGTTAAAAGTTTTGAGGAACTTAAGAAGGAATTAAGTTTCTGAAGAACAAAGTCTGAGCTCAAAGTGACTCAACACCTCCATCATGTGGCACAGATGTATAAATAACTCGATAAAGCTTTTCTACACCAGAGAAGAAAAGTGCTGCTATACTGTATTTACAGAGTCTCCTTTATGAAGGAGGAAAGCTGCTCGGCTAATGGCGAGATAAATGAATCCACAAAAGCAGACAGGTGAAAGAGGCAAGAGAGCTGATACTGGCAACAATGCGTCTGTCTGGAGGATGTCTGAGGCTTTTATGTATTTCTGGTAATGAGTAAAAAGGGAGCGATAATGGGGTGTTTGACTCTGAGGAAGTAAAATTCTTCTCTAGAGGTTTCACCTTTCTGTGGAAGATTATCAAGGGCGTCGTGAATCATACTTTTGAAAGGCTGAGTCGGTTCTTAGTGAGCTCAGTTAGAAACCGTTATAAGGTTGAATTCAACTATCAGTTGCATAATTAAATAATGACCTATAATGATCTGTAATGATATTAATGACTGAAACGACTGGAATTAATTGAACGACTCAGAGACTTAATCAAAAAACAGCCTTTATTTGCAGAAAGGCGAAATGAGGCAAACAAATGCAGCAAGAAGGAGACAAAGACGAGGTCAAGGTAAAACCAGCAGAGGTAAAAAAAAAAAAAAAAAAGTTGACACCAAGAAAAAAGGCTGGAAAGCTTGACACAGGATTCAAAAACAAACTGACACTGAGAGATAAGAGAGGGAAGGATAGTGAGAGAGAGGCGGAACTAATCAGGGCGAGGTGGACGATCGCACAGGTGGGACAGGAAGGTGACAGGAAGTGAAGTATCTGAAACCAGACATAAAGAGTATTTCAAAATAAAACAGGAAGTGATGAATGAATGAATGAAATGAAAAAAAGATAACCTATGGAGCAGGGAGGGACGTCACAGTGATAATAGATTCACTGTGAGTCCTGAAGGGCAGCCATGTTTTCTCTACTTGTTCTACTTGTCTACAACACGTCTGAATTACTTTGGTTTAGACGTTAAAAACACTCTTTTGTTTATTCTTGTCTCCAGTACATAAAATCATATGAATGAAATGATGCTTTATTTGCTTTAAAGTCAACTTTTCTTTGCATGATAATATCTAAAACTATTAAACAGTCCTGCTCGGACATCATTGTTTATTTAATGATTTCATCGCTTTCTTTTTTCTGTTCCTTAATTTTTTCAGTTTGGAACTTGAAACTGATGAAAGTTGGTTATATGTTGACATCCTAACCCATGTGTTTTCCAAATTTATCATCAGCGTCTGACCACATTTCATCACATTCATTCCCTTGATATTATAATTGCTTTAACAGCTGTACAACACAATGACGTTATAAAAGTTAAACGTGCAGAAATATAAAACATTTACAGCTAGAATGAGGCAAAATGAACTGATAGTAATAGTTGTAAGATTCCTCCTGTAGATTGGACAGTATGACCCTTTGACAGGGCTTGTGTGGCAGCTAAAGGAGCCCCATTAACGAGGCAGGGTGAGAGATGGGATGAGGCCGAAAGACAGAATCTGTGGAGGGAAAGTGTCAATGAGCCGGATGGAGAGAGCAGATGCATGTTGGACGGTGAGCTGTCGATAGACACCTAGACAAGCAGTTGTCCAGTCTCTGTGCAGCCATAACAAGCTGTGGAGCCTCACCTCCTCCCCCCCGCCTCCCGGTTCCCCTTTGGCCTCGGCCGGGCCTGCTGTCTGGGGCCCGGGTGCCTGAAATCCCGGTAATAACGGTGGCATTGATCGCTGTGCCTGGGATGGCCAATTACTGCTTCCATAGCATCTAATGAGGAGCAATCGCTCCGGTGGCAATTACTGCGGCTGTATAGCTCGGCGGAACTGAGATGGAGAGCTGCAAACACAAGGAAGTGCAAGTGAGACAAATAAAGAGCGCTGCCATCACTGCACACACACATAAACACACACGCACGTACACGTCTCAGATTATGATGTGAATGTGAATCAGGGTAAAGGATAAAATCACACTTTCTCATTAGTTTAACTTAGATGTAAATGAGTAACTTTGGAGTATTTTACTGGTATTAAAGTGTGTTAATTTAAGTGCATCTATTACAGTGCACAGATGCTGTAAGTTGTGTGTGTGTGTGTGTGTGTAATGACTCAGATTCACTTTTCACATTCACATGTTACCCCTTTTTGTTTTTTAAAGGTTGATCATGGCATCTTTTCGTCTAAATAGATTTAAAAAGTTTTATAGGCAGAAATATATTAAAAATAAACCAAAATTACAGCAGCTCTGAGGCAACATTTAAACTCTGATGTAGAAATAATCAAAACAGACAAACAAACAACATTTGCAATAAAAACTAATAAAAAGACTCAGAAGAGTAGTTTAAATAGTGGTTATTCTGACTTTTAATACCACTTTATTTATGTCTTTTGTCCTCAAACAAGCAAATCCTCAATGTTTGGGAAAAGATATTAGAATAAAATAGAACACAACTTTATTGAGGTATAACATAAAATAATTTCTCACCAAATCCAAAAAAAGTCAAACAAAAATCACAAAACACTAAAAAGCATAAATCTGGTTTTAAATCATGTTATTACACTTAAAAAGTTTGAAAATTTTAGCAGAACTCTCATGCGCAGTGCTCCAGTCACGTGACAGACGGGACCAGCTGTGACGTATATGAAACGCACCCTGGAAACGAAGCTTTCGCTAAATTAATTAGAAACATCTGCTCACTTGTTTGAAAACCTTGTTTAGCTCTTTTAGCTTCGGCTAACCGACTGAAAACACTCTGTTAGCATCCCTGTAGCTTCAGCTAGCCTGCTAACCAGCCGGGGAGCTCGAGGAGGAGTGACCGACTTTACACCTGCGTCTCCGGCTCAACACGGGAGCAACAGGCGGGAATTTTCATGGTCCTCACCTGTGGGCTAACACCATCAAAAATGAATCTTCCCTTAAAGACTGTGTCCCAGTTCTTCTCTTTATAAAGGTAAGAGCTGCTTTTGCTAACATTTGTGTTTTGTTCAGCTGCTGTTTGGAAACATTAGCATGGTGTTAGCTTGCGATGCTAACGGTTAATTTGCGTTTTAGCCGCTGTTTGTTGTTGGTTGGCTAATTTTTCCTTTGCTGAGCTTTTTTCGTTGTTGTTGTTTGGCTCTTTGATAACGATGCTTTTAAGCTGTTGATTTGTTCAGTGTTGAAATCTCAGTGCTCATGTTTGAGTGTTTTGAATGTTGGTTTTCCAGCTTGGTTTCTCGTATTTGTGTGAATATGACGTTTTTATCGTTATGGATCTAAATATGTTTTGCTCACAGTTCATTCATGTTATAACTGCACCTTAATGCTGGTTTAAAATTGTTTTAGTGTTTCTTTACATATTGATCTCAAAAGCTCAACATTAAGCTTGATGCTCACCTGCTGCTTAATAATGCGTTAACATTTCATTACAAGACTGTTTGCTCATGTGTTTGTGTGATTTTAACGTGCAGAAGTAAACAATGATCTGATGCTTGGCTGATAATGTTTTCAACTTCTGCTGTTTGACTTCATGCTGTATTCACCTTGTGGTCTGTCAGAGGAACGACCACACATCTGCAGGAGCCTGATCCTGAACTTTGTGTTATAGAGAGATGTTTATTATGGTCAGTCCTCAATTTCTGATGTATTGTGCTTGATGCATACTGGAGGGAAGATGAGGTCAAAGCCAAGATGCCAACTATCAGCTGTGAACATACCTGTGTGAGTTGGTGGACTACACAGAGGGATGTGTTGGGGGTTTTCTCAGGTTGTGTGCTTTGTTATAGAAGGTTAAAGGTCATCAATAAAGCAAAGGATGTGGATTTGTGTGAGAGGATGGTGTCTCTCTCTCGCTCTCTCTCTTAAATTCTTGCTGTTACTTGTAAAGACACATGATAATAGTGGCCATTATTGTGCATGTACTCTGATCCCATCTTTGTCTAATACTTAAAGGTAGCTGTGCATTTTTGGAGTTGGAATACATCATAGCGTGTTCTTGTTATTTTGTCCACCCTCCCATACAATCACACATGACAGCAGAAAGGCTGGCGTTAATAGACTGTGATGGGAGAGCAAAATGCCTGTCATCCTTTACATTCTGCTCATTCATTCTCTCCCTTTCTATTACCATCTCTTTCTGGAGCTGTCTGCAGATCTAACCATGACTCTGTCTTTGTGATCCGTCTGCCTATTTGGATGTCTGACTTTCAGAAACTATTCCTTTTACTCTCCCACACCCTGCTTTATATTTTTTTTTTCCTGTTGTGTATAGATCTTCTATCATCTTTCCTCCCTTCACTCGCTGCATCTTTGCCGCTGTGTAACTTTAATATCTGGGTTTAGAACAAGGACAGCGGCGGCGGCTCGGTGACAGTCAGACATGGGGGAGCAACACAAACACCCTTCAAAGCTCTTTTTTATGTAAGCGAGGGATGAGAGAGAGCCAGCACATAGACACAGCCACGAGAGTGTCTCATCGAGGCTTTGGCGTGAACATGCCAAAGGAGGCTGTGGGCCTGTAGCTTTCATTAGACTAAACCCACAAGCACACACACACACACACCCGACGTTGTTAGCTAAGAGGGAGCGAGGTGTGGAGAGAAGGGTGGAGAGGTTACAAGATAATCAACACTCTCTCTCCACCGTAAACCCACACAATAAAGACTTGACATCAATATGCCAGTGCAGTCATCACCACAATAGCGCCTGGCACCGAAGGGGGAAAGGGCCTCCACAGTACATCCGCACTGATTAAACCATGATGAGTGTGTGTGTGTGTGTGTGTGTGTGTGTGTGTGTGTGTGTGTGTGTGTGTGTGTGTGTGTGTGTGTGTGTGTGTGTGTGTGTGTGTGTGGGTGGGTGGGTGGATGTTCTCTCAAATGCAGCAGAGAGTTTGCCTACTTTTAATTAGCAGAAAAGAGTTTGGCCGTCCTGTGTTTGTTTCAGGCTGGATTGCAAGTGATAATGCATGATTAGATGTCCCACTAAAAGGAAATAATGGGCTTCTCTGTCGAGTGACTGATGCCAAAATAGATTATGCAGCTGATTCCATGGTCACCTATCGAAGAATGAGAACAGTAAACTCAATTGTGTCGTCTGTTTTTAGCTTCAGTGTTGATGCTACTTGTATTTTATCATCATCAAGTATTGGAAACTGGGACTGAATGACTCCATTGCTTATCTTGTTTACTTGTTGTTTTACCAGGTTGTAAATGGTTTAAATCAGACATTTAATTCAGTGGAAATTCTTTTTTGGCAGCTGGTGCAAGAATATTTACTGTTTGAGATGTTAAACAAAGGAAACTATTCTGTATAAAAAAAGTAAATGTACTTGACAATTTTCAGGTGATACTCTGAAGCTAATTCAGATTACTGATTATCGAACTGACTGTTTTTGAGGTTTTATGTGTGGATTTTGCAGGGATCATATTTGACAATAGAAACATAGGCATTGCCTCTTCGTGCAGTATATATTAGACAAATACACTTCATAGTATCTAAATATAAATCATACCCTCAGCAAATCATAAGTATTGTCTGTGAACACGTTATAAAAACTTGATTGATCAAACTGAAGCATAAATTGTTGCTCTGGTGTAATATATTTATATATGATTAATGTACTGCATCTGTAGAATATATGTAGTATTTTATTTACAGAGCAAAACTGAACGTAGACAACCTACCAAACATGACTTTAATAGGAAGCAGGAGCACTTTAGAATGATGAATATGCGGCACAGAGCATCTTCAGATTAACCTCTGAATAAGCCTCTGTTGAAGTTACTCAATTACCTTCCTATTTCAGGTTCAAGCACCTGAGCTTCATGATGCAGGAGAATGTTTATTTTCTCCAAATATATACTACCAATTTTCAGTTGTAGTGTTGGATACGAACATTTAGCATTGATACTCGTGGTCTTAATATGTGCATCACAAGCGTAGTCTCTGTTTTTGTTGTGCATGTTGTTGCATATATATCCCAACATATACACTGTGTATAGAAAACCTTAGGACCTCGGTATAATTAACATAACATATGTTTGTCTAGCAGTTATTCCTGGCCAGAGCTTACGAGGGATTACACTTATGGGTTGGACACAGCAGCATTATTTGTCTAATTAAATCCCTCACATTTGTCCTTCCCAACGTTTCACCCTCCCACAGCTGATCGGCATCACTTTAACACCATCAGTTGATCTTTTATATTTTACACAGGATGAGTATTTCACTTGGACTGAGAAGAGATGTAGATAAACCTGTAATGAAGTGTTTCATAGCTTCACACACACACACACACACACACACACACACACACACACACACACACACACACACACACAGCGTTGAGCCCAGGTAAAGTCGTCTCTCACCTTTAGATGGCAGCAGAATGCCACTCCATCATCCAGGACGCATCAGAGACCCACAGAATCTGATAGATGTCTGGAGCAAAGCTATGAAGGAAAAACAAAGAGGGACAGTTAGAGCTCATTATTTCTTTGATTCTTTAATCTTCCTCATGTCTTCATCCAAATTGTTGTTATTGGTAATAGGCTGTCTCTTCCAGTGGGAGAGAAAAAGCTTTTAATAAGAAAAAAAAAATCGTCAAACTAGAGCTGCTTCGCTCGTCTTGTTTAAGTTTGATGTCTCTTCCATGTAATTGAACTTGATGAATGCTGGCGTTGTTTTCCCGCGAACACGCTTTGTCCTTTCAACCCCATCTGACATATCTGGGCCGGCCGGTTATTTTCAGAACACAATTCAGTACCTGTCTGTCTGGAGGAGAGCTGAGGTTTGAATTGTCAATTATATGTAGTCATGAGAAAGTAGGTTTTTGTGTTATTCTGTGGCTGCTGGAGGTTTTGTATACAGTCGTGGAAAATCTGTGTGATTCTGTCAAGTCTGCGCCGCCTGAATTAGATGCTGATAGTCGGTAGTAAAACATTCAGAAAAGATGACACAAGCATTTCTGCAGATGTTGCATGTCAATATTTCAACATTTCACACTGAAGCGGAGGTAAAATGTTGTAACAAAACGTCTTTGAAAAATGTTTTGAGCTTTTAATATTTCGAACGTTGGATTCACAAAACGGTGGAGCTGTGAACGACATTGTGTCAACTCATATTTTACTGTTTAATCACATGAGTTTCGAGGCTGTAACCAGGAAATTGGAAACACAAATTCAACCAGAGCTTCTGTGCACTGTAAAGAAATGTTTGGTGAGACACTAAAAACTTTTTTCACTTAACATTTAATAATTTCAGAGCTAAAATGATTAGTAAACACAAAATTTAACTGCAACTATTCTGAAGTTACTCATTTTTTTGGCAAAAACCTTTGCTGGTTGTAGCTTTTTCAATCTGAGGAAAACCTTCTGAGATTTGCTAATTGGGCAATTTCGGGTCCCTCGGAGAGTCTGCAACCCAAATGCATTTAACTGTTGAGTCATATTTTTGTTAATTTTGCCCATATGATGGTCTGAATTCAGTTTCAAAGAATTCTCCACATATCAGGAAGATGAATCTTATTGACTAAAACTAGATCTACTATATCAAGTAGTATTGCAATGTGGACTCGTGCAATATCCAAATTACAGGTAGTGCAGTCAATACACCCATCTGAATAAAGTATCCCAGTCTACAAATTACATTCTACAGTCTTCAGAAATCCCACCATTTTAATGTGTTTCAGTAAAAATGAAAATAACGATGCAAAAATAATCACTTCCTCCGATATCATGACTCGCGATTGCAATATCAGTCAAGATAATAGCAATTAGATTTGTTGTTTTTTTTAAATGCCATCATTTTATTTTAACCCACTCACACATTTAAAGATACTGACTCTGAAAAACATCAGGATGAGTCTTAAAAAGCCACTGTGAGGAATTTGGCTGCAAACATCTATTCAATTTTTAAATGTCTTTTTGTTTTTAATCGACTTATATGTCATTGGATCAGCTGAGGTGGTCACGTGCACAGACCAGCAGGTATACAGGAACTGGTTACACTGGGTTTCCTGGTGTTCTGCAGAGCGATAATGAAAAGTTTCGATGACTAAACTCTGGACACTCAACCTACACCTCCTAGAAAGACAGGAAGGGAGAGAGCGGGAGGAAAAGGGAGGGAGAAACACCTATGAACTTAATTACCCAATGAATAATTAATGTTTGATTGCAGCGTTCCCCCAGGCTGTCAACACAAGATAATTTATCATAAGATTATAATTTATCACTAATTGCTTTGGCAAGAGGTTTATGATTAGAATAATTTGCTTATTAAATGCACAAATTTTATTAAGCAGCAAACTTTTGTGTAAAGTACGTATCGATTCAGCTGCGCCCACGCCGTCAGAAGGAGCGCCGCTAAATTGCGTTTAATCGAGTTACACATTCGGGATTAAAAATAGTTGTTTGCTCAGTCATAATACGTCCTGTTTTCCATAATTTAGTTAAACAAAACAGGTGATTATTCTAATGCACTGAGATGCATATGACCCAGGGAGCGATTTTAGCTCTGAGAGGTGCCTCAATATTCTCAAAGCCAAGAAAAGAACAACAACAGCATCCTAAAGACTTAAGCTCCTCTGTGAATCCTGTTTACTCCTCTAAGCTGTAATGCCTATTTAGATGAGGAGAATTTGAATTGTTTGTCTCCGGCATAATGAATGTTTGTTGTCTGGCTTGGGAATCTTTGTGGAGTCGTCACAGTATCGGAGCTGTGGCCGGTGGACGGGACGAGTGGACGGTCGGTGCTCTGTGGCTTTCTACACATTTCTACGTCAGTGCTCGGTGTCTGACTTTAGTAATTACACATTTATTCTGTTCATTCCTGCTGACTGTCTCACATCTATAATCCTGATTAGCTTAATCATTTTCACCCAGTTACCAGCTTTAACATCTGAAATACCAAAATCGGCAGAAATTTGAAGCAACACCAGAAACAGAACTATAAATCAGAAGTAAAAGATATCAAAAATAACAAAAGCTGCAGCACAGGCGAGTCATGTTAAACCACATGCATTTTCCTGTAGGTGTCAGGTTGAAAGGGATGCATGAAACAGCACGTTTAGATACTGTTTTGTTAGATACTTTTCAAAGCATGATGAAGCAACATGTGGTTTCAAAAGGTGCAACTGTCAGGGATCAAATTGTAGAACTACATTCACAAATAATTTTGAAAGACAGAAAGACCGTCAACAGGAATAGCTGATCCCAAAATTACAGCCTTAAAAATATCACAGATTCAATCAAACCCTCTGAGACACATTTAAATTTAGAAACCACTTGTATCCAAGGCCTGAACACAAAGACGTATAACTTGATGTAAGGAGCTGGAGCTGTGAGCGAAGTGCAAACTAATCTTTGAGTGTTTGTCCTCAGTTTAAACTGCTTTATATTTAAATGTATAGGTCAAATGATCAAACTATTATTTTAGCCAACAGTTAAATACAGTGCTGTGTAATGCAGCATCTACTGGGACTCATTGCTATGCATTGTTGTAGAATAGCCGAGCAATACGAGTCCAAGAAGCACCCTGGGGTGTAATCGCTGCTTCCGTTCTGGCTGGAAGTGGAGATCCATGGACGTCTGAATCCAAAGGCTCAAACCTTAACGAGCTCAGTCACAGGTGCTTTTTATGTTCGGTGAACATTTCTGTCTATTTTTAGCTTCTACCCCAGTTTCTTTTCTTCACAACCTTTAAAACCGCTCCACACTGATAAAGCACTAAATATGCAGCTTTGAATCTGTATTAATCAACCTTAGATCAAGTTTAGACGTTGAATGGATGTCGGTCTATAGTTGGACACTCAAATGATAGATCTGTGCTCCACTGACTGTTTTTTCTCTCTTTTTTTCACCTCTTCAGTCTGAATCCAAACAATCATAAATCTTTATGATGAGTTGATTAAAGGTGTGAATCTCTAGGCACCTTATAATTTGATGCAGATTCAGATGGTGAAAAAGCGATTAGAAAATTGTTGAAGCATTTTGATGCATCGAAATTTTTGATTTCTGTGCATGATTTTTCCTTCTTTTTCTCCAACTCCGGGTGGAAACGTTTGTATTCCCAAAATATTGTAGTTAAGTTTACAACTTCCTTACTAGCTTTTAAGCCAGGAGTACTGCTCCATCAGCGGTCCTCAATAAAGTCACACCCAACTCAATTACAACACACATATTTATTTTATATGTTTATGTTGGTTTACATGTCACTGTCCTGTTGGTTCGGCCACAAACAACATATAGCTTGTTGCAAGCGATCATAATCTATAGTATTAGGTTTTAAATTTCTGATTATTGACTTTTCTGCATTATGACATAATCTTTCAAGAATTAAGCATCTAAGAACTGATTTTTTTTTTCTCCTCCTCCCCAGTTTCATTATGTGTTTCTGTTGTGTTGTCCACACACAGAAATCAGGTCCAGTCACATTATTGACATTTTTGCCACAGATGAATATTAACAACATATCAAACACAACTGTATTTATTGTTTAACATGACCAAATGATGAGTTATATCCATAAGAAATTTCCTGGACAGAATTGATAGTGACACACACATGCACACACATACTGTGTCTTGGCATTTGGAGGGAGGAGAGGAGTTGAGTGGGCTGCTGGAAGCGATGTGTGTTCCTCGTCCTGCTGTCCAATCAATGTGAGAGGACAGGAAAGGAAGGGCTGAGGGCCAGTATAACGCTTTGTAACACCCTCACCTCACAGTGTGCACACGTCACTGAACGTTACTCAACACACACACACACACACACTTGCACACGCAGAGGTTTTGTCTCACTGGCTGGGAAAAGGATGGTGTGTGTTTATCAGTGCAGCTGTAGCTCTTATCAGCCTCCTGAGGAAGTTGGACAGATATCAGTTCTGGTGGCAAAGACATTGGACTACATATGGCACAGATAGCACTCGTTTTGACACACACACACACACACACACACACACACACACACACATACACACAAAGATACAAACACTCTCACAGTAGGAGACACCCCGTATTAAAGGGTTTGGCAGCCGTGTTGAAACCGTCAGACAGCCAATCAGGGGATCGATGGCAGCCGTGACTCGCCCAATGACCCACGCTGTTATCTCCACCGGCCATCCTCCCATCTGTCCCCTCCTTTCTGTCTCTCCTTTGCCTTTCCCTGCCTCCCCTCTAACACTTCTCAGCTTCATCAATCGGTAAAAACTTTCTCATTCTCTTTCTTTCTTCGGCTTGGCCCCTCCCCTCCCTCCTTCCCCTCCTTTACTGGCAGTCTGGTTTTTCTGGTCTAATGAACCTGGGGGGTCTCAGGGCAGCCTCCGCTGGGTTGATTAGGATCCTCATTAAAGAGAGGACCAGACCAGACTCCCTCCCTCCCTCCCTCCGTCCATCTCCCATCTCTCCCGTCCCTCCTCCTTCCCCTCCTTCCACCCTGCCCTGTCACACAGAGTGGCATTTTTAATTACCGCTGCTCATCATAAAAGGAAGACCCATTATACATATCAGTGTGAGTGTGTACGCGTGTGTGTTTTTGTCCGTCCTTTCCTTTTTCTTTCTTCACTGATCTATTGTAATGAACTCAGTGTGTGGTGTAAACTCCATGGGAAGGCTCATCATGGAAACAGACATTACTGGCTGGCTAGTTGGCATTTTTAACGCACTGAATACACAAAAAAACACAACAGTCTTTAATGTTCTTTTAGACTCACTTTCATGCTTCCAGAAGGCAGTAATGAGCAAAAAATAAGTTGTTTAGAAAAAAGCTACAGAGGAAGGAAGAAGGGAGGCAGACATAGAAAGAATGCAGCAAAATAAATGAGGCAGTTTAATAAAGTTTAAGGGTAAAGAAAAGGAACGAAGAGATGGAGTTGCAAATAAAACGATGGAAGGAGGAGGAGGAGGAAGATGGAGGAGGGCAGGGTTAAGTCTGGGTTTTTGCTCTTGTGCTCAATGACGGGATCAGATCAGATCAGCACTGCTCCAGAGGATGCTCGGGGCCAAAACCTAAATCTGATTATGTCGCCTGAAAAGACTAATCTCTCTTGAATCTGTCTTCGTCTAATTCCAAAAACAATACTGTAATCTGTGTGTGTGTGTGTGTGTGTGTGTGTGTGTGTGTGTGTGTGCACGTGTTCTAACTAGGGTCATACACTTGGGTTGACTGACGCTGGATTTTCCTGTCGGATTTTCTAATATTACAAGAAAGATAACAGGAAATGTGTAAAATAATGAACCACAGTCCCTAAATTAATACTTATATCATCAATTAGTAACCTGATAATCACGCTGAGGTTATTTTGTTTTATCTCAATATTTTTCAGTCTGACATTGTGTTTACTTTGATCTAACAGATCAGAAAAGACTGATGTATGTGCACCTTCATGCAATGAACCCTCTGCTTAGATTCTTGCTCTTTTACTCGGATGTATTGTGTAAATTTTAGTTTTACACCAGTACATACGAGCACAACTTTGTGACCTTATAATCCACTGAGGCCTCCAGTGCACAAATATTCAGAAAGAACTTAGTAGTAGTTTGCATATTTTTAGATTCAGCATTTGTCCGTGAAAGAGAAGGAGTAGATGGGATGCTCATATACTTCATATTAAAGCTCCAGTGAAAATGGCAGTTACATTCATATTTACATATTCAAAGAAGTATTTCCACATTTTGGTAAAGTTGACTGTCTTGGAGTTTATAAGATGAGTCAGGAGGTCGACTGGAATATGCTGCATTATGATCCTACACCAACCAGAGATCATAGTCAGGCAGTAATATTTGTTTTCCCTTGTGCAGAATGTCAAGACGATAAAAAAGATTTTTTTGTGATGTACATTAGTTATGTGCATACAAGGAGAAGCAATACTGGACCTAGTCCAAACTCAGCTCTTAACATGTTCCATGATTGACTGGTGTGTTTTTCAAACGATAAGCACAACTGGACCTTTTTGAATAACTGGAAAAATCTCAGGTGTCTGGAAAACGATGGTTGTTCAGCTTCTCATATTTAGGAACTTGCAGTTTTTGTCAGTGTGAAATCATTGTTAACTGAATACTGAATAAAGGGTTATATCATTGTAAAGTCTTTGGGTTTGTAATATTGTTACCAACACTGAAGATGTCACTTGATGAGCTTTTCACTGATATCTTGTGCACTAACTAACTGATTAAACATGAAAACTAATTGACTGATTTATTCAAATTGAATATATTGTTAGCTGCAGCTTTAATCAAGTCTGAAATTCTTGTTCTAATCCAGTATGTCCTCTTTTTAATATTTACAGTCCAGCAGCCTTTGAGAAAGTTCTGTTAAGTGAAGCTTACTCTCATAGACATGCATGCACACACACACACACACACACACACACACACACACACACACACACTGTCACAATGCATTAGGTATCAGAACTGTTCAGTGAGCAATCAGATAAGGGCCACACACACACACATACACTCACACACATATAGATGAGTGCTTGTTCTGCTCACTGACTTTCTGTTAGCACACCCGTCCACTAATTAGATTCCATTAAAGGTGGCGTTCATAACTCCGGAGGTTTCTTTGGCTGACACACCACTCGATGTTAAAAATACCGCCAATTAGACACGGCTTCAACACACCATCACGTCCGACCACCCAGAAAGACGAGACCTTGCAATGCCTCGACAGGCGTTCGACTTCCAACCACAAGCCAAAAAAAAAAAAAAAAAAAGTCACACAAGTTTGTCTCCTGTCTGTAATGGTCTGGCAACTCCTGGAAATTGAGGGTCGAGATAGAAATCGTCCTCGTGGGGGGGCGAAGGCGAGGAAGCAGAGGGCTTATCAACAAAAGCAGCGCTCGGGGATTTAGTGGACAAAGTGTGGGACTCGGGCTAAACTCCCCAGGTGGCTGATGGGAAGGCAAAGCAGGGGCTTTTTTCTGGCTAAATATCAGTGTTGTCTTCTCCTCTTCTCTGCTTTTGTCTCCCTTTGGTCTACTTATGGCACCGTCTTTACCTGTAGCTCTCCTTATCGACGCCTGAAGCACCTGCTATTAGCTTGGCCTGCTAACTTGAGATAAAAGACTCGTGACAACATCTCAGGCCTCCCCCCCTCCCGCCGTCACCTCCTTTTCATTTTGAAGAATGAAGAAGGGACGACGGAGGAAGAAGAAAGAGCCGGTGCGCTGGTATTTTGGGTATTTCCCCCCCGTCTCTGCAGCTCCGTCTGTCAGCACGCCAGCAGCATCTAAGCTAACCCGGACCGGCATCGGAAATGTCACCCGGTGCATTAGCATTTAGCCACCGCGCTCTGCTGTCAATCTGGGTTTATCTTTGACACCCCCCATGGTCTCTCACCTTAGCTCCCAGCCCCCCTCTCCCAGTTCGTCATTGTACTAATAAGGCAGGGGGACAGTAGAATTTATCAGGCCTAGACACTCCCGCCCCGCCAGCCATTACTCATCCACAGACCAGGACATGCCAACAGTGGCTAATTGCTTTCTTTAACATTGGCACATGTGACATTCAGCAGAGTCTTCACTGGAGGAAGAAGCTTTTCCTCACAGGGAAGCTGAGCCCACATGCAGCTTATAAAGACGTGCAGACGGAGAATCTGTGCAGCTTGGAAATTTAAAAAAAGAAATAAATCCATACAGAAGCATGAAAAGGGCCTAACGAGGTAGATTTGCAAATTTGTGTTTCTGTGGCGCAGCTTTAGTCAATGTTGAGAATCAGTTACCCTGAACAAGGTGTTTTTCAGACCTCTAACCACAAGACTTTTCAGACCTTATAAGCAAAAGCATCATCTGTTTGTTTAAATGATTGAAAAGACCCATGTTTCCCTTCTGCTGACGAGCAACCTTTTACGTTCACGTCCTGCAAAAATGCAACAAAAAGGGATCCATGTGATGCTGCTGGTGGTTAAATTTAAAAATGATTTATGTTGAAATTTAGTTTGATAAATTGCAGATGCTGTTATGAAGACCTTCATTATGGCCACCACACACACACACGGTCCCAGGAAGCCTCTTGCTCCATATACCTCTAAAAGTAAAGGTAGGCTCAGAGGAATCCGATTTAGGTGGCCAGATTGTACAGTAAGCAATTTCCCTTTGTTGCGAGCAAAGGGGGATTATTCATCAAAGCGACGGTGGATGGTCCAATATCTACCAAAGCTCTTTGTTTTGTTTGGTGGCAAAAGATTAATGAACAGACTGGACTGACATTTCCAGCAGGAAGGGCATTGATCTGGAGGCCTCCTGAAGATCCTCATTGTCCTGTTTACCCTGAAAACAATGGATGACAGTGAAGAAACGTGTATGCTATCTACACACACATAGACACACGCACTAATCCAAAGGGCAAACTCAGAATTTCATAAGCTACTGTTATTTGTTATTAATCAGAACGTCTTTCATAACATCTAACAAGATTTTTTTCATCTGTTTTAATGTGTTTTATTAAGAAACTGACTGGCGCCTGCTGATAGAATTTGTTGGCATCGGTTGAAACTCAACAGGGACCTAAACTATTTCTTTTGGAAATCAAACACATTCGAGCAATTTTGGTTTTCTGACCTACAGTAAGAGCAGAAACAAGCAATAGAACTTTTTCAGGGGGATTTAAATGAGCCAGCTGTCTCGATTCCCTGTTGACTTGATCTAGTATCGCTAACAAATCCTGACTGGAGGCTGTTGCCAATTTCGGGCAAACAAACTTTTTAGATGTCCCTTGATTTTGGCAAGCTGATGAAACAAGTTGAGCCCATTCTGCCACTATTGTCATTAATCCACCGTCTTTGACTTATTTATTTTTCCAGTCGCATCTTGATTTTTTTGGTATTTTTATAATCCTTGCAATGGAGATTAAAGACCAACCGTACTGACAGTCCTGTAAACAAGGAGGATAACAGTCCTTTTTTGCACAATCAGAGTGCTGAAGTTAAGCCCCCCTTCTTTTTAACCCAGGATATGCGTGTGTGTGTCGTCTTCTGTTCTGTATCGGCTCCTCACAAGTGTATTTCTGGCCGGTAACATCAGTGAATGTCCTGATGGAGGCCAACATACTGCAACTATCTGTGGATTGTCTGTGTTGTGTCTGAAGACGAGAGCCAGAAGCTGCACAGGCCGTCTGACCCCAAGGCTGGGTTAATGGCTCTTTGCCCTTTGCCACTCATATTAACATAACCCAGCGCTGTCTGATTATGATGTAGCGAGCAGATGGAGGCCCACTGTTGCCGCGCCAATCAAAATAATGTCATTATAGTGGAATAATGGCTGCGGTTGCCAGTAAAGCCAGATAGCGGGGAGAGATGAAGGGAAGACGGGGTGTTTTTATTGTCCCCGAGAGGCCAGTAAGATCCAATCAGCAGGGTGTGACTTACAGTCTCGGAGCCCGGAGCCCATCCTCAGCACCTCCCCTCCACTCCAACTATCGCCTTCACAGTGAGACGGGGGAGCTGGGGGAGCAGCCTCCATAACGAGCAGAGAGGAACTGTACATAAACACACTGAGAGTACAATGGCTGCTTTTCTGTTTGATTTTTGTGCAGTATGAATTAATAAGCCAGTGTGGATGATATGCATTTGTGCTTGCGCAGGACTTTTGCATAGGCAGCTAATAATGTGTGTGTGTGTGTGCGTGCGTGCGTGTGTGTGAGTCTGTGTATTTGGCCAGCTCTCCAGTTATTGCTTTTGAAGTTGTTAATTAAACCCTCAACCATCTGGTAGCTCAATGAAATTACACTGTGCTTCTCAGCCATGAAAAAAACATGACTGACTGACTGACTGACTAAATGAATAAATAAATAGATTAATAATTTAATAAATGCTTCAAATATCTCTTGTCTAAGTGAGGGAAAAACAAGAAGTCTTATTAATGTAAATTTGGTGCTCCGTGCTGTCACCCCTGTTGTATGTGTGTTTGTGTGGAAGTGTGTGGAAGCATGTGTGCGTGCTTACGGAGGCTTACAGGTGAATCAAAGACAGCTGTCAGTGTGTCAACCTTTGATCTCTCTCGATGTCTTCTTTCTCTCTATATATTCCTCTCTCCTCTCTGCCACATGGGGGAAAACACACACCTTGTTTAGAGTCCCGCATGGATGCGTCTCTTTGTAGATCATGAGCGTACAATTTCAGGAAGTGAAAATGGGTATACTGTATTTAATCTTTAATAGCCTCCTGCTGAATGCATTCCACCGCTGCTGTAATATAATTCAACATAATGTACTGTACCACATGTTTTATAGCCTCTAATATTACACTGGTGCCATTTTCCATATGGTTGCATGCAAAATAATTACATTTCTAATAATATCCATGATGAATTGATCCCCTTGCAAATAAGAAAAAAAAGTATTGGCCAATGTTGAACATAATGGGACTCGTTTCACTGAGCGTCTTCACCCAATGTTAGTTCAACAAAGCGAAGGGAAACCAGGAGATTATAGCAACTCAGTAATTGAATGAGTGCATCTATGTGGAGATGGTTGCAAGACAAGTGCAGAGATGCCGCTCAGGAGGGAGCAGGTAATGGCTGGTTGTGTAACGTGGACCGGAGGGAGGCTCAACGCTGACTTTCATCCTGCAGCTGAGAGGAACAGACATTAGTGGATGATGGTTCGAATTCCCAAACAGAGACTGTAGAGACCTTTTCAGTTGTGTTTCAGGGGAGAACACAAGATCAGCCGAGTCCAGGGGTTTTCAAAGCGGGAGGCAGGTCTCCCCAGGGGGCTCCGAACAGTGTCAGGGGAGGCTCGGTGAATGGAAGTGACAAAATATTACATCTGTTATTACATTAGTTATCAAAAAAATGTGTTTGATTTGGTTAAAGAAAAAGTTCAGACAATACAATTGTTTTGAGGAATTTTTCCCAGGGTCAGAAGCTAGTAAATGCCTTCGGACAGACCTTTCATTTTATTTGGTTTGGGATCAAATAAGGCCAACAGATTCAGACTTTGAAAACCTCTTGTCCAACTGAAGCATCAATTTAGGATAGGTCACAAATGATGTCTGCAAGAAATATTACATAAGGAAGATTGTGAAATAAATTTTTGCTGCTTCAATTTGGACATAAGATCCTCTAACAGCTGGGTTTCTGTGACATGACGATACACATCTGGAGGAAAGAAATGTGTCTAAATCAAAGATGTTGGACATAAAATCATAGCTATTTTTGTTTTACTGCTTTGAGGCAAAATTGGATTTACAGGATTTTTGAATGATTATGAAGTAATTTGATTTGCTGTGGATTTGATTGGTTGAACACAGACAGAAAATCTACTATATCGTGACATATATTGAAATAAAATGATGACCCTTGATAGTAGTTTAAACAGCTAACTTTAATGTGTTTCATGCACATGTATGTCTTTAACACCTAAAGGGATCCATTCATGTCAGGTCCTGGTTTCTGCTCCTCTGATGTGAGGTTTGTCTGTAGCTGCAGACACAGATGGGTGCATGCTGTGACTGGGTGGGTACAGACACTGATACCACGACTGACAGACTGTTGTCTGGTGAAATGACTGTAATAACAGTGTCTGTTGAGCTGCTGTTGGAAAATTGAAGGGAGAGACAGGCAGAGACGGCAGGAAATTATTTACAGTAACTTGGAAAAGTCGTGTCATTGTGTTGATGCCAGCCCCAGTTTTTGCTGAATGATAATGTACATTTGAATAAAACAAAAGCTCCTCCACTTTGCCTCGCGGTGAAGTGTCTGTGTGCACAATGTAGTCTGCAACCTGCTGTTTCCCAAAAAGACAAAGCTCCTCTCAAAAAATCCATATATTCATTCTGTAATCTGCTCCAGGACCAGTTATTATCCATTTAATGTGTTTATTATGCCATCTTCATGTCATTCAAAGCTGAATTTAATTAAACATGCATTTGTGAGCAGAGAGTCTTCCTTGTCAGAATAATCATACGATGCTCGAGTTTCAGATTCAATAGAATGAAAATTACTTACATCAAGAATCTTTCCACCCATGACCACTGACAGAGGGTGTTTTTCTTGCAGCAGGATGAGTTTCTTGGCGTTTTACATTTCCTACGCTTTCTTTGTAACCTCGTCTAAAAGGCTCATGAGGCAGCAGTCTGCCCATTTGTGCCTTACATAGCGTCTGTGCTCTTTCTCTACCTCCGGATGATGATGATGCTTTCTGGACTGTGCAGCCTCTTATTAAGACGGGTCACCTGGAGGATCTACCTGGCGAGCAACAACTGACTGGTCTCCCGCGTCTGCATTTGCTCTACAAAAAAAAGCGGGCTGGCATTTAACCATGACCGCTGACACGGCAATAACTCGTCATTTTTAACTGTACCGCTGAGGCAAATTTGAAGACGCGAGTGGGAGGCTTTAACCTGGACCAGCTGGGAGACAAAAAGGAGAGAGAGAGTTGTGCGTGGTCAAGAGCGAGAGAAATATGAGATGGTTGCAGAGGGGATAAAGGGATATCAGAGTGAAAGAGAGTTAGGGATGCTGTCATTTGTTGCTTTAGGTGGAAATAACATGAAAAAAGCAGAGTGAAAGATGCAGAGAAATGCTCATGTACTATTTCTCCAGTGGTAAATTTAATGCTGGGTGAGTTTAAAGCACTATCCTGATATGAATTACATTAGATTACAGCCTAATATGTTGTCTCCTGTGGATTCAACTCATAAACACTGAATGCACAGTAGGCTTTAAAAGGAGAGTAAATATACACACATAAACATATGTGCCAAGTATTTTATATAAGGCATCATTCAAAAAAGTAATTGCATTCACTGAATTAAGGGCTAACTGCAAAGCAAAAGTATGTAGAGGCATTAGTCAGTGCTCTCCCTCTCCGTCCTTTTCTCTCTGTTGTTCTGTGATGAGATTCCATTAGACACCATTAAATCTCTGCCTAAGAGCCCTCTGAAGCTTCACAATTACAGAAATAAAAAAAAATCACAATCCTCATTGAGCGCTCCTCTGCATTAGGGGCTGCCTGGAGTCGCGTGGGAGCTGTTACACGGGGCCCCGGCGCAGACCGAGTCAGAGGCTCTGCAGAGCTGCAAAGCACAGCTCATTAGAATGACTAAGAGCCCGAATGAAGGCCCTTATGTGAAAGCCATAATGGAGCGGGGCTCTTGTGCCGGAGCCGTAATGGAGGCTCTTGTGCCGGTTGCGCTCGTCTCCCCTCCGCACGGCAGAGGCTCGAGCTGAAACTGTGTGGCTGGAGAGCTGACCCCCGCCGAGTGGCCGCCGAGGTGCTCCAAACACGCAGGGGCTATTGTGGCGGCTGGCTGGTCGCAGAGCAGAGGGCTTTCACAGTCACTCAGTGAAGTATGTGGAGGTGGTTCGTTAAAGGGATATTTGATTAACTATAAGGTTAGACACATACATTATTTTACTCACATTAGCATTTTGGTGAATGTTGTTGTCCGGTCATCCTCCTCTGGTGTGGATTGAAAATGATTTATGATGTGAAGCTCTGATGCCAAATATCACTTAGAGCATATTTCAAATTCTATAGGCGCAAGATTTTGTTTGCAGAAAAACTAGACAAACTGCATCTTTGCTGTGTTCATCTCACAAGGTCACATCTGTCTGTCAGAGTGTCTTCTTTTTTTACACTACCACTAGGGGCTGCTAAAGTTGGCAATTTTCTAATTCTACACATTAAAGAAGTGGTTTGATCTTTCAGATTAAGGTTGGGTGATGCATACTTCACCATGTCAAAACAGCTGAAACGTATTGTACATACTTTTAAAATGTCAAGTTACAATGAATGTTGTATGCTTGTTGGTTTGAGATCTATAAACAGTTTACAAATTTCTAGTTTACATGTGGCACACAAGTTGTTTGCCATGTGCTTTGACTTACAAAAAGAGATGAAGGCAGAGTATATTGATTAGCTTATAAGTCTTCCGGCTGTTCAAAACTAGATCCCAGTTTTGGTTATCCACCTCCTGTCTGTTTTCTGAAAGCACGCTGCCTCCATTGCAGTGCAGTCCTGCAGTCCAGACAGTGACGGAAATGGGATGGATCCATTTTCACATCCAACTGGATCAATCTCCAACCCAGTCCAGTTGCCCCAGATTCAACCCTCCTTGGGTAACCATGACCTGGATGACTGAGACTCTTCAGCCAATCGCTGCTGAATGTGGAAATTTCAAACTTGGTTCATCATTTCATTGTTCTCGTTCACATTTCCTGTTAACTAAGTACAAAATAGTGAACATATTATATTGTGGCCCATATAGTGGAGAATGAATGACCTTGGACACAGCCTCAGATTTTTTTCTGTATTGTCTAAAGTTAAAAGTTTCATTAAAAAATGGTGCCTGTTCTTGAGGCTTTGCCATCAACAATGAGAAAATTCAGGAGTGAAACACAAAAAATGATTTCCTCTGAATTAGAATTGTCAAATGAGGTGAGAATAGCTCTGTTGTTTTTTGTATTGGTGTTTAAAAAGAAATCTTTTCTAAAGTACGTTCTGTTTCAATCGTAGCTACATAATGATTCTCTACTTATTCCAAGTCGTAACTTTTGATTAAATTATTCCTCATGAACCTGTTTAGCGGCTGTGTATCTGTGAGACACGTTTTAATTCAGTCAGGTATTAGCTGTTCCCGTAGATGTCTCTTTATAAATATATCCTCGGCTGTGAGGTTGACAAGCAGAGTGTTCTCGCAGCCTCTCTAATTTCTCTCCCTGTTAAATATCACTAGTCCTACTGCTGCTTAAATGCAACCCTGTTTTTAGCGGAGTGACATTTAAAAGAAACACAAGACCTTTGCAACACCGGCTCTGTGAAAAATGAAACTCTTGAAATCTCCTGCATGAAATGCAAAAGCTCTGCTTTAATTATAGGAGAGTTAAAGTTAAAACTCATATTCATGTCAGTGGAGGTGGAGAAGATTAATTTGTGCAGTCTAAAAATGGAGGAAACATTTAACTTGTGAGGGAGGAATGTGTGTATCATTCTCCTGTAATATGGACGAGATTGTTGGCAGTTGTGAATGCCAGGTCATCTCACTCTCTACTTCACTGTGTGTCTGTGTGAGTGTGTGTGTGAGGAGTGTACGAGGAGTGTATGAGTGTGTGTGTTCCCGTCTGCATCTCTATCTCAGTGTGTGGGCACATGAGCCGCAAAGCTGTTGCATGGCCTCATCGATTTCATGCCCTCTTCTCACATCTATTCACATCTCCTCTCCGACTCACCTCCCTCCTCCCGGTCCTCCTCCTTCTCTTTTGGTCCGTTGCCCATGGCAATGGTTCACCTCAGTAACCAGCGGCTGAGCAGGAAGTGGGAGGCGGCCTGGTGAGACGAGGACCTCCCGTGAGTGTTGTGTAAGCCGGTCACGTGACGGAGGGGGGTTTCGATCTGCGCCAGCGGGTGGGGTTAGGGGTCGATGGTGAGGGGCTTGTTCGCTGCAGGCTTTAAAAAGTGGAGGGAGTATGTTAAACATCCTATCGATCCACGTGCTCCTTCGAGGCCGGAAGCCACAGATAAAGAGTGCACAATCAAAAAGCTTGTGCACATCGGCTCTCCTATATCACACGGATAGGTGGGAGCTGTGAGAGTTGGATGAAGGAAGGAACTAGAACAAGAGACGTTGAGGGAATAAGAGCAAAGGTTTCTGAAAAGGTTTTATGTCTCTCTGCCAGATGTGAGTGCTTTTGGAAGTAGGCCAGTGCATCCTGGTGGGAAGGTGGGTTATTTTCAGCCGGGCTATTGTACGAGAGGAAGCCTTCGAGTAATGTTGGCGGGGGGCCGTCATATAGAGAGGGCCGGTCCTCTTCTGAGAAATGTTAGCTATTCTACTTAAAGGCAAGTCAAGAATTCAAAGCTTAGGAAAAGTGGTTTCTATAGAGGGTGAGATACAGTTGGCTCAGGGTTCACGGTTTGATGCATGAGTGTAAACAATTTGCACAAAAATTCAATATGATTCTGTTTACATGTTAAATGTGCAGAAGCCTGGAGTCATGTTCAGAGTTTTGAGTCTCTGAACGGCTGTAACCAAACCTGACACACCCATCACACACCCAGGATTACACTTCTACATCACTGCACCAAGTGAAGTGTTAAACCACTGGTGGTCAGCAAAAACAAAGATTTTCTGCTGCTTTTCAAACACCTTCACATAAACTGATTTTAAACATCTGGACAAGGATGGGTTTTTTTGACTGTAATCCTCTCAACATTGTCAGGCAATAGCTTTAAAGTATTTATTATTATTACATATTATTATTATTGAAAGTATTATTTGGTGTCCGATGTGAGCGACCAAAAATTGACTATTGGGAGTCATAACTGACGAGATTTGGTCAATATACTTTTTGAATCATGTCACATTTTTTAATTATGACATTGTTAGACGACTAGTAGAGGATTCATTCTATATTATTGTCTATGTACTTAAAGTGGAATCATCATTGTAGGGACAAAATGTGTTTTATCTCATGTGACACATAAAGGTGAAACACAGTTCATCCCATTGCACATTAATTTGAAAATGTTATTACGGCTTTTCCATAAATTGGCCAAAGCTTGATGTACATGAAGAAGGCACATAGCTTGTGTGTTATTATATTAATTTCAGCCATGTTTCCCAGCCATAGCATCCATGGTGGTTTACAGCAGTGAGTCTGGCTGCACCTTTGTCTGTTTTCATGGCAGGAGAGTCTGCAAGCACGCCGTACATTCCTGTGACCAAGCATACCCCCCTTTGAGTACGTGCGTGTTCGTGCGTGCGTATTGCTAGCGGCTGCATGGGTCTCAGTGCTTACTCAGTAATTCCCTGGTCCCAGGCTGTGTATTAGCGGCTGATCCAGCCGACTGGGCCAAGCATCCACATTCAGTCGGCTTGGGATCTGCAGCTCAGAGCAGGATGCTGCCCAGGCTCTCTGATGCCTCCCTAAGCTCTCCAGCACAGAGCAATTTACTGGCACCGGATTGGCACGATCTGTGTGTGTGTGTGTGTGTGTGTGTGTGTGTGTGTGTGTGTGTGTGTGTGTGTGTGTGTGTGTGTGTGTGTGTGTGTGTTGAGTGTATTTGTGCTCATTTCAGTTTACTCCTGCTTTTTGTCATCTTTCTAGCCTGTTCTCTACTTCGGTCATTGGCCTGTCATGGCCCGGCCTGGCTTGGTTCGCTGGTGCAGTGCCCCCGCTCTTCTTTCATGCCAGGCCAAGCCGACAGTGACACTAACAACCAGAAACATCAGGATTTCTCAACCGCAGCACAGCCTCTGTTTTCTGAAATGCTGTTCTCTCTGTCTTTCATATTATTTGTGATGGTGCATGTTGTTTTCCTTCTTTGTCTGTTTTCTCTCAGCTCCTTGATTTGTCTTCTTTCAACTTGAAATGTTTGGGAATGGCATGACCTCCACTGTCATAACCGTTGAATAAAGATATCGTGTTTTGCATCTTTGCCACTTGGTAATTTGCTAACAGGGCCCACTGGACTGTTAGATTTGTACTCTGTTATGTGATTTATTGTGAGTTTCTGTCACTGTCCATCCGTGTCTGTGTGTGGTTAAAGCAGCCAGTCAGTCTGCCAGCCGGTCCAGTTCTCTGAAATGCAGCTAAATTGGCTCATTTATGTAAACATTCAGTCCAGGGCTGTCTTGCCCAACCTCTGCCTCAAACAACAACAAGTCTACAGGGGGAGCTTTGGAAGGCTCCATATTGCAAAACTGCAGGCATTGTTAGAAACCCAAACCAGACAAACAGAAACATTGTTTGCCAGACATATTGTATTTAGGATAATGATGCATTTGACAGAGAGCAACAAAGTTCGTTTCTTATTGTGTCGCAGCCCTGTCAGATTATGAAGTGAGCTATAAGTCAGCTGGTGTCGGCAGGATAATGATGAAAAACAGAGCAGAAAAGTCCACATATGTTTGATCGTGGCCTCCAGTGTCTGTGTTGTTTCAATTCTAATTCATAACTTACATAATGTTTCTCGCAGCTTCACATCAGTGTGGGAGCCGGAGACGCTTCTATGAATTATGCTCATATTGGTATAGTTCTGTGGGACTGTTCTGTTTTTATGCAGGAAGGTTATTTTTGGCTTTTTTAATAAACTGCATTACAACCCTAACATAGATCCAAGTGTTTTAGTTACCGAACCATGTCCAAATCTTAAACACACCTAAAGCGTACTATAGTTGATAGAAATAAATATTTTACTAATAATTACATTGCAATGATTACACATCCATCAGTAATGTTAATGTAGACAGATGGATTCGGTTTACGATCCCAATATTCTCTCTTGGACTGCAACTAAAGATTATATGTATTATTGATTAATCTGCAGATTATTCTGACTATTAATCAATCATTTATTTAGTCAATAAATATACTTAATACTTGAACCATGTTTGAAGCATGGATCGTTAATTGTGATTAAGCGCACATGAGGCCTTGGTTGTTGACTCATGTTATTGGAGTAATATTCACATGTGACGTCCCTTCGTATGGAGAGATGGAATCATTGTAAAGCTCGCTCGAGTTCAATCACAGATCATTACTGATAGCCAGCTGGTTGGACTTGAAGTCGACAGCAGGACTGAAATCCAGTCAAATTTGTAGAGTTTAGTGGAATTGGTGGATCTTACCGTAGTTCTAATCCACCGGTCTTTATTCATAGCTCTTGAAAATAAACTTAACTGAGTGCATTTGGCAGTATTTATCTAATTCAGGAATTTTGTTTAGTGTAATGCCAGTGGTTAATGCTTTGAAAATTAGGTGAACGCAGCACACAAGAAATCCGCTGTTTACTGCAGCAGCTATTCAGCTCCTACATCCTTTCCCCTGTTTCTGCACAGTGTCTATCCTCAGCGGGGTTTGCTCTGCCATTCATAGCACTAAAATTCATTTCAGAGCACAAGCCAGTATGATGTGAGCATTATCTCATGAAGCCCGAACAGGCGAGGAGATGCTGCTGCATTGTGTTTGAGCTGGTAATCGAAATTGTTTTCCCCTCTGAATGTTTGGTGAGCAAGTCACTGTAAATGGCAAACATAACACCAGCAACGTCTTCTGATGTATGAAACGGTCGTAGCTGCTGTATTTGTCCATGTGCTCTGTGAATATAGGTCACTGAGAGCATCATTAGGAAACAAGTCAAATTCCTCTATCAGATAATAAGCCTTAAATTCAGTAAATACGTCTCTGCTGTTCATGTAGGTGCACATGAATGAACACAGTGAATCATCTTATTTGCTCGTATGATAGATCTGACGGGAACGCAAACGCTCTGGCAGTCGAGGAACAATAACTTAGACCTCTTTTGTAAAACAATACGCTGAATACAGAAACTGATCCATTCTTTTAATTAGTCTGAAAATGAGCTTTTAATTTAATACATGAAGAAAAGAGTATGACAGGTGATAATGGAGTTTTAAATATAAAAATCACTGTGTTGTCAGTTTGGAGATGCATGAAGGTTTGAAAAGATGGAATACACAACAGGCGATTCTCAGTCCAATGTTGAAGAGAATAAGTGATAAGTCAACTGACTTTAAGAATAATCAGCAATTTTGAACGTCAGTTGGTTTCACCTTCTGAAGTGTGAGCTGCTTTTCTCTGATTTACATGATCAGTTAGTTAAAAAAACAAATGACTTCATGATGAAAACTGTCTCACGTTTTATCATTCAGCTTTGACTTTGACAACTTTTTCTGGCTCTTGGATTGGCTGACAGTCAGCCATGTTCTCCCCTTTGGTTAAAATAACCATCCTGGATATTGTTTTCATTATATTACAGATTCTTTCTTCTTCATCATAACTGCCAGAAAATCCATCTCCTAGATCAGCTTAGACGTTTGATAGATGGAAATATATTTTGAATACATCCTATGTATCATGGGTCTGCACACATGTGATTGTTGGTGTGTGTTCATGGCCTTGCGTTGTTTGTGCCCTGGCATCCGTCAGGACCCAGCTGTGTTGGCGTCTCCTCCATCACAGCAAAGTTAGCTCTTTGTGAGGTAATTAAAGCGGAAGCATCTGTTCCAACTCTACACATCTCACACCTGAGCTGCTACTAACTCGACCAGCGACCTGCAGCCAAGCCGCCCTCTCTGCCGAGGCTGATGACACCTGATGTCAGTGTATTTTCATCATATGGATTTTCAGGATCAGACGGCATCACTGCTGGTTTGTGGAAGCCATTTGATGTCGTCCTGTGTGAGGATTCGGGAATTTAATGTTTCCCATTCTGATCAAGTTGTGACAGTCATGATTATATCAGTCGTGTCTGTTTTGTGATGGAGTCTGGATTAGACTGAACAGCTTTTGGTAGCGAGCAAAGAGGAAAGAATGTAGGAAATATTGTGAGAAAAACCCCAAAGCTTTAGTTTTCAGAGTGGTGGGTTTGACTTGATACCTCAAAAAATCTGTGCAGCTTAAACTAAACTTTTCTCGTCTTCATTTAATCGTTTATTACCATTTAATCATTTACCTCCTTTTTTTTGTTCAGTCTGATTTGTCTTTCAAGTTGTTCTTTCCCTTTTCATCCCACCCTTTCGTTGCTCTTATACTCTTGTGTGTAACATTAAGTCGACACCAAACAAAAACAGCTTCAACTTCCTGCTCCAGCTTTCATTAGCATCAACAAAAACTGTGTCAAGTATCATACAGACATTTATTGTGTGCTCAGGCCCTTTCTTTAAAAACACAATGCATTTATTTGAACAGTGCAAACCTACATTCTCTCTCATCAGCAACTAGACACAACCTCTCCTTTGACAACCAATTCAGTCTTTTTTTCTGTGGCTTCAAGCTTGTTTTTCTGACTCATAACCTCATTCTGACTTTGATATTTCCACACAGCAAATAAGCCCTCAGATCCAAGATATTGTCTCTTAACTTTGTCTTCACCCGGGGCTGAAACTGTTAGCAAATATTCGACCATTTTTACTGAATAACTGTTTCATAATAGACGTTGCATGAGATACACAAACTGCAAAATTTAATAGAAGATGCCATCATCAGTCATTTGTGGAAGTGTCAGACCACCTTTTGGAAAAATGTGTATTTAGCTTTTTTTATTTTTGAGTTGAAGCTGCAAACCTTTCAGAGCCGCTGTCTAATCCTACAGGTGGTAAATCTCAAAACACAGGTTCTTGGTGAACTCCTTTCAAACAAAAGTGTTGCTCTCTTGAGGTCAACTTTGAGTTTAGATCACTTTCTCGCAGTCAAGTAGCTTCCCCGTGGTCGGTGAACGCCCGCTGGTGAGCGCATGTTCAGTCCCTGCACTGTTTTTTGTGTTGTGTGTCCAGACGAACGGTCCCTCGACTCCAAACAATCTGCATGCAGAGAAAATGGCATCCAAAGAATTATTTTTTTCTGACTGTATAGTTTACAGTTGCAAGCACTAACACACACACACACACACACGCGTACACAATTACAGTCAATAACATCTGCAGTGGAAACTCCACATGCCATTTTGCTTCCAATCGGAAAGCCGAGTTGATCACCTCCTACGTGGCTGCCGCTCTCCTGCCTTAACTGGAGACAGAGTAACTGTGGGGCCTCAGCCATAAACGCAAAGCCAAGTGTCAAAGCCACAGGTTGGCAAAGTGTGTGTGTGTGTGTGTGTGTGTGTGTGTGACAAAGTAACAGTATGTGTCTCCATGTTTGAACAAGAACCCTGTCCTCCCTATCCTTTCCAATCTCACACACAGCAGTGGACCTATCACTGCGCAGGTTTACTCATCAAGTCACCCGTGGAGCCCCTCGATTTGAAGGGATGCTACATTAGTTCTGGTAGCTGAAAGCATACGAGGAGCCGTGGGGGACGAGTCGTTGTGACAGCCTGCTATATGGAGCAATTTGCAAGGACGCAGCAATACATTGTTTTAGTCACTTCCTCCAGACATTTGCAAGATTCTTTTCAAATTAGCCATGTTTTTTCCTCATATAGAGCATGTGATGTCCACTATATGCTCAGTTGGTCAGTCCCTCCTGGGATGCAGAAAAGAAAAGAAAACAAGATGCTGTACAGTCGAGTGAACAAACAGATAAGAAGAGTTCAGGCAGAAGTTTTTACAGACTGCTGACGGCTCAAAAGAACAAAACACTGTAGAGGAGATACCTGCCTGTGGTCTGGTTAACGTGCTCTCTGTAGCTGGTGTTTGTAGAGGCTCCGCTCTGTAACACTAACTATGAAATTGAAGTGCGTCAGGGTAAGTAGTCTACAGCTATTATTGCAATGTGTCGGATACATACTGTTAATTCTCAAATAGTGGCCGCGGCCTTTATTTACCTCACCTGCAGAGGGATCCAGGCCTTTATTTGAAGCAGGCCTCATTTCTACTAAAGCCCTGTAGCCTTTCAGTGGACAGAATCCAGAAACAAAGTGTTGACAATAACATTACTATACTGTGGAATCTATTGACTTATAAATATAGAAATGTGTTTTTATGTTTGGTTTGGATGCACATTGTATAGATTATCCACCCTTGTTTTTACCGTGGCCTTTATTTGTTGATGGCGACCACGCCCCCGGCCATTATTCCAGGTCCGTCCTTTTATCTGACTATTTAATGTACATTTAAGTACATATAAATACAAGATTTTGACTCTGATTGGGATCGGGGGCCACAAACCTTGACCCAAACGTCCCCAATCATTTTCCCTCTCTGTATTGAAGCTCTATCCATTTACTGCAGCTGCAGAAAGTTTGTTATGGCTTTCAGCGGTGGTGAGTGGGTGGCGTCAGTTTTCCAGGCGACATCAAGTCATTTCCTCTATTGAAATAAATCATTCAGTCACATGAGCCCTTGACGTGTGTCCAGCGCTCTTGAACTCAGTTGTACCTGTTGTAACTGCTCCCTTCCACCTTCTCCAGCTTTCATTAGCGCTTTCATTAGAACACCTGTCATCACACTGCGAGATGCTTGATGCTTCTGCCCTTTGATATCCACCACGGAGGAAATTCAAAGGATGCCTGGAAACCCTCTCGCCCTCTCTCACACGACACGGCGACATCGTCTGGGCTCGCCGCGGCTTAAAACCCGGTGTTGCATTCAGGCTCCCTGACGTCTGCTAGGACTTAATGTGCTCCTTCCTTCTGTTGTCTGATCAGAAATCAAAGGCCAGCTCTGTTCAAGCTGCTGCTTGTCCTTGGACAGACTTTTTAAATGATCGAGAGAGGAATGAAGAAAAAAAGGATTTGAATAGAATGAGAAGTTCCATCAGCTACGTTCAATCTGCCATCATTACTGAAGTCCCCTGTGAATAGATGGAGTCCAATCTATGTGTTTTGTGTGTGTGTGTGTGTGTGTGTGTGTGTGTGCACCTGTTTGTGTGCAGCTTCAGCACAAGTCACTGTACTCTCAAAAGGCTCATTAATTATAGTTGGAGTCATTATGGAGATAAGTGTGAGCCTGACTATTGGTGCTGACGATAAGAAGAAGAATTACCTGTTTTGGTGCTTCTGCTTTCTAATCAGCTGCCCATTAGAGATATCAAGGGACTTCTATTATCGCTCCTGTGTTCTTCCATGTCTCTTTTTCTTTTCTTTTTCTGTTCGGCATTTCTCCATCATTCAGTGCATCCTCGCTGCCTCGTCTGTGTGTGCGTGACTGAGGGCAGTGAATGTCTGCTTCTCATCATAATCCAGTGCCCATCATAATAAGCCAATAATCGTGCAATCTGGAGCACTTTGTTCATCATTTTATCCTTGTGAGGACATACCTTCCACATAAGTATGTAAATACAAGCATGCACGCTCAGCTGCAGCCTCGAACTGATGCACAAATGCCAAATCTGTGTGACTGGAGCTGGAGCTGGGCGATTGGAAAGGTAGATTTGGGCCAGTGGAAATTCCCTCGGCAGTTTCTTGCTGATCTGGGTTATATTAACGTTTGGGATTTTTTTGAGACTCAAGTGAGTACGTAAATACAAGGACAAAAACAATACTCGGGTTGATTTAAAATGTATTTAGGACCAGGTGATATTTTCCAGAGCCTTCCTTGAGGTGCGCTGGTTTGTTCCACAGCTGCTTCCTTTCGGGAACAAACTGTCACATCATAGTTGTTTACAAGTTTCTATCATCAGTCTGATAACTTAAAAACATTATTTAAAATGTAAGGATGTCTCTCTGTCCTGTAGGAATCAATGACGCGTGATATGTAAGGATATATAATATCTCCCAGCCATGTTTTCAGCAAGTTTTAAGCAATTAAATGAGAATCTGTAATACCTCCTTCAGGGTGGACTTCGCCTTTGAATGACTTCTGGAAAGTTTTGGAGAGAAACGCACCTCTGGACTGCTCTGCAAGTGAATATAGGTCAGACAACACGTGTTTTGTGCGTCGCTGTGGGTTCTGCTGCGACTTGATTCCCGTCCTGTGCTGATGTAAATGCTGATTGACTTGTTTCTGATGTCCCCAGCATATGGCTAATAAAGGTTTTAGTGTGGCAGAGCCGCAGGAGCCCGGAGCTGCCAGGATCAAAGTGACAGCCTCAAACAGGCCTTTGTGTTCTTCAGCCATTAGGGCATAGCAGAGCCAGCACCTGGTGTGAGCCATATGAATATCATTAGCTCAGTTTATTTGCTTGTGTGTGTGTGTGTGTGTGTGTGGGTGGATAAATACGTTTGAGGAGATAAATTTAGCTGATACCAGGCTCGGGCAGTATCAAGGTATAAGAAGGTATTAAGAAATCCCAAAGGTAAGATTTTGAGTGCTGACAAAAATACAAACAGGTGGGAGGAGGGTTAAACAACTGCCATTCTTTTTTTAAGGTTAGGATGCCTTCAGTGTTCATTGTTAAAGAGGGTTTAAACATCTGCCAATGTAGAAATGAGTGGGTTATGATTTTTGCGTCTAATTATTAAAAATGCTTTAATGCAAAAACAACAATGTAAAGACAGATGGAGGTGCTTGCATTCAACAACCTGCGCGGCCATTCGAATACAGATTTATGTTTGGATTTATTTTGAGTTTTCAGGAAGCACTTGAATGCACCATTTACCTGCCGGTGTTGTCGATAACCTTTTGAGATTTACTCTCCAAATGGAAAATCTACCTGCTTTGACGCTTTTAATTTCCCACCCTGGTTGTTTCCCCTTGTTTCCAGTCTTTATGCTAAGCTAACTGGCTGTAGCCTTGTATTTACCTGACAGACATGAGTGTAGTATTGATTCTCTTATCTCAGTCTTGGCAGCATTAATAAGTGTATTTCTCAAAATGTCAAACATTGCTTTAAATCTTTACATTAAATCTTTAATCTGATGTAACATTGCTAAATATAGACACACTACATCAGGTTCAGAAATGCACATCAGTCAGACCGAAGCATCTATACATCGTGTGCATGTGAAATACCTGTCTTGTCATTGTGTGTGTGTTTGTGTGGAAGACAGTCAGGAGTCCACAGCTGTAAGCCTGGACCTTTGCGCCGCTGTCGCCCGGCACCACAGATATAATCGATTAGCGTCGGCAGGCCATTGTCTGAAAAGTCACTGCCGTCCTCTGATAGACAGACACACAGCGCGGCGAACTTCACAAAAACACACTCAAATGTCAGGGGTTCAACCTTTGTGTGAGCTCGAGGTGCGAGTGTGTGTGTGTGTGTGTGAGTGTTTGTGTCGGAGGCAGAAATCAAGAGGCCGATCGCAGAGTGTGAAGCAGGGCGGCGGCCTTAACGGCGCGAGAAAACAAGTTATGACTGGCAGAGAGTGATTGAAATGGGTCTGAATAGGAAGTGCTGTTGTTTGATAACGTGTGTCTCCAGTGTGTGGTACCTGTCAGTAATCCATCACACCTATTGATCCTCGGAGAGTGAGCGAACAGTCGGACACGGGAGGGAGAGAGACACTGAGTAACAACAGAGAGAGAGAGAGAAAGGAGGGGAAACTCACTTTCTCTCTCTCTCTCTCTCTCTCTCTCACACACACACACACAGGTCTTTCTGTCCTGTTCAGAGGTGTCTTTGTATGCCATTCATCTGTCTACACCCATCGATCCTCAGCTGAAATATACGACTGTTTATTCACATTCAAGCCACAACAGCAGCCTGCTGAAAGACATATTGATTTTGTATCGCTGTGTGTATCTGTGTGTGTGTGTGTGTGTGTGTGTGTGTGTGTGTGGGTGGGTGGCTTGTAGGAGGAGCAGGAAACTGTATTTTGGTACTAGCTCTGATGTGAGCAGTCGTAACAGAAAAAGGAGAATATTTAACAATTTTTTGACTAAAGTTTTCTTGGTGTGTTCAGCTGCTTTTATTTCATTGAACTGAATATTTGCACTTTGTGTTCCTCAAACATTGGTGTCACTATTTGTCTGACCGTTCCATGTGTAATGTTTGATATTGACTCTTTAAAAGCTGATCTATTTCCCGTCCTTCCTCTGTTGTAAATGATTGTGCTCCTGGTATACTGGCTGTCAAAAATACCACATTGTGCTTCATTAATCCGATGGAAGTTGTATTTCTGTTGCACAGCAAATGAGTGAACGGCAGAGTGACACAAACAAATAACACCCAGAAGTTTCAGTTAATGAGCGAGCAGAGCTCAAAAACAAACTGCAGCGTGTCTCTGTTGCAGCCACATTGTGCAGGTTGAAGATGACAGGCTGTTCGTTCTGTTGCTGTTGGGTAAAAACTTAATTTGTGCTTTTAGTGTTTTGTTCACGCCGAGAATATAGAGAAGCTGTTGAAATGCTGCCCAAACTTTCACCATAACAGTCACACGCCAGAGATATTAAAGTACTGTAGTTCATGAGACAGAGGATTTTTCAGGCCATTACCGATACTTATGTCGATATTTTTATAATAACAATGTGAAATTAGAGAAACACTCATCTTAGCTTCATGTGGAGTTTTGATAGCCCAAAGTGATGTCTTCAAATAGCTTCTTACGTCAAAAATTTGCTTTCATAAGCGACAATGCAAAGCAGTAAATCCCAACATGTAAGAAGCTGGAACCAGCAAATCAGAGTCACATGAGAGTGAAAAAAAAATCGGGCTCCAAAGGGAATGATGGGAAAATCCTTTGACTTGACCATGGGATGTAAGGAAAGACAAAGAGAGGTGGAGGTAGAGCCAGGTCAGAGGTCAGTAGGTTGATAGACGCCTGCTGTGTCGGGGTTAGACACCCACCATCTCTCCATCTCCATCGTCTCTCCTCACCTTCTCCCCCTCTCTCTCCCCTGTGGGTCTTTTGTAAGGTTATTTCCGGCCCGGCGGAGCCCCTTGTTTCAGCATGTTGACCTTTAAAAGTGAGTGATGGCGGTTCTTATTGTCTGTAAGGCAATAACTGTCTGGACACAGGTAATGTTCACTATGCTCGTGTCAAATCGAGTTTCCTGCACGAGGCCCGAACGGCTTCGCGGTACACACACACACACGCTAGGCTGTACAGTCGAAAAACACACGAGCACACGGTCGTAAACAATAAAAGTGCATTTTCGACGCACGCACACACACGCCAGAGAGCTCCACTCCATAACTATCAGAAGCACTCAAAGGCAGCGGGGAACCGCGTGGTGGAAAGGTCACAAATCTCAGCACCTGCATGGAAAGGTTAAAGGCAGAGCTCGAAATAACCCTCCCATTCCAGGCCATGAGTGCAACTGCCATCATCACAGTCCCATGATTCATCCCATGTGATGTCCTCTCCTCATCGCTCACGTCACATGACTCCAAAGCCTTTCTACCAGCCTCGTGTGTGATCCGATGGGGAGAAAAAGATAAAACATCCAGGCGCGGCGGAAACAAATGAATTGATTCAAACAGGTGGCAGGCAGCTCCGATTGTAACATCCTTGTCAGAGATGCTCAGAAATGCTTCAGGATAGGGAACAAGTGAGACAAGGTGTTTACTGACAGTTTTAAAGCATGTAAATATGACAAGTGAAAGTGATGCACCTGGCAATCTGCTGTGGAAGGAAGGGAAATCCAATTTTACTGCACATACTAGAGATGCATTAAGTTGTCATGTAGGAAAGTAATCCAGCTAAATCAGAGCGACGAGATGATACAAGATGTTTGCTTATACCTGCTGGAAAGGTCTGATCGATCTCAGACTTTATTTATTTGACATGACGTCCTCAGTTTGGTTTATTTGGTTGTTCAGAGAAACGACATATGAACTCTATTAATGTTGAGTGTGAACTTTTGGTTTGAGTTTCATGGCTTTCAGTGTTTAATTAGCACCAGCTTCACTGTAAAATGTAGTTAATTAAGCATTGTTGAAACTAATGTGCCAATTAAAAATTAATTGACAGTTTTGCTCATCAATTAATCATTTAGAAAGTCATCAGGCAAGCAGCAATACCCAGTTCCAATTACTCAAATGTGAGAATTAGCTTTTTTTTTTGTTTTATATCATTGTATCATTGTGTTGTATTATATCTTGGGATTTCAGACTTTTGGTTAGAAAAAACAAGGAACTTTAAACTGTCAATTTGGCCTCTGGAAAATTGCATTTTTCTGTACTTTGAGCCTTTTTTTTTATTATGTTACCTCGACGTTGAAAGAAAACTTTTTAAATTAAATTCTTAACACCAAGACATCTTAAAAGGCCATTAGCTCAAACCATAACAATGTAAGGGTTAATGGATGGAAGCAGAGAACGGATTGTGCGTCTGTCTAGCATGAAAAAAACAAGAGCAAATCTGGGTCTAGACAGTATCCAGTATTAACACTGAGCTTCAGTGGAGACTTGAGAAGGTCAAAGCCTCAACACTTACACAAGAGCACTGTGTTCAACAAAATGACAAGGACTGCGGATTAATTTGTTTTGACTGGCAAAATACTGTATGTATTTACTCACCAATACTTTGTTAGTACTTTAACAAACACACAGTTTTATTTTTTGTTTAACCATGAAGGAAATATTTTAATTGCCAAGCAGCTTTAGTTTCCTAAAGTTAACCAGACCTTAACTAGTTGGGTAGTAGATCACAAAACAATCACAGTTATTGAAATTTCCACTGAACAAACAAGCTTTTTCATGTTGGTGTGATGACTTGTTCTCATACAAACATTCAAAGTTTCTATCACCAAACATGAGAAAATGCAGGTCTGTTCATTCCTATTTATCACTATCATAATATTTATCCATTCCACTAATGCTTATCTGTGTGTAACATAATATAAGGTGTCAGTGCAGTGTGTTTAAATTCTAACCTCTTCCAGGACAATATTTGCCTGGTGGGACTCAAACCTCTCACACTGTCGGTGTTGCCGTCTTGCTCAAGCTTCCCCCTCTTCTCCTTCCTCTCTGTATTTATGTCTTCTTCCCCACCTGCCCGTATATCTCTGTTAATCTCGCCGCTGAACTTATTTCACAGTCGGGTCTCCGACATGTCAACCTGACTGAGGAGGAAGAACGAACGTGACACCCGTTACAGAGAATCTGCAGAATCTCCGCTCTGACAAAACAATCTATACACACTCACATCACCTTTCATTTACCTCAAGGCGTCAGCTCTCACTGTGTGTTGAATCGCTGTGCCTGTTCTGATCAGTTCTGCTTACTAGATGACTGCTGAGTGTACGGCACGCTGCAGACGCTTCAAGACAATTTAACGGCTTAGCACATGTGTTATCTTTTTGATAGCTGTGATTTGATGCTCAAAATATTCATCTTTAACCACTATTCAGTGCATTTTTTGTGTTTACTGTATGTAAACTGTATATTGCAATGAGATATAGCAGTTTGCCTCCTGCAGTTTAGCAGCCATATGTTTATGATGCTGCCATGTGTATCCAGGTGGAATTTCATGCTGTGTTCATTTGTTTAAGTTTGAACAGTTTTTTATTGTCTCCCCCACTGCTCACCCTCTGCTTCCACACTTGTTTACTGTTGTTCAGTCTGCTGTTTGTTTCCATACAGCTTTTCTTAATTGTTAAGTGCAGATGTTTATCTTTGCAGATGTCTTTTGCATTAATGATGGTGCATTGTAAAGATGTGTTTTGTTGCAATACCGTACCTGGCCACTGGGCAAGCGTCCTCCCTGCATATCAAGCTCTATTTATACAGTACATTTAGAGTACAGTGATTGTTGAGCTGTGTGAACGAAACTGAAGGGCAGGCTTACACATGGGTCTCAAAGTAAGGAAAGGAAAGTTGCAAGTCAGTGATGTTGTCTTTCATGGTTTCATGGCACTAATGGTGTCATGTCATGTGTTTTCATCCTCAGGCTGATCTCAGACACTCTAAAGCAGACTTAAATATCCTTTTCTGATTTGTGTTAAGTTAGAAAAAAAATGTTCATATCGTCACATTTTTCTAAGCTGAGCTACTTGCAGATTCTGATTGAACTGACTTCTCCTTCGAGTTGCTTTGTTTACTGGTGTGTGATGAATGTGATGATCAATGATTTTTTCAACCTGTTGACCTGTTTAAGTGGTCTTACACTACTACTGAGGCTCTAGCTCTTTTACATCAACCACATTGGATGATACTGAACTATTTAAAGCTAAAAAAAAGTCCAAGCCTTACTTTAGCTCTGAGACACTGAAGCCCCAAAGAGAGAGACAGCAGAGAAAACCCTGAAGTAAAAGCAAAGCCAAATATTTTACAAAACTCTGGCCGAGCTAATGATGGAACATCAGTAAGCAGTTAAAAATGCAACAGCAGCACTTTTTATTTTTAGATCACATCAAAAAATTGTCCTTGTCCTTTCTGTGAACTTGCCCTGAGTTACACAGCTGAAGTCTAAAGAGGAATATATGGAGATGGATTTGCTCCAGATTCAAAACTAGCCAGCTTTGCCAGCAGTGAATCAGCTTATCCTCACATCAGTAAACTGAGATTTGAGCCAGACATGTTTGAAAATCAAGGTCTTTCACCTTTGGCAGGTTCACTCTGTAACTTTGACAGTTTTTACTAAAAGATCCATTTTTTTAAACCCGAGGTACATTTAGATTTGGTGGGAACTTTTAAATTCTACAAACCTAACCTAGCAAAGCAAAGCCAGAGATCCTTCAATACGACCAGTCCAAGGAATTCATGCAGCTGCTTTTCATCAATAGTCACTGAAATAAAATACAAGCCCTGGATGTTTCAAAGCATCAACACAGTGCACCAGTTCTTTTCTTTATGCAAAACTGAAAATGTACTTTTCAAAATCAAAGCCTAAGCAATGATCTTAGTGACGGTTTAAACTGACTTTTTGTGCAGAATTTGCCATAAACATGCTTTTGGCTGGTGAGTGACACAGTGAAAGCAGTGAGGATGATACATGATGAAAAATGCAGTTAGAAATTAGTTCAAGAGTGCATCGAGGCTCAGTGTGTAATGCTGTTAACACAGTTCATTTTGCAACGATATTGGAGAAGAAAGCCGCGTCTTTAAGAGCTGTTGAGGTACCGAACCTTCCGTCTTTGACTTTTGTGTCTTCCTCCCAGTTTCTTTTATTACACGCCTGCTCCCTTGTCACACCGTCTTTTACTCTCCGCTTCATAAAGGAAAGTCTCTGTTTTGCCTGACTCAAACCTTTTTCATTCTTTTTTCAACCTCTTGTCTCTGATCAAACTCCTTTCATCTTTGGCCCTCTTGGCAAAAGTGCACGCAGCGTTTGCATGCACACATGTACACACACACACACATATTCAGAAAAGGTCACGGATTGGGCCAGAGCCATCACACATCTCAGCACAGATCTGTCTGATTGGCTGTATTCACACAAGGTGCCCCGCTGCCCCTGAAATAACCTCAGGCTGGTGTTTCAAAGAGCGCTGAATACTGCACACAGGAATGGAGTTCAGCTGACATCATACTGATAGTCAGAGTCTACAGATGGGTTTGGTAGCATTTTATCACAGCGTCTTATCAAATCCAGAGCTTTCAGATACGTTATTGAATTCATGCAGGTTTGGGATTTTAAGATTTTAAGATTTGAACATGTACTTTGGTGACTCCTAGTGGTTAGTCCAATTAGTCCAAATAAATTAGTCCAGTTTTTACAGTCTATTTTTTTTCTATAAATGAAGACTAATGCTATGAAAACAATGTGATAAATAATGTAATTACACGACTTGGCCTCTTGTGGCAGTGAAAACAAGGTGTGAACTTATGTGAACGACATATTGAAATTCTTTTTAAGGTGAAGTTCTAAAATTATTAGTAAAATGTTGCCTCTTTAACATGCAACAGATATGAAGTAACATTAGCTTTTATTTGGCATTTCATGCTTCTGGACACCTTGGTTTAGCTCTGTTTTTGGTCTCTACCAGTCCCTGAAAAATATCTGGCCCTTTTTAGTTATATACTCCACTCTTTCCACCAGCTACCGGCTTGTCTGTCTTTTAACAGCTTTTTTAAGGAAACCAGCTGCCTGAGTGAGAGTCAGCCAAAACATTTTTGTTGTTGCTGTAAAACAACGATGTAAAAGATGGTATAAAGCACTAAATGTTAGTATAAAAATATCGATTAGTACAGCTTTAAATACCTGGAAAAAAATATAAATACCTAATAACTCATTAATTCAAATACTACTACTAGTATTAATAATAATAAGATGAAGAAGATACTTTCACGAGATGAATTTGATTCTGAGTTAGTATGTATAGATTTCTTATGTCATTATAGTGTCTGTGTATCCATCTGTCTGTTTAGATTTTAAAAATTTGAAACCAAAATAATCTGAATAACTGTATATACCAGACTTTTTTCTTCTAGTCAGCATGAAACTCTCCATGATGGCAGCATTTTGAGGAACGTGGTCTGAATTAGTTGTAGTCCTGCTCAATTAATATGTAACATACTGTAAGGATCAATCTCAGGACGACCGGTGCTTTATGTTTGACACCAGCTGCCGAAGGTTTAAACCACAGGAGTCTCCACGCGCTTCCCTTTTCACAGCACATAAAGCACAAAGCGAGATGCGTTTGTTTCCCCCCCCCAACATCACAACCGTACCCTCGGAGTGATGCCTCGCCTGCCTGCTCAGCCAACAAAGTGAGGCCTTTGCATGATAAAGTTCAAAGCAGGATTATTAAATTAGAGAAAGACGGAGAGACAGAAAGAAACTGACACAGACCTCAAACATAGAGAAAAGGCCTTGTGAGGGGGAGGACTCAGCGGAATTGAAGTGGTGCCAACTTCTGAATCGGCGCTCTGAAGAAAACAGTCCCCATTTCCTTGCCCACACACACGAACCCGTCCCCCCCACCACCACCACCTTTGTGATGTATCTGCCATGATGAAAAAACAGAAGACACAGCGATGCTTTTTAATCTTCTGTGACTGTTGGCATCATAAAAGTCTGTGTCTTTGCGGCCTCTGTACGGCCTTGCAATAACTGGGCTCATCTCAAACAAACTTGTTTTTTGTTTTTGAGGAAACGAGCGACAGCAGGAGACGTTGACATGCGGAGAGAAAAAGCAACCTTCAAAATGTTGATTTTTAGGGACAAACATCTCTGTTTTTGGAGCTATTGGCCATTAGGTCCACTTTAGTCAGTGTGTAATGAGAGAAGCAAAAGTCTATTTATCATGCATCCATTTAGGTCTGTCTTTGATTAGAGGGACCTGATGGAAATGGGATTTACTTAGCACACATTAAAGCATAGGTAAGCACAGACCATTAGGCCTACAGGCCTCTTAACACAACTCAACTTAGTCCCCGAACAAATTAAGCACAAATGTATCATTAGCTCTGATGCAGATTTAAGGAAGCAGTTAGTCAAATCAAATAGAGCCTAAATTAGTGGGTTTGATTCAAATCTGGCACTTAAACCGACGCCGGCATTAGATAATATCATGAGATGTAGATAAGAGCAGCACTGCCGGCTTTTAGTAAATGAATATGCAATGTCTGAGCAAATCTGCAGCTTTTGTGGTCATTGTCATCTGTGACCTATTGCTGGAAGATGCTGAGCTATAAATAGTTTTCAGAGGCAGGTTTCTAAATGGAGACCTCACATCTCCTTGACAGGCCTGAACCAAACATGAGACATCTAGCACACGTTTTTTTGTGCCGGCTTGATCTAATGCTAACTGATGTGGATCATAGTGTCTGTCACGATCCGTCTCTCCTCTCTGAGTTTAAAGAGGCAGGCAAGCCAAGCAGCTTCCACTGTGAGACTCCACGCATGGGGCCTCTTCTTCTAAACTACACCACTGGGAGCGAGAGAGTAGTATGTTTCGTTTGAAGGCAGAAAATAGCCGGTGACATCTGCTGGCTCTTTTTGAAGTGAATTGCATGCCGTTGCGAAGCTTGGGAGTAAATCTAGGGAGACACCTCATGCATTCTTTTGCTTCATCCTTATGCCTCATACAAAAATCTGTTCTGGGTTTACATTCAGAGGGAGTGATGTGTTGACATGATGCGTATGTTGGTGCATGATCTATATATTGTATGACAAAAGATAGAGAAAGGCTTTTGCTGTAACAAGCATGTACAGTTTCAGATGAAGTAGACTTTGCCGTGTCTTCTACCAGCCACTAGAGGCAGACAGATGATTGGGAAAGAAGACTGTGGAAAGCCATGGACGTAGGGTTGATGACATCATCCTTATGCTTGTGAAGAGACCAGTTCAGTCTGAGTTCTGGGTTATTGCTCAACTGCCTAGAAGTAGATTTCCCTAAATTTCCCATAAGAAATTCTGTTGTCAGGCGGTGTCAGTGTAATATGTGTTGATTATGTTATGCAAAAACTCATTTCACATAATATTTACTCTCAGCAAATATTTTTGGTGATGATCACTGAGATATAAAACGCTGCAGTCAACAAAGTCCTTCTTTTCCTCCAAAAGTCTTTTACAATTACAGCATTTTTTCCATGTGGGCAACAGTTAAATTTCCAGGTGTGGAACCCCCCGAAGTCCTTGCTGCCATCTTGAGCAAAATTTCCTCGTGTGGCTTTTAACTCGGTAGCGGCAGAGGTAAATGACAGTTTCCATGGACAGTTTCATTTTGATTTCAAGGCCCTGCAGAGGTCTAATGGTACTGCTGGTGAAGCTACCAAGGTCTGGTTGCCTTGCTTTGTCATTGGCTTGATTTGATTGCTCTCCACTTATAAAAGCAGGAGTACCGCCAAATTCACACAGTAAATGTAAGTGCTTCCAGTAATATGCTGAGATCTGGATTCATTTGAACAGAGCTTTTACCTAGAGCAGCTTGCTGAAAGAAAGAATCAAAGGATATGATTGCAGGAAGTGCCATCCAAAGCTGGATAAGAGGGAGTCCTCTGAAGGACGGAGGCATTATCTAAATGAGCCATCATCTTTAGCTTTAGCGAGTCAAGGAAAGAGGAAAGAGGAAAAGAGAGAGAAAGCTCCAAGGTCAGTGACCCGAAACCTTGCTGAGTGATATTTGTAGTTGGACTCTGTACCCTGTCAAACCCTGCTCAGTAAAAGCTGCATCCTAAACTGGACATTTGTGTTCAGTCGAGAAGGCACAGTCGGCACAGAAACCAAAGAGAGATGCATCTTTGCAACCAACAGTGGATCTCAGTTACCTGCCACAAGTCGTCCATACTTCCCACACAGAGTCCAGACGGCAGCTGGTGAGCTTAGAAAGACTTGACTGCTGCTTCTGATTGTACAGCAGGCAGATGTAGGAACCAGTCCTTCATGTCTTGGCAAAGAATTACATAGAGACATAGAAATGTAATGCAATATAAAAGTGGTGCAAAAAGTGTCAGTTTCATACATGAAAGTTGTTAAATATCCACAGCAATGCAAGTTTTAAGCACATCTTACTTTAAGACACTTCAAACTAAAAGTCTTCACGGGTCAAAAATCTTGGACTCGATCTGAAACCTGTGGAAGACCTACCTGAACCTGACGTACGCAAATTAACTTTGTAGAAACTGGATCTGAAAGGTAACGAAGAAATGTTCCAAAGCACATCCATGTTTAATAAGATAAAATTTAAAATGTGATTGACTGGAACTGATCCACCAGTTAATGAGCACCAGCAGTGAGAAAGAAGAGCAACACATTTCATTTTCCGGACTCACATCTCACGCCTAACAACACATTTTCCTGCTGCAATGATTATGACAAACTGCATCAAAGGTTATGAGTTGGGTATAAGATGAGCAATGCATTGGACTCAACCTGATTGGACTGAATATGATTTGAACCTGGCCTGACATTGGTCCTGCTTTAGGTTTCAGTAACGAGGAGCTGAGTGCGTCTGCCAAGAGTTTAGAATTTTCTGTAAAAAATGTTCAAGTTGCTCCAATAATATAAAATAATAATAATCCATCTCTCTGGCAACATTCATATTTAAATGTATTTGGTAAAAACTGGCTTCTGAGGCTTCTTAAATTCATTGTACAGTTAATCCTTCAATGCTCTAAGCAGAAAATTAAACTAAATTCCATTCACCTCCATTGGTTTGTGGTGGCGGCAGAATTTTTAGAAGCAGTATCCTGACACAAAATGTACTCGCATGGCTTGACACCGTTTGGCCTTAGTGAAAAAAATGTCTTTTTTTAATTAGGTGAGCTGACTCTTTAACTCCACAGCAAACACTAGATCAAAACAGGGTTTGTGGGCCTGCTGGAGATGATTAAAACTGTAGCGGCAGACCCAGAAGAAGACGCCCGTTTGACCTCATCCATTAGTCAGAAAGCAAAGGAGAGGCCGCCTTCCTCTGTCGGCAGTCCATAACAAGCAGAAATGAGTATCCGAGGGCCTCCATCCCCCCCTCGCCGCTCCGCCCCACCTCCACCCTCCTGTACTCCCTCTCTGTGTCTGTTAATGGATATTTAAAGGGTATGTCAGAGATCAGGAAAAAAAGTGTGTTGAGAGGTCAGAGCAGACACGCATTATCCCCGTCTCCCCCCTGAGGAAACACAGAATGAAACATGCATTAAACACATCTCTCTCAAGCCCCCACCCTTTCCCGATGCACTCCGCTCCTCCGCTCCACCACCACCACCACCAACTCTAATATCTTATGGAATTAAAGCGGTGACAGGTTATCATAATCCAATTTCAGAGACAATCGCGCCGAGCACCTCGCAGCGCACCAAGAAACCCGGATCGGAATTGAATATGCACTCGGCGGATTAAATTACGCAGGGAGAAATAATTATGGCCTACATTGGGAAATATCTTTTTGTGTTATTGTGAATGCCGTACTGTATTGTGTACAGTGCTCACTCCGGTGCACTCTACAAGATATCCAATCCAGGGTTGTCAACAGCAAGAGGCTGAGGTGGGAGGCGGCGGTGGCGGCGGCGGTGGCGGCGGGTGATGGTTGTTATTGTGTTATTGTACACTCTGTCTCATAGCGCAATATCTGTTCTCAAAATAATGTCACCCTCTAATGAAGTAAGGCTCCTTTTATTATTTATCATTTCCTGCCACAGCCGAGAAGTGTGCGGCGCTGTATGCCTCGGAGATGTTTTTAAAAAGGCCTCTTTAAATGAACACATTTGAATTGTAATGTTTTTTTTTTTTTTTTTTTTTCTTCCAACGAGGAAGAAATAATGTATTTTCTCTGAGGCTGCTGTTTGGTTTCAAGAGTTGTGGCTCGAAGATGTTGCGCTCAGGATCCTCTGTCACTTTGGTTTGTGTTTGGATTTCTCCAGCTGGAGACGCAGCCCTGGATGATGGACTTTCCTCCTTGAACACAGCTGGAATATATGTTTTTAATATTCCTGTTATTTTTAAATCAGATTCCAGACTGTAGAATTTAATCTCTGGAAGAGTTTGACTCGGCTTCCAGGTCGAAGTAGTTCAAAATAAAATGCCTTCCGCCGTATTGTAAATTGTTACCAGAGCCGTTCTTCATGTTTCACATATCATTTACCCGTCTTTCAAACTAAATGGCACTTTGGCCACATATCAAAGCAGTTTCTTGAGATTCTCGTGGGCACTTATTGTATATTCAAGGACTCATTTGACACATGGAAATGAATGCAATGAAATGAAGTGAATACCTTAAAAGCAGGAAAGTGGTAACCATGTCAACTGTAGGATATTTGCTTGAGATGAGTATTAAATGCAGAGAAAGTACTTTAAGTATTTGCCTCTGCTCTGGTGAAAGGTTGCACCTTTCCGGCTTTATGCAGTTTATTTAGATCTCAGATGTATGTGCTCTTTATCTAGTCTGTTTAATGTTCCTGCCCTTTTATAACATACTGTTAACTCACCAAAAACAGTCATATTGTTTTACTGAACTGTAAATGTGTCAGCGCTGTTTCTGAGGATCAAGTTCAAGTTGAAACATAAATCTTTATTCTGTGAAAAATTGAGGAGTGAAAAGTCCATTGAGAGAAAATTATTCAGCAACATTGTGGTTAATTATTCAGCTTTGAGAATTGATTAATTTCTTAAATCAATCGTTCCCGACTTGAAGGGGCCTCCGAAAGGGTCACGAGATAAATAGGGGTGTTCAACGGATGGTTAACAGAAATGGCAGCAGAGTTTGAAGGTTCATTATTGACCTTGGAAATGGCAACTTGACATCGAACTAATCATCAGCACTTACTAAAAAAAGAAAATTGAGGCCAGTGACATCAGATGCCAACTGAAAACTCTTTTTTCAAATGACCAAAATGGCATACTTGATGGGCGTGATGGACACAACATGTGCCTGAAAGCTCTGGGAAATTTCAAGTAAGTGATGCTTTTAACTTAAAGAAACATCTTCTGCCACCGTTCTTTTTCAGATTTTAGTCCAACCTGTTTTTTTTTTCTTGTAAATTATTGGACAATCATAGAGTCTCCTCACTCCGTTCAAAAGCTTTCATATCATTTTTGAGATTGAATAATGTCTCTTTGGTTGGATCTGCAACCTTCTTTAAGAGGTCACAATCCAAAAACCTCTGGAAATACCAGTTATTCTTAGTCGATAACCAACTATTTTTGGTGCTTTAAGGTGGTTCCAGCTTTTTAAATGCATACATCTACTGCTCATGAAGACACTTAATCAAATAGTCATTAATAGTCACAGCAATAGTCAATCTGTTTTGGAAGCTTTCAAAATCCCACATCAGGTGAAATCCACTCCAGCAGACTCAGAGGGAAAAGCAGGGACTGGAGGTGGAGGTGAGGATAGTGATGGGTGTAGTAGCTGGCATGTTGACAAAGGACCAATGAATAATGGGGTGAGAGATGTGGAGGAAAAAGGGAAAAGAGTGTGTAAGGTATGAATGAAGATTGGGGGGGGGGTGAGGGGGTCAGCTCTCCACTGCATCCCTGCTGCTGATTTTTATATCGGCTGCGCACCCTGGAGATTCCTCCCTCCACCTCCATCCATCACACGCCGCCACATAATTGTGAGTACACAGATACAGCCATGCATCACTGCATGGGCCAGAGAGGCGAGGGCTCCATGTGTCGGCCACTGGAAGGAAAGAGACGTCTCATATGCCATCATGCACAGGAGGCGAGACGCGGATGCACGGAAGCCATTTGTTCTGGTTGAATAAATAGAGGAATACGCTCGGCAGCCTGGATCGTCTTCCAACCTGGTTCCTTAGCATTTTTTATCTGCAGCCAATTACAGTTCAGCTAATGCTGGTCAATACTTAACTGTTGTGCTCCGCTTTGATTGGATGCATGAACTTTCCTAAATGAGGAGGTCTCTTCCTGTTTTCTTCAATTTGTTCCTCCCGCTCGGTGTACACAGTATCCCTTTCATTTTATTGATGTGTTTGTCGATCTCTGTCATCTAATTATTTCCCTGCTCTGTGTCTCTTGCTCCTTCTCGGCTGCAGAAGGCGTCTCTTTGATTACCAGGGCTGCACTCTGCTCGCCGGAGATAATACCCCCTCCCCCCCACAGTTGAACCAAATTGTTGCTTTTTGGTTAGTCCACACTTAAATATTTTAGGAGACAGGGCTTTGAAATAGCCACAAAGGGACAAAGCTGGGAATTTAAATGACGGGAACATGAATAAAGATTTGTAGGTTTGCAGCTTTCATCTGAGCGCCGTGTGCCGATCGCTCGCCAGGCCAAGAGGGAAGTAAAAAATGACCATCATAAATATGGTTTTGATTTTCTAACCAGGCGAAACAACAAAGTTACGGCAAGAACATTAGCCGCATTGATCCCGTCTGGTCGATGGAATAAAGCAGGCGGTGACCTTTCCCTCATTTGGAGGCATAAAATTCCTTGTTGAAAGTCTCAGAGGGCTCCGGCTGAAAGCATTAACACAAATTACCAGCCGCCATTAAAGGCCCGCATCAATTCCACCCTGCGCCATCATTACCAAACGGCCGATAAAATGCTGGAAAGCCAGCGTCCTGTGCTCTGGCATGCCTCACACACAGACACACAGAGGAGCACGTGCAGACGCTAACACACACTCAGCCCTGGAGACCGCTGCGAAGCCTATTACACACAGTCTGATTTACAGCTGAGCTGCCTGTAGCCAGGACCATCAAGCCACCGGCGCACCAACCTGCCGTGACAGTGCAACTAATTGAGCCCAGATATATCTGTCCCCCCCAACCGGGCCATGAAAGGGTGATAACACGCCTACCTGCACAACGCTGCCCCAACATATATTTTACAGCACAAGAACAAAAAAGACAACGAGGGGGCAGATGCACCATGTTCGGTCAGGATGGAGCTCATTATTTTGTTGGTTATTTTTTAAAACAATACATCTGTAAAAGGTTTTTGTGTTTATTATGATGTATGAAAATGGTGTGAATAATATAACTTAAATTAAAATCCTGGTAAAAACCTGATAATAGCTGTAATTAGTGAGCCTTACCTTTTTTTTGTTTTGCTACAGTCATTGAACCCTGGATAGTTACACAAATCTTTTTTTCCAAACTTTATCGGCAACAAATTCTGTGTGTTTCGTCAAACTTATTATCATGAAAATATTCAGACCCCCAGCTTAACTAATCAATCTACTTCTTAATAATGAAATATTAAATAAAGTAGGCACTTGTCAGCGTTACATGTCCACCTCCACGCGTACGCCCACATCCGCTGCATGTTGTTGCTAAGGCTCTGAGCTTCAAATCAATGTCATTAAATTAGGTCTATTCATAGTAGATAATAAAGAGTCTGTCACCCTATGTGTGCTCTGATGAAGCTCTAATCTCATTAGAATTACAGCACTGTACTGCCAAAGACGACTGAGTGAACCGAGAGGAAAAGGATGAACGAAACCAACATGCCAGACTAGCAAACTTCATAAAAAGCCACAGCAGGCAGGATTTTATCCAGAAATATATTGTCACAGCCAAGCAAAGTTTATGAATTGGAGCCACAACAGAGCCGAGCGTCCCATCCCTGCTAATTAAATGTGTTTAGATTGCTGCTGTCGTTTATGGTCACCAGTGGGAAAATGTCTCCGCATGCAAAAATGATGCAGCTGAAGTGGAGACTGTCCTCTGAATGATTCGGGGGAACCCAGGAAGAAGCCAGGTGGATTAAATATTTGTTAGATAGCAACAAATTTTTACTATTTCATTTGTTTATGGCACGACCTCCATCGTCCAGTGTTTTGAAGATGAGCTGTGGTTGAAGGGTTGTCATGTCTTTCTTGTGCATGTCCCAAATTCATGGAAGTGTCTCATGTTGATTAAACCAGACTCGGTGATGGTTGTACCTGTTAAACATTAGCATGTTAGCATTAGCATTGGCAAATTCTTGATTGTATCCTGTAGTTTTAACTTAAATCCTTTTTGAAAACAATTAAGGTGATCCATGTTTGAATTGTTGCAGTATGTGTTTCTTTCCACTGGGGAGCGCCAAAGTCAGAATTTTTCAAAGTCTATATATTTTGGCTTAAATACTTTATTAGGAACGAGTAACAGAGCTTTAATGTGCAACATCTTTTCAACCGCAATTGCAGCTTTAACATTTTCATTTAAGAGTAGATTTTTATGTTCAGAGGACGGTGGAGTTGTCATGTTGGCTGAACCTCTTCACCATCTCTGTCCCCACCGGAGAAGAGACAAGAAACTGTGTCAGCAACAGCTCCGTATCATGTTGCATAATTTCTGGGCAGCAAAGTCCTGAGGCTTTGAAAAATTAAAAGTCTTACATCACGCTGCCACTGGGGGCCGTCAGAGCTGCCCCGTGCAGCTTTAACACGGTGCATTAGCTTTTTGTCTTGATTTTTGGATGAATGATAAATGATGGTGATGTTTCTGGTCGTTTTTTTCACTGTTTTCCTTCATATTTTGATAAACTGTAGTTAATGTAAAGTCACATTTTAGTCCTTTTGTTTTAGCCAAGATTTTAATTCTTGTCCTAATTTTAGTCAATGTTTGGTCCTAATTTTCTCAGACAGTTTTGTGATTGGGGCATGGTCTTCCGTGTGTGTGTGTTTGATTGCATTCATGCATATTATGTGAATGCATGTGTGTGTGCTGTTGGCCCTCAGTGCTCTGCAGAGCCCTGCTCCTCTTTAACATGCACCGAGCTCTGGGAGAGGTCAGGATGTCCACTTCTCTCTTCACTCAGTAAGAACCGACTTGATTTCATTTGCTGACAATGACAGGTGGGCGACAGGTTATCTGCAGGTCGAGTCACGTCAAATTAACATCAGTGGAAAAAAAGGTATAAAGCAGGTTTTCGCAGCTTCGCACAATATCCTGGAGCATTCATTATTCACAAAGGAACAGACCCACCTGCTGCTGTTCACAGGGAGAGAGGAGGATTAGACAACAGTTGGACGGAGCGAAGATGGGACACAGCGCTGAGATTAAAGTCCAGTGTATTGAAGTACGTGGCTGTAACACAAACAGGTGTGTTACAGAGATACTGAAGGAGCTGCTTTCTAGCAAATGTAACTCTCCAGTTTAAGTGCACGAAGAAGCTTTACAGCGCTGCACACATTAAGAACCAAACTCTTAAGGGTCTGTCAAGTGTGAGATGCATTTTTAGGTAGATAAATAGCATATGAAAACTGGTTTCACTTTATTTAAAGTACATTGACATCATGATTCTAATGAGTAACAACCAAAAGGGCTGAAATGAATGTTTGTTTGTTGATTTGGTCGATACAACGGGACAAATAGTGAAAAATTCACAAGTTGTGGGAGCTCAAGATGTCTTCGCAGTGCTCATTTTGTCTGTCTGTCAGGCTGAAACCAAAGATGTTGCATTCACAATGATATAAAACATAGACAACCAAGAGACATACTCACATTTGAGAAGCTGGAACTGGAGAATATTTGAGAGAGAAATACTTTTGCCTCATTGGTCCTAGATTGGCTTTATTGAACAGAGCAAAGATAATGGAAGTGATTTCTATTTTCGCAGGCCTTCGTCTAGTTCTAGTTTCCACTTTTGCCAGAAAATGGAGAGAACAGTTCTACCTACTTTGTACAGGAATCTCTGTCTCTGTGTCTGGCGCTTGTTCACATTCCCTTCCTAATCAGATCCACTGACATTAAATGTCAAACACATTGTAGAGTCGAGGCTGTAGGTTCTCGTCACTGTGTTCTAATTTCTCACAGGTAAATAGAATAATTTCTACAAATTCACAAGTTCAGAATTTATTGATGTTAAAATACTCCATAATCTTAAAGTTTATTGGATTTGAGAATACGTCATTCAAAGCTGTAATAACAACACCCGCTTTCAATAGGAAATATGAAACAACAAACAGAAGTCCAGTCGGGATCAGACCGATATGAGAAAAAGTGATTTGTTGTGTATTTGCACGCTGGTATAATAAAAACAGAGAAAGCGAGCGGTCTCACTGTCAGTCTGGCCTCCCAATAATACTTCTCTGTTTCACACAGAACTCAACCTGTGACTCTTGGAAGGGATTTCCAGGCCAGCTGTCAGCACAGGCACCAGACAACACACACAAAATGAGCTGACACATACCGGCGCGAAGCAGAAGACACAGAGACAAAGATGTGAGGCAGGGAAGCCATCCATGCTGGACTGTTCTTTGAACAAAGCTCTGCGCTCGCTGTGAGCTCGCCGCTCTCGCCTTTATCTGCTGTCCCATCCTCCCTCTCCGTGGGTGGGCGTTCGGCAGAGCGGTCCAGCCTTTTCGTCCTGGACGCCTGCCCTTGGCCGAGGGGGATGATGGGAGATCGAGGAGGTTCCAAAATTCCCACGATGCTCGTACGGAGCAGGTTCTGAGATAATCGGACAGCAGGAAGCGGGGACGGCTCTGGACCACGAAGGAGTGTCGATATGTGTGTTTGTGTAGGTGGGTGTGTGTACTCATGAGTGTGTACGAATGTTTCTGAGGAGCTGGCATCAGGACTGCGAGTCTGTTGCCAGACTCCCTCCATATGTCCATCCCAGTCTGTCTGGGCTCACTAGCATCCAGCACTAACAGGCTAAAAGGCATTACTGGCTATTTAACTGGCCGTTACAGAAGGGATCAGAGGAGGAGATGGAAAGGAAGTGACAGCACTTGAATGAGGCTGTCTGTCCTTAAGGAACAGAGTTACAGTAAGTGGAAGGGATCTCATAATTCTTGTGTTTACTTGGCCCAGTCCGGCCTGTGATATTCAATATGCTGTTATCACAGAGCTTCTTTTCTTCTTTTTTTGAGCTCCTGGAACACACAGATGCACAAACACATCATGCACAAGATAAGATAAAGATCAGACGATGGTTGAGTGCTAAAGAGGAGAAAGTGCATCATATAAAAGCTTCATTTGGTTGCATTAAATCTGCTCTAGCTGTGGACGATATGGCCCTAAAATACTATCACGATATTTCAGTGTATTGTAATATCTTTGTTGATCCTTTTAACCTTTAAATGGTGCAACAGTCACGTCAAAATTTTAAGTTGTGCAACACCTGCAAAACTAATGACATTCCCATCAGCTTCAGCTTTGCTTTGTATTTTACAAAACCAAGATGGTGGACATTAACGTCAGCATGTCAGCGCTGTTGTTAGGAGTATGTTAGCTTTGTGACATTAGCACACAGACTCAAAAATGTTGCTTTAACATTTGAAAGATAAGATGAGGATGGAGGAAAAGATATGACGAGGATAACTATACAGATGAAATGGGATAAGGATAGAGACGAGGATAAGATGAAGATAAGATGAAGAATAAAATAAGGATAAGATAAAGATGTCGGTAAGAATAAGATATGATAATAAAGATAAGGAGAAGATAAAATAGGATAAGGAGAAGATAAAGTAGGAATAAAGGGAGGGATCTGATTTTTAATGATCCCCTCGGCTCATTAGGTCATTGGCTCAATGAAGCAGCCAAATGGGTTATATAGACATATGCAGATGGCAATTCAGCGTGTTAAGTACACTCTGCACACACACACATAGACAAACTCCTGCACAAACACACACACTCACTTACGGTGCTTGCTCATATGGGGCTGTAACTTGATCTTTCTGACAGCTGCAGAGAAGAGCCCGAGGACTTATTATTACATTTAGCCCTTTGGAGGAAAAGAACATTAGTTTTAGGTTGCAACTCTCTCTCTGTCTCTCTCTCTCTCTCTCTCTCTCTCTCTCTCTCTCTCTCTCTGTTTGTCTTGTTCTCTATACGCAGCTGCAGTGGCTTTCTAAGTGGGGTTTTGGGGTCCCCAGGGTCCTTGAAGTGGTTCCTGGGAGGCCCCCGACAAAGCAAAACTTCGACATAATTCGATTCAGTTTGAAATGACCCCAGTTACAGGACGTATAAGAACGAGTAATCCTAGTTTTCAGCCCTGCACAAACAGTATAGTCAGTTCTGAAATTCAATACTAAATCAACAAAGATCCTCCCATATGGCTGCCTTGGATGAAATCTTATCAAGGAGTTGGGGGGGGTTTGTGGACTAATATGAGCTTATATGGGGGGTCTCTGACATGAAAGAGTTTGAGAACCCCCGCGGCTGCATCCTGCAAGTCAGAGGACAGGGAAGAAGAGTGGATGAGAGAGAAAACAAATGGGGAGAATTTCTGTGAGCACAGATGGCAGTGAGCTCTGAGGGAAATGGCACAGGGTGATGAGAAGGGGTGAGGACGGTGGGAGAGAAGGGTGGGGGCATTTCAGAGAGTCAGGGTGGTAACTGTACAAACAGCCCCCTCACACACCTGCTGGGACTGGCAACGACCTGTGTGCCGAGTCACAGTGGTAACGGTGACGTCACAGCGGCGACGGGCTGGGATGGGTCTCACACCTCTCACACACCTAGTGTTCATCCTCGTCCTCGGGGAGACGACTCAAGAGAGAGAAGATCTAACAAAGTAAACCGGCTTAAAAAGTGTGTGAAAACTGCAACACACAACATTTTTGTTCCCCGAGACGACTCACAGTAAAAGACTAACACATCAGATATTATCAGCCCGTCTCCATCTGTTATCTTCCATGACTCATACTCACATAAGTTCTGTCTGAGCCTCGTTGGAGCTGCAGTTTGTCGAACGCTCACAAAATGAAAACTCGATATTTTCCAGAATCACAAGAAATTAAAATCTGACATGGCAACACAGCAGTAGACGCCCGTTTATTTTAGAATATGGACAGAAAACTCAGACCAAAGAAAACTTTCATGAGCGTATCTTAGTAGAAAGCGAACAATATGAAAATCTCAACTGGTTCTTCTGTCGAGGGGGGAAAAAGGAATCAAATGAAATCAATCAAATCCATGGGCAAAGATGGTCTGAACCAGGCAGAGCCACTCACATACTTTTCTGCCTTCATCATGGCAGAAAGTGTCATGTAATAGATTTTATGCTGTTCTTGATGTTGACTTTTTGATGTAGTAAATTAGAATTGTTGGTATTTAACTTTTCTCAGCATGTGAACTTCCTCTATTTTATTTAAGGTCAGAGTGGTGTATTAGCTTTTCCATATGATCGCAGCCTTTTGCCATATGTGGTCCTTTGAGTGTCGTCCAGCCCTGATATTATACATAATGTGCAGTTTGATTGTATAGTTGATTGTTGTTTGATTGTATATTATTTACTGCAGACTCGGTTTGATTTGGACTGAGTTTAGATTCTGATTATGAAACACTTAGTTCAGATTGCAAACAAGTGTGCAGAAATTCAGCTCACAGTTTGTTGGTACTTTAGTTGTTTTGCTTTTGCATCTTAACAAGAATAAAGTCTTGCGGAAATGCTCGATATGTCAAATCTTCATCATCTCGAAACAAATCTTCTGAGTTCTTGCTGCGTTTGAGGACAGTGAACTGACCTGGTTTGGCCTATTTCTAAACCAACCGCAGTCATTGGTGTCATTGGCTTGAGTCAGCAGAGCATATGGATCCCTGAAGGCATCGTAGGGCATCCTCCCTCCTCCCTCACCCTCGTCCAGGCCCATCCCCCCCTCTCTCTCTCTCTCCGGTCCATCTGTAGAGCTCCGAGGCCCGACGGGTTCTCCCATCCCCCCCCGGGCCTCCCAGGTGTGGGGCAATATGGTGCTCAGAGACGGGGCTCCGAGGTCAAGTCAACGCTCCTTTCATGTATCACGAAAGAAGTCAAGGCACAAAAATGTAATTCCTACATTGTTACTGTCTGAGCAGGAAGGAAATGGAGTTTGATATAAATGCCAGCTCTTGAGATATGGGAATAATTCACAATGGAGAAAATGAAATTTTGCCTTAATTGAAAGTTATTTGACAGTTTGTTCTGAAATACTTCTGAAGGCTGACATTAGTTTTACTTTGCTTTTTAAAGTATTTATAGGTCATATGAACTTAGAAGTAATGAAATGTCCGTGTCTTTTTTTATTAAATTACCATATTTTAGAGAAAGATATAGACTTAAATTTCATTATATCTAAAATTTAATCAAGGATGCAGTCATCAAAAATTTATAGTAGTGCTTAAGACTTTCTGCTTTTCAGCACTAAGCATGTGTAACTGTTTTCAAAGAATGAGTGACTCTTCTGGAAGATGTTTCTGCCACCTCCATTTCTTTTTTACTGCAGTAACACTTTAATACTGCGTTTGCATCCTTCCCTTCCTGAATCACAGGAAGATATGACCTGATGAAGAGCAGCATCTAAACCGTCATGTCTAATAAAAATTAAATTCTGCACCACGACACCTGAAGCTGCAGCAGCTGCAGAATAACCATTTTCACCCTGAGCACAGCTTGTCTGGTCTTGACCCTGCAGAGACCTTTTTCTGGACTTTTCGACAGAGCTTAAAGCTTTTCTTTTCTTCTTTCAAGCGCGCCGGGTGAAACGGCGGAAATACCTTCAGACTGAACTGTAAAAGTCGGCGCAATTCAAACAGGAGAAAGCGACAAAGTCGGCTCTTTGATTCAAGTTGGTGTGCCGAGTGGCTTGAGCAGACAAACCACGCACGCTTCTTTGTTCAGCAGCACGAAGGTGTGAAAATGCGTGAGCGTGTTGTGAGTCATATGAACTTCATTGTGCTGAAATACAAGCAGATTGGAAGAAAAGACCAACATAATCATCTCAGAAACATCAGAAAAGTACATTCGCTTCAATATAACGTAGATAATATTCATACCCATGATGTTTTTGCACATGATGTTTACTCTGACCATAATAATTACTGGGCTCTTACAATGTGTTTATAATGCACTCATAGAGCTTCGATGCCGTCTGAGCACCACTTCAAGTAGAGTGTTAGCCAACATTTGTGCAATCATCATTTTATCTAGAGAAGATTATGTTGTTTTTTTTTGCACAAGAGACTGCATAGGAGAAATTTTCACCATGTCGAGTGCAGTGAATCAGCGTTCCCGAGAGGCGAAGATAAGATTGTCAGCCGGTGACAGAGAAGCAGATAGCAGCTACGCAGAGAACGCTGCATCCTGTCGCTCGACATCTCCTCTATTTGTAAAAACAATTACATTATCCGCTGTTTTTCTTTTGTCTGAGTCTTAAAAAAAGTGCAGAAGAAAACAACAAAATGCAAGGGGAGAACATTTTGTCTCCCTCCCTCTCCCCCCTCCTCCTCCTGGATGCTAATTTTCATTTTAATTGCGTCAAACCGCTTTTTCTCACATCTGAAAAATGTGTACGTGTGAGGGTGTTGATTAGAGAAAGTAAAAATACAGCATGTAGGATTTTTATGCTAATTACCCTTTAAACCTCGCTCACGTCAGTCGGCTCCTCTAATTAGCATGTTTCCGACAGGAGTGAGGAAGAGTGAGAGAATGGTGCGACGGGGCTCTGCACGGCTAAATTAACGGTGTGAAAACCCAGACGTTTGAAATTTTTTTTTTCCCCCTCCCCTTCTCTTTCTCATTCTTTCCTCCTCTTCCACCCACCCACACCTGCGAACGAGTCTGTGAGAGTTGGAATTAACTCTCTCTCGCTCTGTCTATCTGTCTATCCGGTGTCTATCGATCTGTCTGTCAGCGTGTCTCTCTCTCTATCAATCTGTCTACAGTATCTATCTGCTCATCTCTCTCTGTTTACAGTGCCTATCTACATTTCTGTCTGACGATCATCTTCCTCCTTCTGTCTCCATCTTTCTAGTTCTCACTCCATCTCTTGTCCATCTATCTTTGTATTCATCTCTATTTCTATAAGCACGTCATCTCTTTCCATCTCTGTATCCATCATTATCTCTCTCTGTATCTCTGTCATCTCCATAAATCACTCTTTCTCTCACATGTCCACCTACAGTTTCTGCCTGTCTTTTTTACTGTATATTTATCCCTCTATCAACTATTTCCTGCAGCGATGCTCAAGTGTGTGAGTTTTATTTTGCACGTCTGCTCACATGCGAACAGCTTTAGACTGTACACAGCTGATGTCGAATTACATTAAATGAAATGCTTCTAGGCTTCATCCAGACCCGCCTACGTCCTGTGGTCGGTCTCTCCTCCTCCTCCTCTCTCCTGTCCTCCTCTCACCTCTCCTTCCACACTTTCCCGTCTCACTTGTACTACCTGTCATCCTGTCTAATTACGGAGTACATGAAGTACTTGATTAAGCGACCTACGAGAAAAAATGAAATAACTCCTGCGAGGCGTTTTCACATTTGACATACAAGAGACAACATGTCCGCCTCCCCTCCTCCTTAGATTATGCAGCTGACCTCAGCTTCATGATGATCAACCGGTTTATCAAACTGGTGAACATTCAAAAATAGATCATTTGACTATAACAAGTCAAGAGAATAACAGTGATCACATTTTGGAAAAAAGTCCACTAATCAAATAAATTTTCATTCTAAAATAAATACACAAGTTGAAATGTATTTGAATTTCTGTCAGAGATTTAATGAGTGGAAAAATGTGACATTATTCAGAATCATGTCCAGCAAAAGCGAATCACGAGGCCTGTGTTCATCCTCAGTCACCTGCTCAGTGATGAGAAAAGATTGGCTTCAAAAGCCTGCTCCGTTTCTAGAGTTTCTTGATCTTGTGGCTAAATGAGTGAGTGAATGAAGTCCCTGCAGCCAGATTCCAAAATTTGATGGAAGGCCTGAAACCAGAAGAGAGGAAGTTGTTGGTGCCCATTGTTTGGTTGTGGGTGTAATCCTTCGTGTCCACATATTTTTGACCACTTCTTTTACTCTCTCTCTGTGTTCATGTCTTTCTCTGCTTATCTTTCTCTCTGGTGGAAGTTCTGTCTGTGTGTTTGCTCCTTATTCAACTTTTATTTTTTATAGTTTTTCTTCTCTTCCAGAGTTCAGGTCTAGTTCACTCCGTACTTCTTCAGTTTTTTTTTTCTCCTGTACTTTTTATTAATTTTTGGTCTCACAGAGTTAAATGACTGACCAGACTAGACTCGATATCGGCGGCAAGGTTCTGGTTAAAAGCCAGCGATGTTTTGACTGTCAATTTACAGCTTGAGTGCCTTCAAGGCTAGACTCTTTCCGTGCTGTGAGAGTGGGAGTTTGATGGTTACACCTGGCTGATGGAGGCGCCTATTCAGCAGGTCAGGAAGAGACTGTAATGAACACAGAATCACAGAAATGCCACTTGCACTCTTTCTTTTACTCTTATTTTCCTCTCAGAGCTCAAAATCTTCCCTAAATGATTTTTTTTTATGTGCAACTTGTTTTTCTGTCTGTTTCCACTTTCTCTACATTGTTTTTTCTGGCCTTCCAGGATGCAATGTTCCCATAATGAGTCATTTATTTTTGAAGTGGATGAGCGTAATTGGCTTAAGCACAGGTGCAACCTCTAATTGAGATGATGTCGGCCAGCGCGCTTTGCCAAAAGCGCTTTCATTTTCAGTTGTTGGTATGTTCTCACAGATTCCAAAAAAAAACCCAGCATATGAATTCAAACATTAGAGCAAAAGTCCAAAAAGCTGCAAGTAACATTTACTTATTTGATGATTTAAGTCCGTCAGACTTTAAGTTTGTTATCGTTTGCTGCCACCTGAGGTCGCCAAAAGTTTCCTCCTTTACGTTTAATCATTTAACTCTACAACTTGATGAACTAGTTTGTTAACTACAAGCTATATTTTTCACCAGTAACATGTGAGTAATATTTTAGTGGCACATTTGTCATCTTTCTCAACACATTTGTTTTCTTATTTCTGCTAATTAATAGTTTTTTTTTGTTTTTGTTTCCCATATATGACCCTTTACATCTGGACATTTGGGACCTGAAATTGCTCCACCGAACAATAGAACAAACCATAAAGGTGACAAATAGACACATGGAAGTTAAAACAGCAGCTTGTAAATATTTCTGTCTCACAAGAAACATTTACTGATGATTTAATAAAGTCCTTCAAGCTTTGAATAATTCAGCTCGTTATCACACGCTGCCACTCGAGGTCTTTAATTGTAAATTCGCCTGTTACTTCTTCTTCATATTGTTTTCAAAAAAAGACTGAACATTTTATTTTTCAATTAAATGCCCAGTAGGAGAGCTCAAATTGACGTCTTCAAATTGCTTGTTTTGTCTTATCGACGGCACAAAACCCAAAGGTTTTCCATTGATACTGATATAAAATTGAGACAATCATCGTATCTGAGAAGCTACATGTAGTGAATGTTTGGCCTTTTCGCTCAGTAAATGTCTTACACCACTCGTCAATCATTTAAAAAGCTTATCGATTCAGCACAAATGTTCTGTTTAGATTTTTATTACTTCTAACATGACAGTCTTTTCTAAATGCCGTCCTTGACTTAAAATGCAACCAGGATTATTAAAAATTGAACCAGAGCCACTGTATCCGGTGCGATTCTGGTCGTGTCGTACCTGCTTCACCTTTTACTGAACTAAGTACAGCTGCTAATTTAAACACCAGAGAATAAGAGCACTACATTCTCAAACTCCCTCCTTTCTCATCCTTTTCTCGGCAGGTGAAAATTAGCAGGCTGATCTTTTTCTTGCCTTTAAGGCGCCATAACGGGAGGAAAAAGGTGGTTTCAAAAGTCGCTCGTCTCCTCCTCACAGGTGCATGTGAAAACGCCTGATGTAATATTTTTTTATTTTACCTCATCTGCTGTGAGAAGACTCATTTCCTGAGCACAGTGGTGGTAGTCATTCCAATTAATTAGCCGGAGGAACGGTAAGAAAATCTCCATGTAATTAGCTGATTTAGCCTAATGGGCTAATCCCTATAACTCCACTTAAGGCAGTTGTGTTCTTTATCAGCATACTGCTGTGATAGCCTTGTCATCAGAGAATACATCATTACACCAAGAAATCATCATTTCATAGCTGTCATTATGTGACTTCATAAGCACATTTCTGAATTTATTATTTCAGAAATTTATGAGAGAGGTGCTATTTTTATACTTTCAGTTATTATTCCCTTCAGTTAAGATTTTTCTCCGAATTACTTTATTTAAAGTGGAAATTAATCTCTTCCCTCTTCACTTCTACTGATCCTTACATGACACTGGTGTTCACAGTTTGACTGACAGATAATCTTACCTGAGACTCGTGCAAAAAGTTTCCCTGTTACTGTCTGTGTAGCTTGTTTAAGTGTTTTCATATCAGCTGATGGGTTCTTGAATTCACATGATTTTAAATAATCTCTTATCAAAAGCTTTCTCTGACATTTTGTACTTCATTTCCGACCTTTCCTGCAAACAGCTCGAGCAGTAGTGCTGCACAGCTGAAGATTCAATGAGCAGAAGTGAAAGAATTCTTCTACACAGATATTAACACATGTTTCAGTTCAATGTGTCATTCTGTTGTCATTCTGTCACTAACTATAATGTAATGGCCGGAGGACCTCATCTGACAAGAACTGATTATCCGTCCACTCCTCGACCAGATGATTCAGAATGATGACGTCTTTAAATGCACATTCAGTTCAGCGTCCTCTCGTATTTTTGGCCAAGCGTCAAATCTGAGCTTCCAAACTCGCAGCAGTGAACACTTCACTTGTCCTCCCGACCGCGTACTTCCATGAAGTTTCTCTGCTGTGTCAGCAACAAAAAAAGAGTCTGGATGAAACTTTATCGCCGATATCCATCATTAGTTGTGAATAAGCCCAAGTTTCTCTTGTGTCATCATGTGGGGATTAGTTTTACATGGTACCTAAATAAACTTGAGTTTCAGCCTCACACATCTGTATTTATATTCATCGTGACGGGTGAAGGAATCAGCTGACTGTTGAAGTAGAATTAAATTGATTGAATGCTTTTTGTTGTTGAAGTCAGTCCCGAGTCAAAAATATATTTCTCTTATTGTTACTTCACATTGATGTTTGAGCTTCACTGTGCAGACTTGTTTGTTTTCTCCTTTGTCTGCTGAAGGTTGAAAGTTTCTCACCTTAAATCTCTGCAATCGTACACAAGTGTGATGTGAAAACTTGAACATTGAACAAACCAATTCACTAAGAATCGACTTTCTAGACTTGTAGAATCACTGTTAGATTATTGTTACTGGAGAAGGAGAGTTCATCTTGTATTTACATGGCAGGCAATGTCATTTTTCAACCAACATACTAAACATTCCCTAGTTTTAACTTTTCAGTTGTCAGGATTTGCTGCTTTTCGTAATCTGAATGTCTTTGGCTCTTTGACTTTTAAACAAAACAATTTCACGACATCATCTGGGGCCTGAGCAGATTTTCAGAGCGATGAATCGATCATGCAGCATTTGTTGCAGCATGATCGTAAATGCATAAATAAAATAACCCAGAGACATTTCTTTGACGTCAACTTTTGAATTAATAGGTGCCAGAATCATCCACGTGTCCCTGATGGGTCATCGGCTGTTCACATAAATAATTTCAAAAAGTCAGACTAATGGATCTTGTAATGGTTTTAAAACAGTTAGTAATGTTGAATGATGTTGGAGTTTGCTATAAAGGACGTGCATCTAATTTAAATGTTTGTTGTTGGATTGTCTTGCTGCCGATACTTCTGCTCAGCTCAGAGTAGTTTATCCTGAAGATTTAGAGCAAATGATCTTGGTCTATTTCTTTAAATAACACATTGATTGTAGGTTCCTCCTGCTTTTTTCTCACAGCGTGAACAGTTATTATATCAAGTGGAGATAGAGAGGTTCAGTTTGCCCGAGATGCTGCTATCGAAGGCACTTTGCACCTTCATGCATTATTCTCGACAAGTTAACTTGCACAGGGGCAAAGATATTGTATCAGACCTTAAGGCACTGTATTTTTTTATTTCTTTTTCCTCAACAGTCAGATTAATAGGCTCGAAGAAGCGGAGCATAAAAAGTGTTGTTATTGATATTCAGTCAGATAAGCTGTGGTCATTCAGAAGTCTTTAGCGGGGAGCGGCGCTTCGCGGCCCGCACTTTGTTTATCGAGGAGAAAAGTGTTGTGTCCCCGAGCTTGGAGGCCTTATGAGGGAGACAGATGGAGGTTGAATGGCCCCGTTCCTCCCCTGTGGGAGGAGACTTTAAATGTATCTTGGTGAGATCTCTGGGGGCCGGCTACACTGTGTGCATTAGCAGGAGCGTGGGCTGCTTTTGTGTTTCCAATTAAATGTCTAAAACAATGGATGATAGCTGTGGGCAATTGTGGCCACGTACAATACAAGAACAGGCACCGTGTGTGTTATTACAGTAAGAAGCTCGGTGGTTATTATTCATGATATTCAGCTCCCCTCATAAGCTGCACATTCAAGCTCAGCTACAGCTTTATGGATCCAAACGGGCGGATGTCCAATACGTGTTAGGCGCTGTTGCTGGTGAAGTAACACCGTCGAGGAGGAAAAGGAGAAAATGTAGAGACGACAGAAACTCAGGTGCTGGATGGAGGCTGGAAATAAAAGGGAAAAAAGGGGTCAAGCTGAGATATAGAGAGCAGGAGAAAGCCACGAGAGCCGTGTGAGTGTGAGCGTCGTGCCGAGCGAGAGGATGGTCTCCAGCAGCTCCATTGATTTCCTCTCCGTCTCCTCCACCGGCCTCCGACGCTCTCCACGTCCCCCCGCAGTCACACAGAGAATGGGCTTTAACAAAGACCTCAGCAGACACCCGCCGACCATGACCGCTCTCCAACCTCCGTCCCAGACCTCCGCCGTCGAGCTAAAAGCGCCGCCCCCCTCCTCGCTCGCCGCTGACATTTGACTCGACACAAATTACTGAGGTCACCTCCGTCCTTCCTTTCTTTCTGCTTTCTATGTCTTTTTTGTGCAGCTCCAGCGTTCAAACCTGGGCCCATCAGGGTGTGCCTGATATAACATGCCAAAAAAAATTCACTGAGCATTCATCATATACATGAACTTTAACTTTACAGCGTGGACGAACCTGTAATTTCAAACTCTCCAGTCCAGATTGTTCCACCGCTTTACTATTTAATTACCTCTGCTATAGAGGAGGACATCTGGAATAGGCCAAAACATAGAAATTACATCCAAATGAAAGAAGAGCGCCACACAGAACCAAACAAAACCATATAATTTAGAGGGAAAACAAAGGTCCGTGTGTGCTCAGTTGAGAAGTGGCCTCTGGCTATTGAAGCAGGCAGCTATGAAGGTATTTCTGAAGAGTGAATACCTGTTTTTGTTATTTGTGATCTCGGTGTTGTTGAGGGTGACTTTCATTTTGTATTTCATTTCCCCGGTGACCTGAGGAGTCATCTATCTGAACAAAAAAATGCAGTTATTTTTCTCTCCAAAGGTAATATGTGCAATAAGTGGCTTTTTAATGAAGAGGTTGTTGTTATGGTGAGATTTAAAGAACCGATTATCCTTTAGCTTTCCTGTAAATTGGCTTTTTAAAATTTGTACATTTGGGATGCTATACATCATCAGCATCTTGTTAGCCAATCAAACCGTAACTGAAAGTCAAATTAAAACTACTTCCACTGGCAATACTACTACTATACAGTACTACTACTACTTTGATACAGCGGCTGGAATTGAACCAGCAACGTTTTGGTTATGTGCAGAAACCATTTGGCTACCAAGGAGCTCTGTTCCTCCCGTCACGTTACGTTTTTGTTATTAATAACCACTACAATGATCTATTCCTGATGTTTACCAAGTGTTTTAGCTGCCACACCCAAACGACAACTTAACCATAGTTTAGTTGCCACAACCATAATTTCTCCCTCGTCTTTAAAACGCTGTGCAGATGCTGGAGGAAAGATTTGAATGTAAACTTTGTTCTAAACTTTATTTTTCCCATATGTCCTTGTCTGTCTTCTCTTCATACATAAGACTTATACGTTGATAAAAATATGCTGTATTTCTTTGAAAAGGTTTTTCTCTTTTCAGTATACTGTATTGTAATTATACAGCATAACAATTACCTCCATTCTCCTGAAGGTGGACTACAACAGTATCATAAATGTCATTAAGAAATTCAGACAAATGTTTGGGAGTTACAAAGAGAATCATCATTTCTTTTCATTACTTCTCTTATAGGAAACAGACTAAATCTTTGGTCGTCCGTCCTTCATCTGTGCCACAAATGCACAGTCTAGAAGCCACAGATGAAAAATAACAATATGTGCAAAACCATTAAACACCTGCACCTCAACCAATCACAATGTTGGATGTTTAAAATAAGAAGAGACTCAAATATGTCAAAAAAGATGATCTTGAAATATTACCATTCCAGAATAACAGTAGATAAAGCCCTGAGTTACACAATAATCCAGATCAATAAATCATAATTGTTAATAATCAATTGAATAGCCTGAAGACTTTGTCTCACAGGTGACACCCCTCCTCCTTTGTTCAATAAAGAAAGCGTGTCTCCATTAAGAAAAGCATGTTAGATGTTGTGTATGAATCAACAGCAATTAGCCCGCCCCATGCCTTGGGTGGGCCATCTGCTGAGCGAGCATCAGATACAAACAGGTGGGCCCCTGTCGCCTCTGTGATCGTGGCGTCGAACACCTCCGTGATGGCGAGGTGATTAATAGGATCTCCTAAATATCTCGCCGCGCCGAGACGTCGCCCGCCGGTGCACGTCTTCGCCACGCCGAGACGCGTTTTGTCTCCCCAGCACACAGTCGAGCCAACATTTGTTAATTAGTGATTCTAACTGAAGTCATAGTGCAGGCTAATTGCTGGTAATAATGATATTCGATTAGAGAATCAATTGGCTGTGGTGCCTTGACTGCTTTGATGGATGCAGCCTTGGGCAGCGGCTGTGAAAAGCTTACACAGCGACGGAAAGTGTGAAGAAGAATAAAACAACTGAACACAGAACAAAGGATGAAAAAAAACCCAACCTCTGCAGGGAAACATTGAGTAACAAGAAACGCTGGTGAGAGCTCAGGTAGGACTCGAATATAGACTTGCTAACGCTTTGCTGTCGAACCCGAAAGCTTTTTGAAAGCGTTCCAAACTTCCATGTGCGCCACTGGCATCGTCTTAACAGCAGCTGGTGTGTGTGAAGTCGGAGAAGCCAACAGTATTGATCAGACCGTATCGATTCCCAATGTCAAGTCCAAACAGTGTACGAGAGCTTGTTGTCCACATCTGCGTCAGTTCTTCTGTACAAGTATGTGAGTGTACTCGTAAGTTCAATGATCCATTCTGGCTCTTTCACACCTTCCAATTGTGATGTTGCAAAAGTTTCTTGGAACCGATTCAGCTCTGACGAGCTTGTTCAGTTTTACAGTTAATGTGTTTTTATGACAAATAAAAGTTGGAAAGAAAACCAGAATTCACAGAGAGAGAGAGAAAGACAATTTGATATTTTTGAAGTGAAAAAATGGCTTTAATATTTGTGTCAGAAATAAAACTTCACAGTGACAAAAACAAGGAAGAGAAAGTGGAGATTGACACATCTGAGTCGACATAATCGTCGTCGTCACGCTGGCAAAGATCTCAGCGTCGAGATCTGCTAAAGTGATGCTTCTAAGGTCTTTCTGATTTTATGCCTTCTCACTCGCACTGTTTCTCACTTCTGAGACACAGCTTGTAGATTTTCTTTTATATTTCTTAGCCGTTGTTTGGGAACTTTCATCTTTCATTCAAGAAGATCCGCGTTTGTGGAGGACTTTTAAAATCAGTCTTAAGTAAAATAGATTTTAATTTCATCTCGCTCATCTCTGACTGTAGGTGGAAGTGAATGGTTAGTTTGTCTCCTGGTCCCCGGGGCCGCCCTCAGGCCGTCTCATACACTCAGCACGCGCTAATCCACCTGACAGCTTGACAGCGCCGTGTTATTTATAGAGCCGAACACCAGCGATGCATGTTTTAGCGCGACGGGGCGAGAGATGGAGAGGACGGCGGCGTGGACGGCGTGAATGTACAGCCGTGTTTGACCCGCCTCACAGGTATCTGACCCTCTGCCTGTCTCTCTGCCTGTTTATTACCGCACCACTGAGATAGAATTCACTTGATGTCTAATTACATAACCTCCGCCCCCTGCTGTCACAGATGCGGTCGCAGTGTGTGTCAGTGTGTGTTTGCGTGCAGATCACTTATACGCTGTCATCACCTCAAGCAAATAATATAACCACTTTTGAATTTACATTTCCATACACCACCTGTAGCACTGTACTTCACCATTGTAATTGAATCAGCCGGCGGAATACGCAAACCCAGACCGAGGCCAAGAGACTCATCACGGAGCGCTAATAACTGCCTCCTCCTCTCGGCTCGATAAGAGCATTTTGTTTTGTTCGGCAGACGCGGCGAGGGAGAGAGAGGAGCGCTGATGTGTTTGGTTCGAGTCAAGGCCGGTTGGTTCTGATGACAGCGTGAAGGCTCCGCCGCCCTGTTTTCTCTCGCTGACAGAAGAAGAGCGATCTCTTGCTTCTCTTTCTGCCTCTGACTTGCTGATTGTGATTCACTTTGATTCATTTGAAAGAGACCCGCTTGCTGAACTTGTCTGGTTCAAGCACTGGTTCACAACATTTTGGGGTTGTGACCCTTTAAATCAAAGTGTCAGTGTCAATCCCCTGTCGCAGGCTGCATTTCAATCAGAGTCCTTCTCCTCACTGAGGCTCTAAAATGAATAATAGATGCCTATAGAGGTACAACAATCCTGTATGTGACAAGAACTAGTAAAAAGGCAAAAATTTAAGTCGACTCAAAAAGAAGTTTTTGGTTTCCTTCTGTTGGTATCTCAACACCAACGTAAGCTCACATCTCTACAGCATCAAAACAGGACTGCAGCCAAGGATTATTATTTATTTTCTATACATTATTTTTTGATTAACTGCTGTGAACAATGTTGATAATTGACTTAAAATGACTAATTGATTAACAAAATTGTTGTAGATTAAATTGGCTAATTGATTAATCAACTAATCGTTTCAGTTCTACATTTAAACCTGCACCAGGATATTTCACTGTCCCAGTTCCTCAAGTCAACGCTCCAAAACAGCATCATTCTGTTAAATTTGCTTTCAGAATTTGCAAATCCCAGCTTTCCTATCTCAACTTCTACAGCAACAACCTATGAATTAGGCCCAGTTTGTCTCGGGCTGAAGGGAAACGCCTCATAACTGAAGCTAAAGCCGCCACTGGTTTGTCAAATTCTATTAAATTAGATGCATTTTATGATCAGCAGGTCACAATCTTTTTCACTTAACTAAGCTTCGGTATCCAGCCATGTTTCAAAAAGTCCAAATCTCAAACTGTATGACCATCTTTACAAAACCTGCAGAATAATGAGTTGTGGCAAAGACAGATTCATGACACATTATGTCACAAATGAAACCTCACTAACACGAGCAGACACATCCTAAAATAGGTGTGTAAGACTGAGCAGCCGTCTGCTGGCAGTCAGCACAACTCATGATTCCTCGACACAGTCCCAGAATAGATCAGGAACACGAGGTCGGTTCGCATTAAAATAACCCAGAGGAGTAAAAACTCTTATCTATTTACATTTAAAGATAATATTGTCCCCATGCAAAGATAAATTAAGAAGTTTCAAGAAAAACAGGAAGTGTTTCCCCGACCAGCAGATTGAAATGCTGAGAGAACTACATGCTTTTCTTCCTCTGAGCTGCATGAGCATGATGTCTGTTGTCATCTCTGTTATTACGTCCACCCTCTGTAGCTGTTTACAACGCTTGTTTTCATTTATGCTGCCGTATCAAAAGCATTGCAAATCTCCATTATTTACCAGCGGCATCTCCTAACTCATATTTCACGGGCCTCCCACTGCGTCTCCAACCAAGTGAACTCTGCATCATTCACCCTCAGCATGTGGTGGATGTGAAATGTAGAAATGCGTTCGGCAGCATTATTAATAACAGCTGTTCTGAAAAGAGGGAACAAAATGCAAAATGGGAGGCGGGATTGAAATGTAAAGGGAAACGACTCAATCAGCTCGGCAACCTGCTACAATTCATGCGACTGCGGGGACAATTTGCAGGCTGTTTTATGACCTTGTAGAATGTCAGGTCTATTATATGTATACGACGGTTTGATGGGGTGATTGATCTGTGCTAATGTGGAATGATTACAGAGGCTGAGAGTGATGGTCATCTTGTCATTTCAAAAAATCTGTTGCATCAAGTGCAGAAGCCAACGTTTTTGCACCTGGACACATGTTAGAGCCTAAAGTCAGAATATCATGACTATTATTTTTGATTTTGATTAGTATTATTTAATCATCATCAGTTGTTACTTCAGCAATTTATTATTGGACTTTAATAATTATGGAGTATTCTTTCAAGAAAGTTGTTTTGTTAAGGCTGATGTTTGATTTAGATTGATTAAAATTCATCAGATGGTTCCAAGAAACATAATTTAAATGTCATCATCGTCATCATGCACGTACAATACAAACCCAGCACCACAGCAGTTTTCATCGCGTGTTACCCCAGCTCCCCCTTCCTCTTCCCCTCCTCTCTTTGTTTAGATGTTCTGTACCGTTCGCCTACAGTACCAGCACCATGTCAGTGGAGAGATAATATGAGATGACAGCCGCAACCCAACACAACCCCAGTATATACAGGAGGCACCGAGGGGGACAGCACAAACCTAACACACACATCCCCAATCTTATCCCATCGTTTCCAATCCATCAGTAAACAGAAAACAATCAAATGACAGGTCCTGGAGTGATCAAGGTTCAGCGTCGACTCCAAATAACCCCCCTCCCTTTGAATAAGCATCAGGACTGAGAGTGTGTGTCGCCTCAGTCTGTGGCCTGCAGCAGCGTGCAGGGCTTTCCAGGAAACTATCACACACTACTGTTCTGTCTGTATCTGCGTTTTATCCACAGCTTCGAACGCTCGGTATTTTGTTTTGGCTGTAAAGGTGGACAAATAATGTTAAAGGTCAAAAACGTCCCACAGCTGTTAAGTTGAACAAGAAAAAGAAATGAGAAAATCAAAATGCAAAAAGATGATATTCATGTACTTTAATTGGTGTGTAATCAAACAAACAGCATCACACCCGTCACACTGACGCTGACTCAGTGACTCAGCTCTGCTTCACACACACTGAACGTCATCGTGACCTCAGCCTGACCGTTCACTCGTGAGCTCGCTCCAGTTCTAGTATTAACTAAGTGGGAGGAATCATATAACGCTGCCAAAAGTAGAAATCAAATGTTCCCAGTGATGTGTCCTGTGTGTGTGTCAGGAGGTTTGGCATTTCATGGCCAGAAGTGACAGTGAATTAGACACTGGGTTCCTGCCAAGCTCCACAAGTGCTGAACTGTGGCTGACCGTGACCTCTGACCTTCCTGAGAGGCAACCTTTCTTGTTGGGTTCAGAGCTGCAATGTTGTCTTTGCGACATGTAAAAGAAATCCAGTCCTAAAAGTAGTTTGTTTGAAAGGAGCCAACTTAAGAGTCTGCAGATCTAGTTTGAATTAGCACAAACAGTTTTTAGTTTTCCAAAGAAAAAACTAAGCTAAGGATATTCTCTTTGGGGTTCCACATTCACATCCTTTGGCTTTGGTATTATTTTGATGTGAATGGAAGCAACCCTGTGAGACGCAGTCAGGGAAAATAAACTATTTGAATTGTGCTATACACTGGTACATACCTTAAGTTCCCATTATTTCCTGTGAGCCCTCACTGCAGATTGAAAGTTGAATTTAAGAAATGTGCTGGAATATTTTTCACTTCACCTTTGTTCCAATTAAGGGAAATCTTAATACTAGACACAGTTGTGTTTTAGACTGTAATGTGCATCTAGCTTTGTGGCAACCTTCCCTATTTCAATATGATACCTCCAATAACAAAGCCATAACGTTCATAAAGACATTGTATTCCCTGTTTGGTGTCCTGTTCTCTGACTTTCATCCATCCAAAGCCCAACATCAGTGGCCAACTTTGCTCATTCTCATGTGGCTGAACGGGAGCAAATACCTGCATCCAGGATCCAGAAGTCCTCCCAGTAGAGCGGAAGCTGTTGTGACAGCAAACAAAAGCCTGTGGTTTTGGAATAAGATGTTCAGCTATCTTCTATCAGCGGTCTGTCACAGAGGTGTAATGTGCAGGTGTCCACATAATTTCCCCCTCAGAGTGCACTCAGTGTGACAGGTGAGCCTGACTTTGCACTGAAAGGATAAAAATAAACCGAAAAAACTCAATTAAAGCGGAGGCGCTTCTATATTGTCGCTCACCTACACTCAGACATTCACACACTGTTCCTTCCGCTCAGTTCCCTGCGCGACCAGTCAAATAATTCCTCTCTCATTATACAGGACCAACAGTTTTTAAGGAGCAAACCTTGATGAAATTATTATCACGACTCATAATTGGATGAGGAATGAATGGTTCTTGGAAATGCGATGGCCAAAAAACATCCCTTTTCGACATCCCTCGCTCAGTCTCTCCCTGCCATTACCTCCATCTCCCACTCTCTCTCCCTTCCTTTCTCTCTCTCGCCCGCCCACTGACGCTTTCCCTCCCACCTCCTCCTCCGAGCATTAGATGAGTGTGGTGGTCTAATTGCTTTCTTCGGGGAGAGAATTAGCATGAGCTGTCCTGAGTGCTCCGGTCTAATGCATAAAGAACAGGCAGCAAGGGCCCAAAAATGGAGGCCGGGGAATTGCAGACACTCCCTCCATTAGCCAATCAGTCACACTTCGAGGGGAGGGGGGCATCAATCAACTGGTCATACTTTAATAGGTGAACAAGTGGAACCTGCATGTTGTTGCACTGATCAAATTCGCAGCACTGAAACCTGCTGGTGGTCACATTTAACAGGAAGCTTAATCTACATGATGATGCTCAGTTAAATCCCCTAAATCTGCTTGTGGAGCTATGTTCAACTATAATCGACTCTAAAAATGGGATCGAACAAGGTTGAACTAAACCAAGGGTAGGTAGTTTATTGCTACAGTTTATTTGGTCTCATCAGCGTCTGTTACGTCCGTTCCAATAAAACTTTATCAATAAAACTACATTAAGATTAGGTACAATTATGCTTTTGCTGTTGTTTCTGTTTTGTTTTGAAAAAACTTCTTGTGAAGCCAGTTTTTCTAAGCTTTTTCATGATCTTACATCTTTGAATGTTGTGGTTTTAGGAACAGACGTATCGGTCTGACAGTAAAAATGTTCTTTATATTATGAGTTTTTACATTTTGAACAGATGGACAAAACAGTATAAAAACATAAAAAGCTCTTGGTTGTTCTTGATGGGGAAAAAAATAAAAAGCACCAGGTCTATTTTTTGCTTTTTTGCTTTGTTTGTAGCTGGTGTTGACTTTGTTTTCTGTCTCACTGAGAATTTTTTTCCTGGACATCATCTCCTTTACCACAACCTTCAAACTCTGAGGTGACATTTTAAAAGACCTTGAAGAAATCTTAATTAGGCCTCAATAAAAAGAGTGAGACAAAGTGAATTGTGCTTTATGATCTAACTTTGATTATCAGATAATGGTTTGTTTTGTCTTATAAGTTCAGGTCAAGTTGCACAGACAAACTTTTGATGCCAAACATAAAGTGAAACGTAACTTTTACTCTTTCCAGTGCTGCGAACTCATATGTGTCAGTTGTGTTAAGTGGCGTCATATTGTCCTGAAATTCCCAGATTAGATTTAGTGTCCCAGCCTGCTGCTGTGTGTGTGTGTGTGTGTGTGTGTGTGTGTGTGTGTGTGACAGCTGTGGCTGAGCAGCAGTGAGGACACTGGCGCTCCAAAGAGTATAGAGCTGTTTGTTTTTAATAACATGCCAGAACAGAGGGATGTACCGAGGGGGAAGAGGGATGAAGGGAGGACAAATAACTTCAGTATACACAACATCCTTCCTCCATCCGTCCTCCGTCATGCTTTACAACCGGACCTACCAACACACTGACTCATGACACCAGTCTCTGCCGTTAAGTCTTGGCCGGGAGGCAGACGGTGTTAAGAAAGCGTCCCGGAGTGGCATTTGGCCTTTGATGTTTGTGACACATTATGGATTCTCTATCTGCCATCTGTCTTGTTAATTTCCGCCGCGTGATGTCGAGCGAGTGCCCAGTCAGACGAAAATGCAAGATGCCTTGAAGACGTTCAGAGCGTCGCGAGAAAGAGTGATGAGTTATGACCAGTAGCTGTTGCCAGTTGGAGTTTGAGGCATCTGTGTCCAAGGTTTGGGTTCGACGTCGGCATGATTCAACTTAGTCTTTACTGATACAGGTTCCATTTTATTTACTTTAAAGCTGCAGTGCTAAAAACTGAGTTATGACAGAATGAATGTGGAAACACTGAATTGAGACATGAGCTGCAAATTGCATCAGACTCATAGGTCAGTCAAATCAGAAAACCTTCAAATCCTGTATCTGCTTAGACATTATACAGTCTCTAAAACTTACCTGAGCATCGAGTCATAGTTGTCTGTACATCCATCCTATGCCAGCGAGAACTGCTAATAGCATATCCGGCATACTTTTAATTCACCAGGATGTAAACAAATATAGACTAATGAAACAGGCTCAAGTTGTAGTTCACTGCCAGCTGACTCCCTGCAACATTACACTTCCTGTTTACATCGCCCATAAGAGTAGTGGATGGAACATTCATTCATATTTTCTTTTGCTGATCTTTGATGAAATTTGGTTAAAATTTGTGCTACATGAAAGTCCAAACTAACTGAATATCTAAGGGTAAAACTTGATTCAAACATTCAAATCTGCACAGATATATTACATACAACATATTTGTTATTTGTATAGAGTATAAAACAAGATGGCTGATTCAAACCCAACCTGATCTGAGTTCCTGAAAAACTTTTTACATCATCCGGTTTGTGACCAAAACTGTGGCAGCTCTTCAGAACATATTCAGAATATTCAACAGCTTTACTTTGGCTGCTTTTAATACACCTATCTCATCAGCCTCAATGTTGAAGTGAACGAGGCAGCGACAGTCAAAACCATCTAATTTAGATGCCACAGATTTGTCCCTTTTCCCGGTGAAAGTCTGGTGTGTGTTATGTGTGAGCACTCGAGCGATGAATCAAAACTTAACTGTGAAATTCAAAGTGCCGTGTGAAGAGCAATGTCTCAACCTTTTCTGTACACAGAAAGCTCGACTCACCGGTGTTAGTCCTTTGGTATAAATCAACACAGACTTGTCAAGGCTGGCAATCATGAGGGCCGTGTGCAGCAGATTGACATCAGGTTACATGATTTCTGGGTATTTAGATGGTTGAATTTTGAAGGGTTATCTGTTTCTAACAAGAGGAGCTGCCTCATGCTGCTACAGAAATATTTCTATGAGTAAAGCTGAAGAGGGGGAAAATACTCGGTTTATGAATGCAATCTTATGTACGTGTGCATATTTGTGCACCTGAGGCTCCTGGTTGTTTGGTTGTTGTTGAGCAGAGCCTCGGTCTAATTGAGCAGACATCAGACTTTGATTAATATTGTTGATGAGTGCTGCCAGCAGGGGTGAAGACACAGAGAGGAAGAACTGTCAGACAAACACCCAGGTAACATCCTTCATTCCCCCCGCCTCCTCGCCGCCTCGCTCCCTCTCTGCACTCACAGGAAAGGATTCAGTGCCCCACTGGTTCACCGTTGATTACACCATTGTCTGCTTAGACTGCTGAGTCTGCTCTGACTCTGCCGCCCGCTTAATACAGAATTTACCTTGAGAGAGATCTGAGAAAAGACAGCAACTGTCAACGTGTTGGTGAGAGTTTGACGGACAGGAGAGGAGGTGGTCATCAAAACAAACAAGAACCAAATGTTAACAGTATGATTTCATGGAGGAGATATCCTCATTTTCTGAGGCCAGTGGATGTGTTATCTCCAGCAGATGTACATGTGTGTACAAAGAGAGGTCTGGTGATCGATCATTGTGTTTGCAAGACAAACATGTCAGGATAATGCTCATAAGATAATTTAATAATGAATGTGTGCTAGTGATTTTGATGGTATGCATACATCTTTATTTATCGTCATGCCCATTTTTTTGTCATGATCCAACCGAGCTGAGGAAGCATCACAGCTAAAGCAGTGAGCAAAATTTTAACCTTGGTGCTTCTTACTTAAAATGTCTTTTGTGCTCGTAATCGAGTTGCACGATAGATAAAGAGCAAGATAGTTGCTCATCTTTTGCACTGATGATTCAACCAGGATGTTCTTTCACGTCTTTTATTTGAAAGCCCTGAATTAGTTTTTACTTTGTTTGTCCTGAATTAATTTGATTAATAAAGCGTCTCCAACATTGGCTGCAATATCCCACTTGGATGTTTATGTTTGCTGCTGTGGTTCATATTTAATTTTAAGTGGCAATCACATATTTTAACCACATTATCGCGTCCATATCAACGGTTATTATGGCTTCATTTAATGTTGGTCATTGCCGTTCTTGGAGTCATGCTGCTATAATAACATTATTAAATGTAATTCCTTTTAATATGACACCGAGGGCCTCTCTTTAGAAAGTGACTCCAGAGGGACTTCGCTAAGCTCTCTGTGAGCATGTATGATGGTTCGTGCACGTTAATGCATGTGCGTGCATCATAACGATCTTCATCACCGTGTGTGTGTGTGTGCGTGCGTGCACTTTGGTCTTATCATATAATTAAGTGGCATTTAATAGACTGTTCTTAAACTCAGTGATGTCTCCACAAACAGGAGGAGAGAGGCTTTACAGTATATAATCAGTTAAATTGTCAGTGGATATTAACATTATCTGCTCTCCTCCGTAATGTGATTTCTTTATTGTGTTTCAAATTTCATTAAATGGCAATATCTGAGCCAGAATAATTAAGCAAATATTGGCCTGGAAGATCTCGGGCGTTTATGACACCCAATAAAAACATTATTAAAAGGGGTGATTCCTGTTGAAGGAAGGTAAACATCAAGCTGTGTCACGCCGCTCTCAGGCGGCAGATGAGCGAGTACAGAGGGATCGGAGGGGAAGAGAAGAGAATGGTGATGATGAAGGGATGAGGAGAGGACAGATTATGTTTGACAGACAGATGAAAGGAGGGGAGCAGCCATGATGAGGACAGCTGAAGAGGGAAGAAAGGTCACAGACGGACGGGTAAGGGACAGAGAGAAAAAAGAAAACCGGGGCAATAATGACTGGATGATGACAGACTGGTGGATAACAGTGATTGGAGGGAAGAAGGGATGGGCGAGAACAGAGGCAGAAAAATAAAGGAGGGAGGAAAGGAAGGGAAGTAGGAGATGGAGGTGTGAGAAGGGAGCGGCGGAAGGAGGAGGAAGAAAGGGAGGACCCCAATGCATGCGAGATGAAGAGGATTAAGGGATTGCACACATCAAGGAGGGGAAGAAAGATGTGTGGGGGAAGAAGAATGAGTGATTGAAGATGGGAGGAGGCAAAGGAGGCGGAGGAGGCGACCGAGCTACAGACGAAGCGGTGGCGGCGGCGCAGGGAGAGGCCTGCTAAACCTAGATAGCACAGGAGAAAACGCAGAGTGAAGTCTTGAGGACTTCAGGATATCTCAGGTTTAATTCTCTCCATAGGCGCCTTAAAGATTGCCCCCGGAGGGACCAATCGCTCCGACATTATTTGAGGAGATTCACATAGGTTTGAGCGCAGACGCCAGACCAATGGATCATGCTTGACTAGCTCCCTCTCTGACAGAACTATATGGAAGGATGGCAGTACCGTTCAAGCCAATTAGAGGAGCTCTGAGCCAGTTTTTAGTGTGAGATAAAGCTGAGCTCTGCCTCTGCTGGCAGATTGGGTGATGGATCGCAGACGACACACACACACACACACACACACACACACACACATCACACTCGACGTGAAGTGAGAAGGCTAGTGAGTCTCCATCTGGACTGTCCGCCGCTATCTTTCTTCTTCTTCTCTCGCTTCATCTTTTTTGCCTCCGTGCACACACAGGGATGTTCTCCGTCTCTGTCCAAATTTGGCTGGAGCTTGGCTTCGCTCCCCGTTTAATAAAACCTAAGCTCGGGCAGAGAGGAGAACCGCAGGATGGATGAATGGTTGGAGGGATGGATGGGTAAGTGGGCGGGCGGGCGTGCGTGCGAGCGAGACGTCGTCGGGCTTTAATATGTGCTCTTCCTCTCATATCCTTGCTTGTTTTAATATGAATAGCTACTTGTGGAAGGGAATGAATTCATAGCTGCACGCGGAGCACTTCCAGCGTTATTGGCTGCAGCGTTGAGTGGCAGCCTCCATATGTGCCAGAGCAGCTTTGCACAGGATATAATAATAAACCCCTGTGAGAGGTGGCTAATAAAAACAACAGGGATAAAAGTAGATCATATCATAACCTGCTCCTCCTGAAAATTACCCTCCCCTCCCCCACCTTCTCTGCAGTTTTGCATCCTCCCCAATTTTCCTGCGCTCTCTTCGTCTTCATCTTCATCCTTCTCCCTTCGGTTATTTTGTTCCTGTTCACCCTAACAAGCATGTTTTCATCATGTCAACCCTCCAAAGACTCGTCTCCGTCCCAAAGGGGAATTGGAGCAGCATGGTGCTTTCATCTGCCCTCCTTCCCCCCCTTTACATATTTGTTCATCTCCTCCTTCACCTCCCTCGACAGGTGTCATTCATTGTCCCTCTGTCAGAACGACAAAAGACATGTCGCAGCTCATTTAAATACATTATATTTTAAGTTGCTTTCACGACCCAAATACATCATTTCCTCCTGTTTTTTTAATGTCTTTTTAAAGAGTCTCGTTTCTGCTCCAGCTGTGCTCGCCGTGGTGAAAATCAGCTCAACACAAGCACAAGTTGAAAAACATATTCAGGTTCCTGATAATAATGCGACCCGTTCGATTATTTTCTCCTCCTCCGGAGAATTTGTCAAATTAAATTTCCCAGACTTCCCCGTCAGTCTGGCGGCCAACAACTTCATAAGGCTCCAGAAATAACATGACCAGTTGTAACCTTGTGTGACTCAACCCAGAGTCCAGATTTGATTTTGAAAACGGAGAAGAAAGTTCTTTTTGGGCTTTGCAGGAAGTCAGTTTATGCTTTGTTACCGGTGTCTTATAATTTTATCAGCGCTTGCTCCCCTTGTTCTCAGATATTGATGAATATTTATAGCAAGTGAGAAAATCCAATATGTGTTTGATGCAGAGATTCAATAAACTGTTCTTATTTCAGAGAGCTAAGAGCTAAGATGCTAGCAGGCTTGCCAACTTCAAACAAAGCGCACAGGTACAACATCTACTCTGTTATGTCAAGGGCCATTTTATCTGTAAAAATACAAAATAAAAGGTTGCAAAAACTGGCCCGTACATACTGATGATTGGAGTCAGTCTCTGAGCGGCCGAGTCAGCAGGTTGTAAACTTAATAAACCGAGTCTGGGATTCGTTTCTACAATTCGCCGTCGAGCTCCGACTGACTGCGAGCGAATTCTGGTACAACCTCCTTCACTGCTGTCCTGAATTCATTCACTGACCCGATGTGCCTTCTTTGCTATTTATGATCAACCTTGATAAAGAAAAAGCACTCTCCATTGATCTGATGGCAAAAACAACACAAAGAAAACCTCAACATTTTTATCTGTCATCTTCCTCTGTGTATTCTAAAGATGCATGAATCTTGTTTTCTGTCAACAATGTGAGGTTTTCTGGCTTTGCTCTTGGATTGTCTGCGGAAATGTGTGTGTAAGAGTTCAACAAGTTTTACAGAGATTAACTTCACCTCCACCGTGAACGTATTAACAGAGCTGAATATGAAGCAGAAGCTCGAACTTCAGGTCTATTATTAGTCTTTGCACTATGATTTTTTAAATCATAAAGATTTAATATTTGTTGAACAGAACCAGAATATAGAAATGCTATTTTTTGTTAGTGATGTAATCTGACTGTAAGGAATGCCTTTTTCTCTGAACGCCACGTATCTGTACAAAGTCGTCGCTGCGAGTCAGTCGTTGAAGAAAATGAAAAAATAACAAGGCGAGGGACGGATTGTTGTTGTTTACTGTTTGTCACTGGCTTGAGATGGTTTAATAATGTAAGAAAAGGAGCCGTGAACCTGGGGGCCATGCATTTTACATCTCTTCATGCTTTAATTAAAGCGCTGACTTCAGTGGGACACACAAAAGAGGGCTCATCTCTGCAACACCCACATGAGAAAACACACGAGCACACATGTGCACTTCCACACACACACACACACACACACACACACACACACACACACCTTTGACAGCATAATAATTGAGCCTACATCTCGTGAATCTGGGTCACAGGAACGCAGAGCGTACATATCCTTTGATGTGTCATTAGGCTTCTCCATTTCCTCGAATGCAGCAGTATTCAGGAAGGAAATTTCAGGTTGGCCAAGTCTTACCAGGAGAATAATTTGGCACTGGTGAATGGTTATTATCGGTTTGCACGGGATTCTGGATGCGATACAATATTCACGTTTCACCAAATCTCCCTAAATGCCTGTACTGCTTTATAGTTTTTAATCTATATTCATTAAGAAATGCTAACAAGTGTTATTATCTTTATTCTATCCATCTCTTCTCTCATCCAGTGTAATCAGCATCATTTTAACCTGCGCCATCAAGGTACTGATTATACACACACACACACACGCACACACACACACACACACACACACACACACACACACACACACACACACACACACACACACACACAATATAGCCGAATCCTCTAATCTCTGCTCCTTTCTTCCTGTTGTAATCAAACATCTTCATTCATAATTGAAGTGGCGATAGCAGAAAAAGATGAGGAAATTGAGACGAAGTCCGTCGGGTTTCATCTTGATTATGAGTCCTGAGGAACCGTCTCGCTGTGTGTGTGTGTGTGTGTGTGTGTGTATGTGTGTTTCCTACAGTGCAGCTTCAGGACAAACAGAGGTAACAAGACACAGCCTCATCTAATGATGGCGAACGCTCAAAAAATAACTTCCTGCTCTGAGCCCACCCCGAACGGTCCAACGTGCACATGACAATTTTTGTTATGATGATGAGAGGAGGCTGGGATCAGAAATGAATTGATATTATTCTGGAATCAATCGTGTAAACACGCATAATTGCCAATTTAATTGCTAACAGAAGAGGAGACATTAAAAAAAAACATTAACTCAAGTGCCTGAATTATTTCGACTTTGCCCTGTCGCATCAAATTAGTTTAATGACTTTTTTTGGGTGGGAAACTATTTTTTTCAATGTATTAAATCGTGCCATCTCCCTATTTAATGTCATTTATATGATGATTTGGGTTTTTATTCGTGGAAATGACTGAATCTATTAGCAGGGTAGGGGGGCCCATCAGCGGAAAGCTAGTCTGCTTGTATCTGCCTGGCGAGGCTTCACGAGATGATGCGTTTCCTACCAGGGCGAGTTGGCTTCACACACACACACGCACGCACACACACACACACACCTCGTCAGAGATGGAGCAGATACAGTTGCTGCCTTATCCTCGCTTCTGGCCGCTTTTCAGCCCGTGATGGCAACTTAACCACCCACTGTATCTGCAGCTGAGGTAACACCGGAAAGCAATAACGCTGATATCCAAGGTTAAAGGTGCCAGATTTTGACAAGCTGTGTCATCATTATCAGCCTGTTTCTGTGTGTGTGTGGGGAAGAGACGTGGGGGGCTCAAGGTATTTCTTTCACAAATCCTCGGCTGAGACGCAGCAGGCATAGGATGTTTGAAACTCAACCGTGTGATATAGGGTGTTAGCTTTAGGTTCTCTTCTAAATCTGCCTAAAGGGCAGAAATACTCCATGATTTTAGCTGTAAGTCAAACCCTGCTCTCCTAATATAGCCAGGGGAAAAAACAGCCTCTGCCATAATCAGGCGCCAGCACGATAAGCCCTCGGAATCTAAAATGCGTTTCGCCCCTCTCCTCCTCTGCCTCGAGATTCATTTCACAAAAGCAACTCTAAAGAGAGCAAAGGGTTGCACAGAAGAAGAAAAAAAGCATCCATCATTCTGAGGCTCTATCAAATCCATCTGCCGAGGTATATTATTTGAGACATACTCCTTATCCTCTCTTTTCAAGTGCGCCACTTTGCATTTTTTTTTAGCATGACCACTCGTCAAAGGATCTAAGCGCCGGCGGAGGAGCAAACCAGGGACTGTTTAACATCTTAACAGGTAGAGAAAAAGATCTGTGGCCCGGCGTCAGGCAGAATAGGATGGGTGGTGTGAGGAGAGGAAGCCAGCTCAGCTACTATACAGGTGCTATATGGGACATTTAAATATCACGTAAACATTTAGTGTTATTGTATAGAAGAGAGGCTGCAGTGCATTAACATTGGTGTCAACAGGTTGCCTTTGTTAGAAAGTCTTTGTGACACCATAACTTTTCCCCTCTCGTATTTCTTCTTGTGAAAAGACGAGAGCAGCAGAATCGTCTCTTTTCTTGCAGGAGACCACAGGATTTATGGGAAATGTGACGAGAGAAGAGAAAATGCTGCGCCTTTGTCAGCAGAGTGTGACAGAAGCAGGAAGGTTCTCACGACGTCAAAGTGACTTCATGAAGAAAGAAGCCCACCTGAAAAAGCATTACCACTAAAAATGCTTAGCCACAATGAGGCAGCTCCGATCTCTGGGACTATTTTAGGATCAAGATGACACGAGATGATGTCGACACATTTCTGATGCAGCAGCAGTGGAGTTTAAAAATGGAAGATGTCTCAACTAATGATGAAATTTACTGTAAATAGAAACTTTTTGCATCTGCCCAAAGATATGTATTAATCAATAGACTGAAAAGCATTAAATCGACGGGAGCAAATTTCAAAATTTCTCAACACATTCTTGAAAAAGTCAACCAGGAAAATGCAGGAAAACAAGAGTACATTAAAGTACAAGTACTTCAACAGGTAAATTACATCAAACATGGACGACATCCAGCTTTAAAAAGATCTGTTTCCCTTTAAATCCAGAGAGATTCTCCTCCACAGAATAACCTCTGCTCCATCCAAACATGAATTCACATTTTCCCCCCTTCCATCAATCTCACCGCCTGCCTCCCGTTCTCCTCCCTCCTGTCTCGAAATCCCTTTTTGCCCCACCCTGCCTCTTTGTGTTTCCACGTCTGTGTCTTTCTTTATCTCCCCCTTTTTAAAAGGGCCGATTCCTCCTCCTTTGTTAATGTGACAAATCTACTCTAATGACTCTGCAGTGGCTCGAGGCGTCTCGCGCTGAAAAACTAACCCCCTTTTCTTCAGACCCTTCAGTCACTCCTGCACATTATTCCGCCCTCTCTATAGTCTTTTTAAGTCTATCTGAATTTTTTTTTTTTTGACAAACTCATCCTGTGAAAAACAAAATGAAAAGATTGCCTTGGTCTCATTCATTTCCTCCCCACCAGCACCTCCCTTCGCCGCCGCCACCGCCGCCCCGACTACAATGACAGACTTTGTGCATCACAGGCTGCTGTCATGTTGATGTTCCTGTCATAAAACAAGCATTCGACTCAAGCTATTGTGACATTCATGTCTGACACTTGAAGCTCTTTTGAGAAGCTCATCCTACTCAACTCGCAGCTCTTATAGACGCTCTTCTTCTTGTATTTCGGCTGTGCACTGCGCCAGGAGGCTCAGTGGAGTTCAGTCCGACTCTGAGGGGTTGAGCGGGCGGCCACACACTCTCTCTGTCAACTCACTCCTACCACCTCTCCATTTCTACATGGTAAGATATGCATCACTGCCATAGCAACAATAGCCTCCCTCTGCCCACGGAAAGAGGAGAAGATCTCGGCTGCCATCTGAGTTAGAGAGAGCGAGGTGTATAAATGCATTTGGGGGTCTCTCTCTTTCTCTCTCCCACCATCAGTCAGGGCATGGATGTGGCTACATAATGAAATGTTTTAACCTCAGAGCGAGAGAGAAGAAAGAGGAAAAAATGGGAGAAAGAGGGGGAAGATCTCTTTCCTCCTTTCTCGCTTCCTGTCAGGGGTGGCGGTGCATTGCGTTTGATGCCTGCGATAAGACTCTGTGTGGCTAATGAGGAAAGCGCAAGGCACACTCATTAAACTGTGTGTGTGTGTGTGTGTGTGTGTGTGTGTGTGTGAGCAAACTGCAAGTGAGAGGAGAAGGGAGAAACTCATTAGAATTCTCCCACTCTCAAAGGCCAAGTTAGTGAGGAGAATGGAGCCGTGGCCAAGCCGCCTGTTGCTCCCTTTGTCAGCCCGGAAATATGAAAACACACATTCAGAAATACACGAGTAAAGTCAGATTCAGCTAATGTATGTTTTTGCGATAGCCTGCATTTTGTGTTGATCGTCTTAACTTTCATTGCATTCAACAAAAATAACCAAAAAGTACGAGAAAGCTAAACGCAGCAACATCATATCTCATTAAAACTCCTTATTAAAGCCAAAGAGCATCTTCATGCATCAAAATGTCTTATTAGATTCATTTCTGGTCCGAACAAACACTTCAGCATTTTGCTTCTTGTTTGTCGTCCTAATTGGCATCAGTTTCACGTGGTGTCGTTTTAGTGCAATGAAGACAAGCAAACAGGAGGAAGCAAGAATCTGCTTTCAACATCTCCAGCATGGTTTCACATGGTATCTTGTTCATTTCGATTGTAGTTTTAGAGCAGGAATGTGTTGCCAACAATGAGTAGGATCCCTGTGGTCGGGTTTTTAGCTTTGTTTTGGTGGCAGTCTTTAGATTTCAAAATACAGGAAACCTAAATCCTGATAATGACGACATAGCTCGTCCAAATCTGGCATCTTTAACCCTGACATCACATTATTTTTTCATCAGGGGTGGATAGTGAATCAATCAATCAATAAATAAGCAGATTATTTAGATTCATGTTCTTCTTTGTTATGGCAAAACATCGCGAACACAATAGGAATTAGTGTCTCTTTATGCATTTGCTTCTGAGCTTATGTGTGTTTTGTTGTTGTGTTGTGTATTAGAGTATATGCATGCGTGGCTTCCTGCTTTTGTGCACTAAAAAAAACTTCTCTCTGAGGAGACATTGCTATGTGGAACCTCTCATCTTTCCCTTGAAGGTCCACTCTTTTCATTTCCATCCAGTCCGAGACCTGGTTCATCCACCAGCTCTTCCCTCATCCTGGATCCTGCGTCAGGCCTCAGCTGATGCTGCACAGCCACGAACAAATTTCCAACAGCTCAGAAGCACTTAGCAGGTGCCCTTACAGTCATATGATAATTTGATGGGTTGGTCAGTCGCAAAACAACAAGGTCGACCTGTTTCAGGAGGGAGATGAAGGTCGACACCTTCGGGTCCTGAAGTAGCTGTGAGTTGATGGGAAAGGCCTTCAGCATCCTCCCATTGACGTCCTCATAGAAAGCTCTCGCTGTCCACAGAGCGTGATTACAATAATGAAAGAATGACTTCATGTGTTCACCAGGAAGTGTGGAAGATGTGAAGCTTAATATATTTTAAGGAATACTGTGGATAAAAAAAAAATACACTTCTTATGTATAACACCATTTATCCTACCCAGCTGGAAGCGGTGTTGAAAGTAGCCGAGGGCTTGAGAGCGACACTCAGGAGCCTGAAGCAGATTTTCATCTCTGGATCGTTCAGGTAACCTGCCAGGTCCCTTATTTTAGCTCTCGTCTCTCTGCGTCTTCGTGGTCGTTGAAGTGAGCCTGCGGAGCCATGCATTGATTCAGTCTTCTCTGAATGTGTGTGGAGGCTGAGCCTTCGTGGATGGCAGGAGCTTAAGTTTGTGAACTCCACAAACTCCTGTAGAGCTCACTTGTCTTTGCACTGAGTCAGGGAAGAATAACAGCAACACACTCAGAGCTGAAGATCCATGAGTCATCGTTCTTTTTCTGAAATGATCAGATTCATTTGTTAAACATTTGTAAACAGACTAAATATATGATGTAAATATTGACGTAAATACACTCGAATCAAAGGTCAAAAATCTTGAACTGAACTAATCTCATCGTGCTTTCCTGTATTTCAAGTTGTTTGTCTTTCTAGATGTTGTTAGAATCAACATCCATCAACATTTTAAAATGAGTAAATTAAAAACGCTGGTGTGACTCGACTCCAACACACTCCTCCCGATCGCTCATGTAAACGAGCAGGTTTATCCCTCCACCGTGTTTTTTCCCTCCACCCTCCTTCCAGCGTCACCGTGGTTTAATTAAACGCGGCTCCTCCGTCTCGTGCCTCCTGGTTCCAAACGTGTTGTTCAAAGCTTCTTCTTCTTCAGCTGCTGTAATGAGCAGCGCCGATTCCACCGAGAGCCGCTCTCCTTCTCCTCCTGGTGACTCCACCACCGTCTCGGGCTGAACTCCACTCCACTCCACCCGACACTTCACAGCAAACTAAGTCGTCTTTGAGGTTTTATGTCTATAGGGGGTGTTTGTACCGTACTGAGTGTGAGCAGAGAAGAAGGCATTATGGAGTCTTGTGAGCATATAGACTGTGTAGGTAGGTTTTCTGTGTGTGACGTTAGCTTTGCAATATAATCTTATCTCAGAGGCTCTCGAATGTTTGTTCTGATCATTAATTAACTGAAGAGTGGTTCATCGTTTCATCTGGTAAATGTCAGACAGGAGTGAGAAATGTCCGTCATGTCGTCATATTGCTTGTTTTATCCAACCAACAATCCCAAAGCTATGCATCTCAGAATGAAATAAAGTGGAGAAAAGCGACAAATCCTCACGTTTAACAAGATGGAAGCTGTAAATGTTAAATAATTTTCTGTCAACTCATTATTTATTTCATGGATCATTTTAGATTTAGCACCTATGCACTCACGCACACTTCACATATTCAGATTCACATGTCAGTTTTGTGTGATTGGCTCATCCTGTGCATTTAGTCATAAAAAGCTTTATTGTTCACCACAAAGTGACGGGAGTTTGTCTCTGATGTGGCTCATGAACATGCACAGAGTGTGAACACAGCTTGAATATGTCTGTGTGTGATGTGCAAAGCCCTGAAATGATGAGTCGATTGAGAGAAAATTAATCAGCGCTTGATAACGATTGAACAATTATCGAGCAATAAAGCAAACATTGGCCAGTTTTGGCATCGTAAATGAGCAGATTCTCTATTTTATATCCTTGTAAATTGAATGTTAATTGAATGTTTTGAACTGTTTGATGGACAAAACAAGCAATTTGAAGATGTCACCTTGGATCTTGTAACAAGCCTTTTTGACATTTCATTGGTTAATTACAAACAGTGAATTCTGTGATACTGATTTCCATGATTTTGTAATAACAGAAAGATTTCATAGATTTTGACGAGTCAGCCTGTGTCGTGGCTTCTCGCTGGAGGCAGACATTTTGTATTTGTGATAATGGAGGATGCAGAAGGTACATGTGTATAATCAGTATCCTGTTTATTCAATAGCAGGATTATTCCTTACTGAGAGATTAGATCAACAAAGACTAACAGCGCCGCCTTGCTAAACCTTCAAAGTGCTGCTCGCTCCAGCCTCTGTGCTCGAGGAGCTAATTTGAAAAGAGGGATTCTTCTCACAATCGCAGATATATTTTTCTTTTTTTTCGTTGAGGTTTCTTGTGAATTACTTCTTTTGAAAAAGCAGCACGTTCCTAAAACACAATATCTGTCTGATTCTGGTAGTCAGTGGGTGAGCTCCAAGATTACATCCCAGCAGACGTCTCGTATTTCAGTTACCGAGAATTTTCTACTCCGAGATTTTTCAGGGTTCAGTGATCGCTAAGATATGATGAGAGAGGGGAGAGGGAGACGGGGAGGGAGAGAATATGAGGAATTCGCCTCAGTCGAAGTTTGTGTCGGAGCCAAAGTCAAACAGTTAGATTTGGAAAGCGTGTTAAAGGGAGACGTTGTTTACTCTGCGGCAAAGCAAAGCTCAGCGGGTCGTGCCAACAGGCGCAGGAGAGCATTGTGGGAGGCTTTTTCCGGAGCGGGGTGTCGTCATCGGTTTGTACATCGCAACCCGTCCGTGTGAAATATTAATGAAGCCGAAATAAATTTTTAACGCACATTCTCTTCATCATCCTCCCACCTACCTCTGTGTGAGACAATGTGCCGGCGACATACAGCACAAATTCACACACACACACACACACACACACACACACACTTGGCGTGACCCACACATGAGCTCGACAATCACGTCATCCTTCCACCTTCACAGGCTTTATTAAAGGAATAATCATCAAAGAAGAAGCAAAAAGCATTGTCGCACAGTTCTGACAAAGAAATCTCAGGCAGAGGACGACAGAGCCGTTGACAGCTGTGGCGGTGGCGGTCAGCTGCTGCTCTATTTTTGAGTGTGTGTGTGATGTTGTAAACTCGACGTGCGATGCAAGGTGCTCTCACACACTCTTGCCGTGGTTTGATTCTCCCCGTCGAGCAGGGTGACCTGGCATTTCGGTGACTTTTAGAGGTGTTACCGTGCTGACATATTGCTCTCTCATTTTCCCAGACTTCCTCTCCTCCCTCTCTCACGCTCGCCGTGTTACATACATCTTTTGTTGTCCGCGTTGTTTACTTCGTCGCAGGCTTACTTTGGCTCGCGCGTGTTTTTTACGAGCCTGATTTCAACACGCTGTGCTGCTGTTTGTGTTCATTAATACCAGCAAACGGACGTCAGGGTGAAAAGCTCTCAGGGATTGTTTTACACTGGTCCACTTTAATTACATTTTTCAGGAGTTGCTTTCTGAATGAAAACTACATTTAATCTTCTTTTCTTCGTGAGACGTTTTTTCCTCCTGAACTTCTTTACAGCTGTTTTGGCAATTTGCTGAAATGAAGCTGCATCTTTGATTGATCAGTTATCAGCAGGAAGATTTCCAATATGTCAACAACCAATCACAAACAGATGTAGTTGGTGCGTAAGATCTGACAGACTGGCTTATTGTTGATCTGAACTTTCATTTTCAAGATAATGAAAATTAGCTCCACTTTCTCATGAAGCTAATTTTCTCATTTTGATTTTCCTTATTCTAATTTTAGTCTAATTTCACTTTTGCATGTCTGTCCATCCTGTTGCTCATCCTTTCTTTCTTTTTTCCTTTTTCCTTCAAGGCTCTAATGTGATGTACAGATTTTGCAACATCCCTTGAAGGAGATTTGTGATTTTCAGCGTGAATAAAACTGACTTGACTTTTTGTTACAGATCACGTAGCGTTTACAGTACTTGACATTTCTGATGACCAGTAATGTATTTTTAATGTTTTGAGATTTGTTGTAAGGCAGCACTTCTCTCCCATTTCCATTCATATCAGGACACTATAAAAATCAACTTTTACAGACTTGACCTTGCTGTTTTCACTGAGAGCTATTTCTTATTAAAGTACGGCCGTCACTTAAACTTGTCTGTAGATTTTTGTGAGTAACCAAGACATTGATTCTGCAAAGTGTTGAGTTACCTGAAGTAACACAAGGACATGTTAACCAATGAATGAATGAGATCTACACAAAGGACAAAGGAAAAGTTCCCAAATCAAACCGTGAGCTCTCTGAAGGCCTTCGTAGTGTCGGCCAGTTTACTGCTTATCAGTTATTAGTCGCCAAAGAACTAGATCTTGTATTTCATAAAGCCAATACTGGCCCTGATATATCAGCTTTTACAGAAGTTGTTTCCCGAGTGCGGGAGCGTTTGAGTAAAGACAGAGCGAGAGGAGACATGAAAGTGATTTTCTCTCTGCACTCCTAATTACTTGTCTTCCTCTATCTCTAAAAATAAATTCATATTTCATAAGGCGTCTTTGCTCCGGCACCAGCGCCACCACTGCCAAACTGTCTGCGTGCCATCCGGTGTCATTTTGATCATGGATATTTAGCAAAGGGAGAAGGAGAGAAAAAAAAGTATATCTCCCAATTATCTGTGCTGACGGTCTTTGCAGAGCCGTTGACCTCAGCCTCCTTGTATCTTAGCAATTTAATTTAACCCCGGCTGTGTGTTGTACGTGCTAATTAGAAAGCATTTCAAAGAGAAACTCGCACCGGGAGCTCCAGAGAGAAAGAGACGCCGAGTGGAAGGAAAAGAGAGACGGAGATGGAGATAAACACTTACACATGAGAAGATGTAATAGCTGTGAGTGTTTTTAGAGAATATCGCAAATTCCTCAATAGCTTCGAGCTGGAAGGAGAAAAGACGAGGTGACCAAGAAAGAAATGTGCTTCATGTTGCAGGTGATCCACCCTGAGTTTGTTGATCGTCATCAGACAGACCTTCTTTAGAATAACCGAACCCCTCGTATAGCTCAATATTAGCCTCAGAAGCTGGGTAAATTGTATAAATTAAAATGGAAACTGGTTTTAGATACGTTTTGGTCGGGGGCTGAGGAGCAGATAAAGCAGAGGGGATTATAAAATGCGAAGTGAGGCAGGGTGGGAGGGGGCTCGCCTCATCCAAATCCATTACCAGAGTCTGCAGAGCTGAGAAGGTCCCATGTCCAATTAGCTGTTTCATCTCCAAGTGGAAATGTGACTATAGGGAGACGCTGCCCGGCAACATTACCTCCTCTCCAATAACTTACAGCTATCAGGAATGAGACTGTGTGTGTGTGTGTGTGTGTGTGTGTGTGTGTGTGTGTGAATCCTCAGCACAGCACAGCACTGCTGGTTGTCAGATTGTCCCATTAATAAGCCCTGGCCTTTATTACCACTTAGCAAGCTCTGTGTGTGCATGTGTGTCTTCCTGCCAAATGTGCTTCTTACGCTGCCTCCCTGAAAGTGAAATCAGACTCTGTGTGTGTGTGTGTGTGTGTGTGTGTGTGGCTTGTTCATGTAGCCGTCAGTGTGTCGGATTACTTTTTAAGTCGGATTGCCGTATACATGACTTCGCATTTTCACTGTCACTTTGAAGTTTTCCACGGCGTCTTTTTTCGCATCACCTACTGTACGGCTGCGTGCGTGTCCTTGTGTGTGTGCGCGTGCCGGCATGTTTGCATGTATTATTTACTTATATATTTATTTAGCAGCGCGGCGTGCACTTTGTTTGCGGGGATTACAGACGGTGGGAGCTCAAGCCTCTTAGCCCCTCGCAGGCTGCCACAGCTGCCTGCCACTTCTAATGACACTTCAGACTAAGACTGGCTAAGTCCATAGGCAGGTTTATTAGTTTAGAGAATGCTTGAATGCATACAGCCTCTTTTTGGATGAACGTGTGTGTACTGTATGTGTGTGAGTGTGAGTGAGCGATCGCCTCGCTCAGCCGCCTCTGACAGGCCTGTAGAGTTTAAACGAGAGCGATGCCGTACACGGGGAACATAAACGTCTGCGTTGGCATCGACACGTCCTGACACGACGCGTCAGCATTCGAACAACTCCATTACCTAATGAAGGATGCAAATGTAAATCTCGCTCTCTTTTCTCTCCCTGATGACTCGAGCTTGTTTCTTATAATAATGTCATTTAATCGTGTCTCATTGTTTATTTGACAAGGCCTCCCTCGGGAGCCGCTACAGCACTTACTTTGTATTCTCGCCGTGCGCAGGCGTGTGTGTTTTTCTGCGCGTCCTTCACAACAACAACAAAAAAAAAATGTCTTTGTTGTGTGTTCAGCCTCTCGCTCGATCTGTCTTATTTACCTTTTTCGACGTAGACAAACGCACAGTGAGGCCAGATGAGCAGTGCAGATGGTTTGGCGTCGTCTCGCGCTCATTTTGTTTGCGGCTGCAGGTGCGAAGGCCAAGAGGATTCTGGGAAGGAGGAGGCACCGCTGATGGCATGTTAGACGAGTCTGTGATCCACTGCTGGCCTTGTGTGTGGCGATGCATTGTTTGATCAAAAAGGTGTGACATACTTCACTTACTTCACTTCACTTCACTATTTTCTACACTGTCTCTTTATCAGCACGTAGTTTTTCTCTTAAACTGAAGGTAAGAACACTTTTGCAATATTCACCAGTTGGTTTCTGCAATTTCTAATGTGCATCCTTTGTTATTCAGAGCATCATAATTCAGATAAAATACAATTAGCATGAGGCCGAGCTCCTCGTGTGTGTGTGTGTGTGTGTGTGCGTGCGCCTGCGGGGTGTCACATCTAAGTGCAGGGATCCCAGCGAGCGTGTTCCTGGAGGTGTAGCACTGGTTTGATCTCTCCACATTAGCCGTATTCCCTGCTATGCCGGCCTCATTACTTTAGCCAGTTCAGCGGCGCCGCGGCTCCCACCCTGCACCGGCTCGTGTCGGCCACCTTCAACTAACACACTTCTTTTACTCCTGCGGTCGACCGTCCCTTTCTTCTGTCTCCTCTTTTATCCATCATTCACTCTGTACGTGTGTGTGTGTGTGTGTGTGTGTGTGTGTGTGTGCGCGCCCCAGCTGTGGTTCTGACCCAAGCTTTCATTTAGACAAGACACGGAGCGGCATCGAGGCGGAGGTGACATCTGCTTGCCTCTAATAGGGATGTGCTATTGATTAACATTTACTGGGGCCGGTCCAGACCTCCACCCCCCCACTGAGAGGAGAGACAGACACGGAGGTAGACCATTTGTCACTTTGTCAAGAATTACAAGAGGAACCTGTCTGTCATCTGAGCCACTCTGGATGTGGAAGCGTCAGTAAAATCAGATATTAGCCAGCGTCGCCGTCGTACACGTCTGATGTGACAGTGTGTTTGTTTGATTACGTATTTGTCCCAGACCTCATCAGCGCTGCTGTTTTATTTTTATGGGAAGTCCTTAACCCGAATGATTGATTCTAATGAGACATTTTGATCGGCTTCTACACAAGCACGCACGATTAATTCAGATTTGATTAAACTTTAATGATGCCCGTGGGGAACTGGACTGTTGCTATTTGCAAACAGCGAAGCAGAATAAGGTTTGATAAGAACAGAGCCAACAAGTAGCAAAGATCCACACATGTAAAGCAGAAACGTATGGTTGTATAGATCAGAACTGCTGCTGCTGAATGCGACGGCTGTTTTTTTTTTTTGTTTAATCATTTGGGCTGTAAAATGTCACAGGACACAGGAATGAAAGAGGATGCTTGTTTTATCCAACCAACAGTCCAGAACCGAAACATGAAGAGAGATGACAGGAGGAAAGACTCAGGTGCAGACGGTTAGTCACATGTTCATTATTGTTTGTCAGCTCTTTGTACCAAGTGAAGCTCTTTGTTATCACAGTGATCCAAGACCCATGATGACCCAACATTATTAATGGATTTCATCTAACATCCAGGCTAAAAGAGCTTAGAAACAGATCCATGATTCAAATCTGTGGTTCTGGGAAGATGTCGGTTCAAAAGCCACTCAAAACTAATGAATACTGTAAGTTATAAATCACCATCGACCTCTCTGCTCTTTCTCAGTCTGAAATTTGACACAGAGTGAATCATAATGTTGCACCGTGTGTTTTTACTGTGCATCACTTCATGTGTCAGAGTATAATGATCCTTGTTTTGGGTGAAACCAGCGAATGTTGGTATTTCTTGACTTAAACAATAAATCACTCATCAAAATTGTCGGTTAATTTTCAGTTGATTGATTAATTGTTTCAGCACCAATTAAAGTTGATTTTGCATGTATATTATCTCAAATCAGAAAGCATTGGCACCTGCTGTCGATTGTTGTGCCCGTTGACTCGGACCACATGTTGGTTTATCAGCCTTCAAATCACCACATCCATCTTTTGTCCGCACACATACATGTCCGTTCCTCCATCAATCTGTCAATCATCCCACCAGTCAATACGTCTACCTGTCCATCCATCCATCCATCAATCCACCTATACATCATTCTTCCACCTCGTCTCCTACTTCGCCGTATTAATCCCATGCCGACTTCCTCTGTCAGGCCCAATCCAGGAGCTAATGCATGTGACTAATGAGCACTAATGCTTATCCACTGATACAACAAATGGCATCAGATAGCTGCAGTATTCTAATGGTGGGATGTGATTATATGGATGAGTGGCTATCAGAGCCTCTGTCACTTCTCCATTCTTCGCCGTCTTCCTGTCGGTGGAGGCGGAGGTGGGGTTTCCATTTTGTTTCCTTTTATTACTCCGGTCCATCGGTTTCAGGCGCAACGGCCTTAAAAGTTGAAAATAAACCTGTGCTGGAAGCGAGGTGTGCATTTTGTGTCGCCTGGAAAGGTGTAGACGGAGCGTGTGGAGAAAAGAGAGGAAGAGGGAGACAGAGTAATTGAAATATGAGAGCGCCACAGCGGCGGCCCGTGTGTCCGTCAGCAGCTCCGGCGCGGCGGGTGGGAGAGTGCTGCCTGTGTGTCGGTGTGTTAGCTGCGGCGGCGGAGAGAGGAGAGGCCACATGCCCCGCTTGTTCCAGTGTGAGAGCCAGATTGACAGCTGAGGTAGGGGTGCACTTGGTGCTCTGCCAGGCAGCGAACACACAGACGCAGCCCGGCTCTATATAACTTGTGGCGAGTGCTTATGTGTGACAGGTTTTCAGGGAAACATTTTCTGTGTTAGGTTTATGCGCTGTGATAAGGTCGGCCGGGTAAAAGAGCTTCAGCGACGAGCGTGGCCGGGATCCTTTCAGCCTCTGGGTCAGCACGGAGCAGAAAGCCACAGCTGGACCGGAATTTTAAGCCAATACAGAAACGGCACAGGGCTGAATTTCGGCCCAAGCCTGACCTGGGTTGAGCCGTTCAGGCCTGAGGAGCGGCGAGGCACAGACAGCTGACAGCTTAAACTGGCCTCAATCCAAAACCAGGAGGTCAGAACTCTTTCTCTTTCTCTCTGTGGTTCACAAATAGCCGCACAGACACAGCAGCACCGAGTTTGTTTACATGACCACTATTTCATGGATTTTGGAGAATCCTGGAAACCTGGAACCTGCACCTGCACTTTTTTTTTGGAAGCATGAATGTAAAAGTTGGAGTACATATTCTACAATTCTATAATTTCATTTAGCAAATGCTTTTATCCAAAACGTGCATCTGAGTGTTGATACAAATGCAGAGTCCAGATCTGATCATTGACTTTCATCAGAAACCTGGTTAATCAATGCATCATAATGTAAACAGGGACATGAATGATAATAAACTGAGTACATACAAAGACAGAAAATATACATATGCATCCTTCTCATCAGATTCATAAAGCCACACGCATGGTGGTTTTATAAATCTCAATAATTATGGAAGGGGGCCCATGTGCACAAACCTCATTTCCATTCCCACAGTTAGCAATAAATGAATGTAAAAGCGCTCTCAGACATCCGTTTGCAAGCGGATACTTGCGCTCATTAGACCTGTCAGCGAGAAGAACGGCTGAGAAGGAGCAATTTCACGGGTTGTGTCGAATCTGCGAGGTTCTTCCAACAGCACCAGACCTGCTCTCATTACATACACGACTGTGGCTATTTATGATGAACGTACCACTAACTCATCATGTAAACCATCATCGCTGTCATTATTATTAAATGTCAGGAGGGTGATCAATAATTATTTTATGCCGCTCACACACTCTACAGCGTGCTTCAGAATAAAATGGAAAGATCTTTATATGAGGAAATAATGACTGAAATGGACGCGAAAGGAATTTAAAAAAAAAAGTTTATAAATGTGTCTTTGATTGACACTGTTCAAAACACAGAAACCGTCTTTCTGATCTAAGTCAGCGGCTGCAAATAAGACAGACAGTCGACGTTAATGTAGCTGTCATCGACCGTCACACCCACACAGACAAAATCTTTGAACTTCACACATTAAAACACTCTGAAACAGAAATAAACCACAAAGCAATTAGTCAATGAAGCCGAACTCGCTGGCCGCTCTGCCTTGATGTGACGAAACAAAGCAAGTTCACAAACTGTTTTCAGATCTTTGTTAACGCGCGAAGCTGAAATGCCAGAACTGAAAAACTGGAGGCTGCTAAAAGTTATAAATTTAGCTCTTTGAGATCCACTTAACATTCGTAAGAAGGTAAATAACCACAGATTCATCTTAAGTCAACATTTTGTTGTGACTCCCCTCATGATTATGTTTAAGAAACTCACATTAAAAAGTCAATTGTGACATGAGGCAGGATTTGTTTAGTTTTTGAAAACTTTACTGAACCACAATGTTTCCTTAACCACACAAACCCCAGTGTGAGACTTGTGTTTGGAATGAAAATGTGCCACTTCCTGAACTGTGAGAAAACGTTGCCAGTGAACATAAACCAAGGATCAAGTACATTCTAGGAGACTGGTCATAACAGTAAGTAATACTCAGGCCCAAACCAAACCCTCAGTCTGCACTAAAGACTGAGCTCAAAGTTGTCAAACGTGTTGCAGACTCTCTGAAATACACCAGTATCACGTCCTCCTGTCTGATATCATTATATAAATACCCGGTGGAGGAGCAGCAGCGCTGACGGCAGCGATGCCATCACTGGTGATAAAGCCGGTTGAAAAGCACCATAAAAAGCATGAATGAAAAAGAGATGGCGGCTTTTGAGGTATCCGCCGCAAAACATCAGTCTGCTCACAGATGCCTCCTCTGCAGGGAAGCTGTAGTCTGGCAGCGCCGAGGCCAATCAGTCATGGCGAACATATGCCAGCTGAGTGTTTATAATCGTGGGCTTCATCTCCATGCCTGTCAGGTCTTCCGTGGCCCTGATCACAGGATCCCTGCTATGGGGGTGAGGCCCAGAGGCCATGCTTAAAGACCAAAATCCTTTACAGGACCCGGTAATTAGCCAACACAGTTCTGCAGCCACGCACTTCGCTTTGATCTGCGCGCTGATCAATGGCGAGATCACTGTGGCTTGATAACTAGTTACTACCCAACGTGTGTGTGTGCGGTTTGTCCATGTACACATTCGGTGCTTGTTCACATTCTGCATCCTTTCATATCCAAGTTCTCACAAACCTCGCAGATATGCAGTTTGCAGTGTTCATTTCTGCACCATAAACTCTATACTGCTCAGTGCCCTCGTGAGGAAAAACCACACAGGCAAATGAATTTCAGATTTCCCCCGTGAAATCTCTCCACACTTCTCCTGCCGTCGTCAGCACAAACGGTTTATGCGTTTCCAAACTCGATAATCATCTTACGTCTCCGTATGAGTGCAGACAATGGCCGTGTCCTGTAGGTAATTCACTCTGGGGACTGAGTGTCCATGTTCACATGTGTTGATATCGGCCTTGTGTTGAAACGTCACATCATTTTCATACTGTTTATAATGAAGCTGTATTTATTGTTATATCCATATTCTTCTGGTTGTTGGCTGAATTGAATGTAAATTTTGATCCGACCTCTCAAACACTTAATCACCTTCAAGCAATGATCCTCAGTCCACATTAAGAAAAAGCTTCATTTGGGCTCGTCGTGTCAGATTTGAGTGATTTTTCTGATAAAAGCTGCGTTGGAAAAGGCTCTTGACTCGTAAGGACCCTACGATGATGTAGTTCCTTCAGACCTTCACATGATTGTCTCTGGACTTAAACATTGTTAATAAAGTGAGCAGAAGTGACTGACAGCGTGAGGCTGCTTTTAGTTTAAAAAATACCCACTTTTTAAAAGGAAGGCATCAGTTAATACCAGTTTTCACCCAGCTTTTATGTCCCTTTTTTGCGATGATGACAGCTCAGAAAATGCTTCTTGTGAAAGAAATCGAAGGGATAAAAAGGACCTGAAGCTCAAATGAGCTGCTTATTATGCATCAGAAGCTGAAAAAGTGTCTGGGTTTTAATAATCACAATAAAGCCGGGAAAAATTCCCAGATGTGAAACAATAAAAAGTGAAAATGATGAGCCTATCAAGTCCTCAAGTTACACAGCTTAGTTAACAGATTCCTCTCACAGCCGGGCATGTTGCTTCAGACCATTTTCAGTCATTGTTCAGTTATTCTTTAAAACCACACACTCCACGTCCACCAGGTCCAGGTCCAGGTCCAGGCTTTCTTCCATCCATATGAATTATATTATGCATTGACTCTATCATACATTAATCTTTGTTTGTCTTAACTTGTGAATTTCCACATCACATTACTGAAACTGGGTGTGTTTGATCTGCAACATCAAACTTCTCTGCATCCTCGTGCAGAAACACAATCTCGTGCATTGTTTGTTGTTTGTTTGCTGCTTCATGCGCATCGTTTTTTCCTCTTGCACTGTAAACAAACATTGCACACATGTACTTTATTAAGATTTCTTATATGACTGTTGAATTTATTGCCACAACTTGACGCTGATTGTCCTGATGCAGGTAGTTGTAGTCCCGCCTTCCTCCTCTGTTGCCAGTCCACTTGTCAATCATCTAGATGAGCTGTCAACTTTAAAAACGAGTGTCAGTGAAGCCGACACAGATCTTGGAGAAGCAGATGATGAATGTAGTCATTTAATAAAAAGTGCAAAATGTAATTTTTGACCTCCACATGAATCCAGTCATTGATGGATCTGAACCTTATAGAATATCAGTATTAAATATTGGCTTCCTCACAAAAGAAATATTAGCCCTCAGATAAAACCATCTTGGTTGAACCTGAGTGTACACAGACACACAAACCTTCCTCCGTCCGGGCCGCACGTCCCCCGACGCTGAGCGACTGACAGGAGGCAGATATGTGTTTATTCAAGCTCTTGGACGGAGTCAATAGTCTCTTAATGTCGGGCTCCTGATCTGCTGTTTGAGCATAAAGAACCACAAACCGTCGACTCTGACAGGAGATAAGACGAACACAAAGAACGAGCGAGCTCCTGATGATTGACGGACATTTCACAGTTCGTTTTATTGTGAGTGAGTGATGTTGAGGAGGGAGGAGAACGTGTGGAGGGAGAGACACATCGGGACAATTAAATCAGAACCTTGTCTCTCTTCCCCCTCGGCTCTGCTTCGTTCCTCCCTTCTTTTTCTTTTCCCTATCCTTCACTTTTCCCTCTCGTCGTCTTCCCTTTTCCTTCTCCTTTCCTCTTCTCTTGTCTTTCTCTTCTTGTCTTCTTCCTTTTCCCTTTCTCTCTTCTTCTCCTTATCCCCTTATTTTCTCCCCTCCTTTCCTTCTCTCTTGTCTCCTCTCCTTTCCTCTTGTCTCTTTTCTTTTTTCTTGCTCCTCACCTCTGAACTCCTCTTCTTTTTCCTCCTTCTCCTCTACTGTCATCCTATCCCCTCTCCTTACCTTTCCTTCCCAGCTCCTCTTCATCTCCTTCTTTCTCTTCCTCACTTCCCTTCCTTTTCCTTCTCACCTCGACCTATCATCTTATCTAATCTCCTCTCCTCCTTTCCTTCCCTTTCCTCTCCTCCGCTCTTCTTCCTTTTCTCTCATTTTCTACTTTTCTTATTTTTCCCTTTTCACTCTCCTCTTGCTCTCCTCCTGTAATCATCTTATCCCCTCCTCTTTTCTCTTTCTCCTCTTCTTCTTTCACTTACTTTCCTTCTCTTGTTCATCCCTTTCTTTTTTGTCCTCTTCTTTTCCCTTCCTCTTTTTATCCTTTACTATCTCCTTCTCTCTTTTGCCTCCTTGTTTTCCTCTTCTTTCCTCTTCTGTCTCTCTCATCAAACTCTCCTCTTCCTCGTCACTCGTTCCCTCCTCTCCTCTCCCCTTCATTGAAATAGGTAATCGTCACTGAGAGCTATGTTGATGTTGAGGCTTATATAAAACTCCTCTGTGAGGGGATGAGATCAGAGCAGCCAGGCGGTGAGAACAGACTATCCGACACATTGCGCTTAACATGCACCAAATGAAATAAACAGCATCTACCCTTCCGCCGCCGCAGCCAATCGGCTCATGCAGAAGAAGTCTAGAAAAATCCCCCCTGCAGACGTCGTCCTCCATCGAGTTTCCTCCTCACGCTGCAGCCTCCATGTATAAACATCATTTATGTGGTATACAACCGTGCTGAGGTCACGATCGGACCCTGACCCTTTACCTCATTAAAAAAAAACCAGAAACCGTCACCAGACAGAGGCGAGTGACAGAAAAGTCGTCGCTGTTCTCTGTGAGCTTGTTATGTCTAAGTGCAACATGGCTGATTGGTGTTTAGGGCTGAGGAGGCGGCAAAGGCCAACACCAGCTTCCAGCATGCTCCGGAATAATTGCCATCCAAATGTGCAGACACGTGGCGTACCTCAAGTTTTCGTCCTCTTCCAGAATTAACTCAATTAGGGTTTAATTCAGAAAATGACACCAGCAGCGGACTTCCACATGTCACAGCCAATTTTGGGAGTAATGGCAAAGAGGAAGTGTTGTCTCATTTGAAAGTAAGGCGGCGGCGGCGGCGGCGGCGGCGGCGTGTGTCGCCGGGTGCCGGAGACTAATTGCTAACTCATGGCGGCTCTCCACTTGATTCAGCTCTGTATGTCTGGTAATTTCAGCTCGTCATCACCATTCAGGCGGCCTCTGCATCCCCTTTCTCAAGGCCTCGCTCACTAGTTTTTTTCTACATATTTCTTCTTTTCAAAATTCACAGCTACCTCAGGAAGTGCAATTACGCTTTCTTTGCATTCACTTTCTATTTTGTCAAACAAACCACGGAGAATAGCTGCTTCACACACATCCAGTCAAGCGAACGCCACACGCACTGCATGCTGGGCCCCGGATAGACTAATCATGGCTCGCTCGCTGTCGCTTGATGAGGTGTGTGTTACATGTGTGGGTGGGTGCATGCACTCTTTCCACTAGGTAGTTAAAGTGTGTGTGTGTGTGTGTGTGTGTGTGTTTTCCTCGCTTGGACAAATGTGTGCGCAATTTCCTGGCACCTAATTGACAGGAAGCGGAACAGTTGTTGGAGTAGAGATTTTTTTGATGCGGATGTCTAACAGTAGATTAGACACTCCTGCCTATTCAGCATGGAGCTGTCGTTCCTCCGTTGTCAGCGCCCCTGCGTCTTTCTTCCTACTTTCCATGACATCTTCTTTTTGTTTTACCATTGCCATTGCTTCATTCGCTGGCATACCTGTTTCTGCTAATGAGCGGTGTTTAGACGAACTTTCTTCTTATCCCATTCTTTGCCTCTCTTTCTTCTGCAGCTCTGTTTTGGGAGGGATCCAAACTCTTGCGCCTTTGGTTCATCTGCCACCGGTATTCTCCAGTTTAATGATCCACTCTGGGACCGAGGCGTCTTAAAGTGCTCAAAAACATTAGTGAAGCTGCAGGGCTCCCGGGCCTGTCGCCGTCTGATTGTACCTGAGCTCCAGTGGTGTCATCTGAGACTTACCGGTATCAGGTGAGCGGCATCAGCTCCTGTACCGGTGGCGTTAGATTAACAGTCACGTGTTGAAGCTGGATGACTGAGGAGGGAGATAGAGAGAAGAAGAAGGAAGAGGAGAGGAAAGAAATGGTGGATGAAGCAGAGAGTTTTAAAAAGGCTTTTTTTTTGAAATCAGGACTAAGTGTTGTTGTGAAATATATATTGACAGCAGTTGTAATTGTCGCAGTAGTAAGACCCCTTTTGCCTTCAGGTCCAGATCCAACAGGTCTCTGGAGTGATCATCAAGGATCCTGGTCCATGTTGACTTGAGACCAGCGTCTGTTATGGAGATTTTTTTAAACACATTCATGCCTCAAAGATCTGGTGTCACCTCAACCCGGGGGCCTCTCATGGTTTTAGATCCAGACTGTAGTGAAGGTCTTTCTCTTTGTGGGAAGTTTCAGAATCACTTGGTCAGCAGAAACACTGTGGAGGTCAGATAACATGTTGTTCAGGGTAAAACTTGTAATGTGTCCAAAAAATGTAAGAACATATATCACGTCATGTAATTCAAGAACACGCTACTGAGATGAAAACTCACTTATCTTGTAGCTAAAAATCATGAGGATCTCTGCGTCTCAGTACTAAGTAACGAGAAAGACGTATCAGTCTGTTTCAGTTCATCAAGCTGTTCATTGTCCCCAGAGGATGATTCTTAATGATTTAATGGCTCGTACATTACTATTGTTGTTTCCCCTTGACCCTATTATTTAGATGTCTATTATCTCTTAACCCTTTTTCCATAAGTAAAACATTCACAGCAACATTTCTACCTCCTGAAATTGAACCTTTTTCATTTTCAGCTTTTTGTCAGTGCTATCTTTAGGACAAAAACTCTTTGCACTCTTGCTGATTTGCTGAGTAGAAGAATCCACGGCCTTCAGCTAGCAACACTCAGGACAAAATTAAAATGTTAAACGAGATTCCTGGTAAGGTTTTGCTCTATAATCAGTGTTTGGCACTTTCATTGCTGGAATGCAGTGAAAAGTCTCAATGGGCCTAACAGGTCCTTAAGCCGCTCGTGATTTTGTGCCATTGATGAATTTGATGAGCGCCAACACGTGATGACCCTGCTGGTTTGTTTTAACCTTTAAATCTGTCCAATGCTATGTTTTAAGTTTTCCATAAAAATTCCACCCAACCTAAAGCCACCAATAAAAGCCAGAATATGTTCACATCTCCCCGAGCAGGAAAACAAACCTGTGTCTGATTGAACCAGACTAAACAGAACACACACACATCAGGGTTCACATTACTTTGTCTGGGCAAACAAATTTCCTTTATAAACACAGACACTAAAAAGTGGATTGTGAGTCTGTAGCATGGTGTGTTATTAAAATGCTCACTTGCCAATGAAAGCTGTCTATACTATTATTAATTGGCAGGAGACAGTAAATATTGGGGCGCAGTGATATCAGACAAGCAGCTCGACTTTCTGCAACAAAGCAGACAGATGTACTCGAGAATGAGTGGTAATGTGTGAAAGAACAGACTGTTTTGCCCCCGAGGACTATTTTCAATGGATCTGAGTCCCTGAGAGGACGTCATATGTATGTATGTGTGTGTGTGTGTGTGTGTGTGCGCGCTCACAGACGGGGCCTCGTGGATGTGTGAGGCAGTGTGTGTTGTGTAGGTGGAACCTTCTGGAGTGTTGGAGGAAAACCCATAGGAGGCGATGGTACGACGACTGCCTCCCCGGGCTTCTTCATCCTCACTAATCATTTCAGTTAAACCTCCTCCATTCCTTCTTATCTCATCTTTTTTTGTTCCTTCCTTTCTTCTTTGCTACTAGTGAAAATGCTAAGCTAACAGCAATCAAGACAGAAAAAAACCCCAACTACAACTTGTGCAACTAGTCCTTTAACTACCTGAAGATGTTGATGAAGTTGTTGATGCCTCACTTAAAGTTTCGTCATCCATCTTTGGCGCCGGCTGCAGGCGTGCTAACGTTGGCCGCGACCCTGACCCACAATCCTCTGCCTGACAAGAAGGCTGTCAACAGGATGGAAGGATCCGTGAAGATTTAATGCAGCGTAATGTAGTTGATATTTCACATCATCATATATATGTTACACACAACAGCTCTAATTTAAGTTTGTCTGATGTTGCTTCCTGACCTCCGCCTCACCCACAACCACCTCGACGTCTGTGTTTTACGTCTTCCACTTGGTTGATTCTCCGTAAAGTACCTTTGATCAGCAAGTTTATTCATATGCATTCATGTGCTGCTTTGCATTGATCATCTGCGGCTGTAAGTGGACGTATAGATGGCAGGAAATGAGGCTGATCTACATGTGCACATTTGCAGGTGCAACGCTGCAGGTGTGCGTACACATGGTTTTATAAGTCTGACTTTTTTTTTTTTTTTTTGCACACACCGTTTCCTGGGAGACTTTCAGTATAGATCCTCCACACTGTTTTATAGATGAGCCCCCAGGTGTTTCCTCAGGTTAGAGGTGTTGCCCCGGCCTTCTTTGCATTTAGCAGGTGTCTGTGTGGAGCTTTGAAAGGTGTGAGTCCACTTGCGAACACTTCCGGCTCGACTCACCGTGATTTGAACAAGCTGCAGGGGTCTCGCTCTTTTTCTCTCTGCACTCTGAGTTACTCTCTCAGCCAGGTGTTCTCAGGTATGAAGATTTGACACCGATTGATTTAACGTGATACTTGACCAACAGATAAATAAATTACCACAGTAGATTTTATACCCATCGCTCGCTCTTATTTTTTCCTTTTTGTGCAGGAAGTTCTGTGGGACTGAGCCCACACCTCTGAGTGTGGATGTAAATATGAGTCCACGCTGGTTTTAACTGTACAGACACGAGGTCACATCCTCCTCTTGCTTGTCTACACAGCAGCTTGTCCACACGTAGCTCCTAAAGATTCACTTTTTCCGGCTCTCCTGCCACTCGTTCGCCTTCTTCCTCCCCTGCTGTCATGTTTTGTACGTCTGTCTGTCTGTGTGTGTGTGTGTGTGTGTGTGTGTGTTGCAGTGGCAGGCCGGCACGCAGGCAGATGTCTGACAATATTCTGACGTTCAGTCCTGCTGTCTGCTTATGACTCAAGGATAGTCTCCACGCACGCACTCGTATGTGCACACACACACACCGGCGCTTGTTCCCAGTCCCACAGGGCCTAATTGGCCCAGCCTGCTTAGTACAGCACTATTATTCAGCACTTCTGACAAAAAAATATTCTGTATGTGTGTGTGTGCAGTAAAGCTTCCCGGTGACACTTAAAGAAGTCCCTCGAGAGCTTCGTGTCGTCTCATGCTCTGACACATCTGTCGAGCTGAGGAAGGAACACCTTTCTGGGTTTCACACAAGTCCAGAAAATTTCACACACACTCGGTACTAAAAGAGAAAAAAAGGAAAGATATGGAGAAAGTTTTTTTTTTTTTTCCTCAACGCCATCACAAGCTCACACCGCACAGCCGTGATTATGTTTTCCTCAGACGACTTATCAAAAATAATTCTTCACTCTCCTTTCCTTCCAGCCTTCAGATTGATTGCTTTGCCTTCCTTCAATAACAAACTAAACCCGGCGCGTTTGGCTCGGTGCCAGGCTACTGGAGCAGCGGCCCCCCGCTACAAAGAAATCAGGACCGTGGCGTTGCTGCGTTCTCCCCCCTCCGATCCCTCCCACACCGACTCCCCTCCACTCCCTCCTGTCTCTCCACCCCAATCATTACTCCAATCAGCCGCCCAGCACTGGAGAATGATAATTCCCTTTCCTGTGGCGATTCATCGCATTAGTCATCAGGCAGTTTGTTTAGAATGACGTTCTCACCTGGCCTCGTTTTGTGCCGCCATTTGCACGGACGCCCACCCACCATCCATCGACTGTATGATGTTTAGAGTTATGAAAGATCATATTAGGAGTGGGTTTGTCGTCATCAGGAAAAAAACAATCTGAAAGCTGTTTAACTTTTTTTGGCCACTAGGAGGCAGATAAATATCAACGAGTTGCCACGTTGCTTTGTGAACATGAACTTGACCCCTACAATGACCCTGTATCTCATGCACCTTTACCTGCTGTGACCCTACACCTCATGCTCACACCTGCATCATAGATTAACATACTTATTAAAATACTTTGATGATTTTGCCTTTTATAACACGGGTACGTCCAACTTCAGTGTCTGCTTCGCTCAGAGGGACTGAACGTGCACGTGTCTTTATCGAAGAGAGAAAGTTGAGCCAACATGCACGACAGCAGTTGGTGTGGAAATGAAATCTCAAAGCGCTGTCACAAGCGCTAAATGCCGCTCTGTGCCGGTGACGCTCACTTTAAAACTTTGATGAAGTTTTTTTCCTCTCGTTTGGTTCTCCATCTGCTTGGCTTGTACAACTGCACGAGGCTTTGAGTCCCCCCCCCCACCCTCAATACCTCCGATTTATTTTGCCTTCTTTCTTTTTTCCCTCCTTGTCGTCATGTTTTCTGTCTTAACGCCGGCACACCAAGGCGAGCAACACACCATGTTTGAATGTGTTCTGACACCTCGTCTTCACAAGGCCTGATTTCCCAGGGGAAAATGGGCGTTTGGCATGTTTACATTTTGTTCCCATTTCTGTGTTGCATCAAAAAAAAAAAAAAAACCCTTCCGTCTCCTTTCTCTTTCCCACCGCGCTGCAAAACTAGACGCTCGCTGAGGGAAAACAGATGCTGACCCGTCTCTTGCACCTCGAGAGGAAGGAAAAGACTGGTGAGCAGACAAACAAGAATCACCTTGGGAGACAACAGAAACCCCAATCCGCCCACTGGAGTGAACAGGCCACGCCATGTGTGTTTAGGAGCGTGTTTGTTTGAGTGATTTCTATTCATAGGCCTCCCTTTACAATGCAAGCATGTTCTTTACCTGCACAGAAGATGGATGCTTTCGCTGCTTAAACGTGTCACCGGAGGCTACGAGCTTAAAAACTTTAAAAAGTTCATCTCCGGGACCCATTAGAGCTTTTCCTCCGGGATCGTTTTGGAGGTAATGGCCTTCAGCTTTACCGTCCATCTGACAAGTAAAACGGTTGGAAAAAGTAAAACGTGGCACATCGGACTCAAACATCAATTGCAGCCTTGTCTCGGGTTGTGATGTCCATCGGGCAGGTGAGATGGAAGGTGAAGCGCTGACAAGAAAAACAGACGGTTTTTAGACGGAAACGTGTTCGTCGGCTCTCGACGCGCTCGTCCTGTGTAATTTCTTGACAGGGTGCCACTTTTTAACAAGCTAACTGAGTCTTTCCTCGACCAAATCAGATCAATTTTCAGTTCTTTTTTTTTTTAATTTCAAGGGTTTTTGTCCTTTGATTACAAGTCTCTGATTTACCTTGAATATTTTGATTAAAATCAGTAACAGGTCGGTGACGTTGACACTGACATCTCTTCATTAGCTGCAGGTAAAGTATGTCATTGATTTTCCCGCTGATCTGACCATGAAGATCGAGTTTGTAGTTGGTGATCAGCAGCAAAGAATATCAGAGAACCCTGTTTCTTATATGTTTTATAACTTTATCATTTGATTGTTGCACGCTAGTTACTTATGGCCCTTTAAAGCCTCCATACTTTTACCTGAAAAAGTGTAGAAACAAGGAAATGTAACATTGAAAGTTTTTCATTTCTCTGTTTTAATTATTATTATCTAATTATACGATTGTCTTTTTCAATTTTAGCCATTAAACACGGTCGATGTTTATGTGAGACATCAATTTGAATTCGTCACTTTGGACTTTGGACTTTGGGAACTTGTGATGTCTGTTTTTTTCAATTTCTTAAACTAAATAATGGAGAATCATTGTCATTGTTTTAATTCAGTCAATAAGTGAATATAATAAGTGAAAGTTAGTTGGTGATTCAATTAATAATAACTTATATATTTGTCAGTTTTATGCTCAAACTTCAGATGCTTCAACGTAAAGTTAACTCCACTCTCTCACACTCGCTGTCACTTCGCTGTATTTCTCGTTCACCATCTCTCCCTCCGTCTGACGTGTCCTCTCTTTCGCTGCCATCCTGTCTCTCTCTGTCTTACCCATCATAAGATCCTTCGATTTTTCACCCTCTCTTCCATCACAGGTCTTCTCCTTCTATCTGACAGGTACATGAGCGTGTGAAAGGTACGGCTGGAATTAGCCCGGATCATCTGTAACGGTCTGAAGGTGAAAGCCCAACTCGTGGTCTATTTGAGTATGTATGTATGTTCAGTATATATGTGTGTGATCGAGGCGGTGAGGTGAAGCGAGGGGGAGATGGGCTGCTGGCTGTCAGTCCGATCGGAGCTCTGGATTGGCTGATCAGTGGTCCGGAAGCTTGGATATTACACAGCACAGCTCATCTCGAGAGGACTTTAACCTCAGCATGCGTCAGAGACCTGTGTGTGTGTGTGTGTGTGTGTGTGTGTGTGTGTGTGTGTGTTTATATCCGTCTTCCTCATTCACCTTTTCTTCATCCTCACTCCAAGTTCTTCCTTGTTTTCGACTCACCCTGACTTTTCACTTTCCTCTGTTGGTTTGTTAGTTTTCCTTGATTTGGAACCTTGAAGGCCGACATTTTTGTTTTCCACCACATCTGAATATCTTTGACCATTTTAATGGAATTCACAGTGAAGAGTAGATCTTTATTTCACTGTTGGGTGAAAATGTGTCTCCAGTTTTGAGGATATTTTTTTAGGTAAAGAAATAAGCGACAGAAAGGAGGAAAATAATTCTTAAAGAGTCAAGAAGCGTCTTCTCTTCTGGAGGCCACCAGCTGACAAATGAGGTTGGCGTCAGATCAGGAAACATACGAGTCGTTCTGACCTATTTTGTTGTGTAGGTTGGACTGAAAATTAGCATTTAAGCACAGCGTGAATCTGATCATCTACCAACCGGTGTGGTATTGATCAGTGTAACAACCCTGTAATCAATCTTGTCTGTCATCTCCGAGGTGGACAACACTGACAGCGTGATGTCTGAGCTCTCAATAAAAGCCAATGTGTTGACAAACTGAATATTACCTCCCTTCTCCCGGTCCCTTTTCCTTTCCTCCTCCACCAGCGATAACCCCCCCCCCCATTAGCTCTTTATTCCTGCGGATTTATTTCATTCCTCCTCTGCCTCCTTCCTTCTCTCTGTCACCCCCTCTAATTTGAAGTGCAATAGTTTCCCTCTGGCATGAAAATATTGCGTCATTCATCATGTCTCTCTAATTCGTCTTAGATATCCTCCAACCCCCCCTCCCCCTCCCCCGATCACCCACCACCCCGCTGCACCACTTAGCTGTGATATTGCCCAGAGTCGACGAACACAAGGCGAGTCATATCCATCCGTGCGGTGATTTTTGATATATTTGAACAGACATACAGTTCAGGAATGTGCTATCGCTCGCTCTCGGCCTCTCACCTTTTTTTCTCGCGCCGCCTGGACGCCGCGGCCACTGTCTGCCTGCTCTCACTGCGATGGGTGTGGGCCATTTTTGCGGCTCAATGCTCAGTGCTAAGCTGTTTGCCGCGGTGACTGGCCAGAGGTGTATTGGGCTAAATTGAACCGGCTGCTGATTAGATGGCTACCTGTCGATAAGGCCGGAGTGGAATTTGTGCCTCGCCTCGTGCGTCCCGGAGAGTCGAAATGCAGCCGCGGGCTCACAGCCGAGTCCGTTTGCTGGGAAAATATTGTAGGCGATTGTGGAGACGGGGCCTCGGCGTCGCTTCACAAAGTTTCATGAGCCCTCCTGTCCACTCGCATCCCTCCACCTCTTCTTCTTCTTCGCTGTCGTCTTAGTGAAAAGTCTGAGCTCATAATTCCTCTTCATGGGGTCAATCCCATCATCAATCTGTCTCCTGGTTTTATAATGTTACCTTTCCTTCTTCCATGAAACACGTAATCCTCTAATCATATTTTGTTGCCTGTTCACAAATGGACACATTTTTAGGCCTGCAAATAACTCATATATATATTTAAGTTGCAACAAGAGAATCTTTCATAGTTTTGCTTGATAAATGACTGAAACAACTGAGTGGTCAATATTGTTGTCAGTTCATTTTCTGTTGATTGAACAGAACACACAATAGTTTGTTCTTGTTTTTATACTGACGCATTTTATTGTCACATTATGTCGCTCTAATAATATTATCTCATATCTCTTGAAAAGCTTCCTGTTCAGTTGTAATTCTTTGTTTTCTCTTGAAGGCTTTTATTGTGAAGCGTCTACAGGAAGTGTTGATTGTTATTAACGGATGCTTCAGGAAAATATTTTTAGACGTAGATGTTATAGTTACAGTTAGTGTATATGCCATGACTATACTGTTGCACTAATTGAAATAGTTATGTGGAAACATACATTTCACTAATTCAGCCAAAAAACAGCTTTTGTTGTTGTTGTTGTGCAAAGTGAACTTTTTTTGTCCATCGGCCAAATGACTCTTTCCCAGTCACTCAATAGATAGTGATAATTTTTTGGGTTGGTGAGTGAAGTCAGGTGCATGTTTTACCTGCATTCGTCTGACAGCTGGTGCTAACTTTGATAAAGCCTGTAAAATGTAACAGCCTCTCATTTGAAAAGCCGAGGATTAAAGACGCCACAAACAAAAGTATTCGAGTATTTGAAAGCAGGGAAAACTGGAGTGAAATAAAGAACAAGGCCCTGAGAAATGTGATGTTTCATGAGAGCGTGTTTGGACTATTTTTCATACTGTGTGTCTGAAATCAGGTCATCCAGCATGTTTGATGTGAGGTTTATCTACAATTCATCCGTCTCAGTCGACACTGTGGCTCAGTGTTGTTCCCATTCGCAGCTCTTGCTATCATTAGCCATGACAGAATAAAGCTGTATTGAGCGGCGGCTCTTATTAAAGAGTGTGTGTGGTACTGTGAGTGTGTGCGATTCTGCTGACAGCGGCAGTTTAGCAGCCCGGACCGGCCGCTCCCTCTGCATGCTGTTATTATTGTGATCACTATTAAATCCGTTCAGCCACAATGTGATGTGAAGTTTTGTCTGATTCTATTTGCTCGGATTTGACGGCTGAAGTGTTTTGGCCTTTGTTTTTGTATTGAATGAGTTCCTGGGCCGACAGTACGGACGACAACATGATGCTGTGGAGGGTGTCAGCGTGCAAATGACAAGGCAGACGCAGGTAGTCGATGCTAAACTTAAACTGGAAGCAGACCTTAGGATTATTAAACTTGAAAAGACCAGACACCTCACACATGACGACTGACAGATTTTTGGGACATATCAGGAGGAAATGTAGAGGAAAAACAGAGGAAGACACATCATGAGAAAACATTTTTTTGCGCTTTCTTGCACCAAAATAGAAACAGACTTTGTTTGTTTTACTCGTTTATGATGCAATTTGAGCAGAAAAACAAACGGAGGAAAACAGCTAAATTTGGATGAGACGATGGATGAAAAGATGTAGGAGAGAGCTGGAGTTGAGCTGGAGTTGAGCTGGAGGTGAGATGTTGTTCCACCATGTGACGTTAACTGTTCGAGTTCAGGCTGTAAAATAAACACATTTTGAGTTGTCCTCGGAGGAAAAGCACAGCTGTTCCTAATAACATGTTACTAACAGTGTCTTCGCTCTCGTCAAGTTTCCCAGTCGGTCATGACAGCGAACCAGCATGAACACGAGGACCCTGAACTGAAGCAGCTACATGAAATTCAACCATCAGATATTAATATTTACACCTTGATGATAACAAGCAGCGATTTGATCAGAAGTGAGAGAACAACTTTCCTCGATGCATCTCGGCTCCATTTGCCGAGTCAATCCTCATCTGGTTGCTTCAGTTTGTGTTTTTGTATTTGAATTCATTGGCACTATATTTAAATTTCTTTATGAATTCAGTGTGAGCTCTTACTCTGAGGATGTGAAGGAGTAATATCTATAGATACTGTAATTGCAGATGATGTACAGTCACTTTCACTCAACATTTGGATTTTCATATGGTGCTAAAAAGGAGCCAAATGGTGATTTAAAAAATGAAATCATCTCAGCCTTCACTTGGCTTTAGGGATCATTTTGGACAGGATGTGCTGTATCAAGCTGTTTGTGCTCATGTTCCACCATTATACTCTCTTCTTGTTGTGTAGCCTCTTCAGCTCGCAGCAATGATCTTGATTAAATGGTGTTAAAACACATCAAAATAATGTCCATAATTAGTCAAATGAAACTAACCAAGGTTGTAAGAAAACATTTTCCTTTAACCAAACGTTCAACTCTGCCCAGGCTCATTGATGTTAGCGCAGCCTTGTGTGTGTACTTGGATGAATCATCGCATTGTTTATTGAAGGAAGCGGCGAGTGAACTATCCGACCGCGCTGTGCGACGCTCCTTTCATCGATGCATTGACATCAGGGGCCGGGGCCTCGAGGGCTGGCAGCCTGTCAGACACAAACGAACAGCCGCACAAGGGCCGGTGCAAAGATGCAGCTTGTTTTAAAGCAGCCGGACTCCAAAATAAGTTTTAACAGCCCAAACACAACGTTTTAAGTTCAAGTCTTTGCATTATTTTCGTTGTGGCGGTGCAACATGTGTGTGTGCTTCCTCTCTTGATATGAAGGCTCATTCAAAACAAACAAGCTATTCTTAGCTTCAGGTGATTATACACTAATGAAAATTCCAATATTGCAAATAGATCCCCATAAATCCTCCAGACAGAGTTTTTATAAATGGTCAATGTGAGGTTTTCATGTTCGTAGCGACACGTTTCTCATGCCAAAGCTGACCCTTTTTCAAACTCTCCACGGAAATAAAAAGCCGTCAGTGCTATAATGGCATGCGTTGGTCTAATCAGGAGAAGTAGTAACGCTGATGGAGTCTAGTGGTTGGGCTGTGTGGGAGAGTGACACTGTTAGCTTAGCTATTTCAGGGCCCTTCCGTGCTAAAGCATCAGCACCCACACACACGAGTGCCGGCGCTCGCATGCAAAAGCCTGAGTGTCGAACTCCATTAATACACAGATGCATTCAGGAGCCTCTCTCTGTGTTTTCGGTTTGTATGTGAAGCTTTTGTCGCTCTGACGTGCTTTGTTCAGACACAGAAACATTAGCGGCAAACTGATTTTTCCTGTTGCTTTTGTTTAATATCAAAGCACTAATTTGAGTATTTTATTATATTTCTCATCCCACCTATCATGTATTGGAAATAGAGAAGAAAGTGACAAGTATGTGAAGCTCTAAACATTTAGCAAATACAAGTATGAGCACATGAAAGGACAAAAACAGACTTTAATTAATTGGTCTTTGCAATCCAACTTCTCATGTCTCTCCTGTCTCTCTGTCTCGCCCACTCGCCTCCTTACATCGCCGCTGGTCTCACTCCAGTGCATCAATGGAAACGTGACGCCTCTGACAGGAATACTTGTAATTATCCTCCCACACTCCTGTCTCTTGAAGGTGATTGGACGACAGGTTCCCTTTCCGACGTGCTAGCCACCGCCCACGGCTGATCCGTCAATCTCCCGCGACCCCCTCCTCCTCCCACAACCACCGGCCCCCTCCCCTACTTTCACCTAACGCTCCAGCAGACACCTCCCACCAGGGATCCCGCGTGAGCCGCGTCTCACGTTAAATGCAGTTTAGGTGAGCTGACAGGTGAAGCACACACACGTACTGTACGCACAAATAGATACACAGCACAGGCAGTGACGCACACGCAGCCACAAAGGTGAGTAATTCTTATCACTTGTCAGTCAGGCTCTCTCTCACAGCGGCAGCACGGTGGAAGCACTGTACCTTCATTCCACCTGTCTCTCTGCAGCTTCCTGTCTGCTGCACCTTCTCTCCTCGACTCATACATGAACTTGTTTTGCAGTTTGCACGAGGAATTATCTTTAAAGTCTTGAACAAACCCTTCGAACCTTCAACGCCAAATATTTGCTCAGATGTTTAAATAGCTTTTTTTCTGCTTCTAAATCTGCACTTAAAAATCGTGATTTTACATAATGTGTCTTTTTAGATACTAAATATAAAATAAAATAATGACAAAATGGACCCAGGGGTTCAAAATGTGTCAAACATGCAATGGTTGTAGGGAGATTATTCTTTTCACTCCTGAGGATCGTTATCTTTAGTCTGACTGATCCTAGAACATAAAAAGTCTGATACGTGCAACTATCAACAAGTTGAGCAGTTCAACTTTGACCCGACAGAAAATGTCACTAATTGTCCTTCCAACACTAATTGCTTTAAAACTCTGCTCCCAAGAAAAACCACAACCTTGAGCGTTTGTCGTGGTTGTAGTGATGGAACGATCACAAATTCTTTGTTGGTGTGATGAATGAATTTATTTCCAGCGCTCATGGTAAACGGGCAGGCGTGTTAATTAAAGGCTCGTCGACGCTCTTGAACTTATTACCTAGCTTCCTGCTAATGAGCGAAACGATGCCAAATTCTTAACAAACGTAAGCCGGAGAGAAAACAGGCTTTATTGAGGAGGACACTGGAGGAAAGAAAAACCTCACAGCTCCATCACTCCTTCACCTTTACAGAGAAATAACTCTTTTTCTTCCCCGCTGCCCATATCTGCACTGTAATGGCAAGTAATTTAAGGGAAATTAACATTTTGACATGCTCCTCAGGGGTTGAGGAAAAGTGGAGAGGAGAGGATAAGAGAAAAGAGGAGGAGGGAGGAGGAGGAGGGAGCGCGGAAAGGAGGATGAATTAGTATTTAATTCAGTATGGTTGAATCTTTGGTCGAAGGGTTAAGTGCGGTTGAGTCGAACTGTCGTCTGTGGTCCCGTTGGCCGGGAACCCTTATCTGTCTAATGGATTTCGAAACCAGCGGGGAGCGCCAAGGCAGATGGTGCACAGACAGAAGACGCCATGACCACCAAACATTGAGAAGAGAAACTTAAAAAAATAGATATGCAAGTTTGATTTCTGTCCACATCAACTTAAGAGCATCTTGAATAGACTCTTGAATGTTAAACCATTTGTCAAACCGAGCGCACGTCACGGCCAAGTGTTGCTTTTAACGTGCAGCAGCCAAATTTTAAGAGTTTGAACCTAATCAGTAAATTCTAGTTTGAAGGACCGAAATGCATCTGACTAAATTGATTTATTTGTTTGTTTGTTTATTTATTGAGGACAAAGGGTTATCTCTGGCATTCTTCCCATTTCCTTGTCTGTGGCCCATCACCTTCTTGTTGTTGGTCGTCTGCAGTAGTTTTATAAAGTCTTGGTTCCAAAAAGACCACAGACATAAGACTCATAACTATATTGAATTAACTGACAGTTTTTCTAGTTTCATCCATTCATATTAACGGTGTATTTGCGTTTGTTGTCAGCTTTTTCGTGCTCCACAGTCGGTCGACCTCTTGTGTTGCCCCCGTTTTGAGTTTCTCCATTTCGCTTTACACTCCAAATACATCGTTCAGTAACTTCATGGCACCCAAGACCTTCTCCTTGTGATCAGAGATGGCACTGAAACACCAGGGGAAGAGATTTATGTCGACAATCTGATCCTTTTGACACAGTTCAGGGAATCAGCAATGGCCCTCAAAATAAGTTGACGCTTCACTTGGCACTTTGGATTTGTGATTAACTGGAAGAGAAGCTCCGCTCTGCTGAAGAACCTGGGATGGAGCTAAATGACTTATTTCCTGGAGCTCGAGGTGATGCGTATGTTGGAGAGGTCGTGCACCTGGGTCGTCAGGTGTTGACCTCCTGGATCTCATGGTGGCGCTCTACCCAATGAGGAGCTGGTTGAATGTCTGTTGTTTAAAATATAATCCCCAACAGCTGCTGTACCAAAGGGCCTCTGTGTGATCCAAAAGCAGCAACTTCCCTGAACTGTCATCTTTAATTGCATGAAGATCTGACATCATTTTGAAACAAACAACCAGAGATTAAGCTTTATGGTATTTTCTCTCCCTGCTGCTTCTTTACTTTCCATTATTCTTTCCTTTTTACTCATTCTCTTTGTCTCTCACTTCGTATCCCCAGCAGGGCCGTGTGGATTAGCGCTGAAAGCTAATGAAATGTAATTACCGCCTTTGTCGATAAGAATCGATCGGCTCGGTCTCGCAGGCCCCTTCCCAGAGAGGGTCCCAGAGGGGCCGGCGTTGCGGCCGCGGTGGCTACCTCGGCACTGCCCCCTCCCCGGCGCCCAGGCTTTATTTCCTTTCTGGTTGCCATGAGCAATGGGAGATAGCATTGACAGCGCAGTATGAAGTGGAGTCAGATCTGTCGGATGGTCCCTCAGCGTGGCCTCGCGAGGGGGAATGAGATTCCTTATCAAATCAGCCGGATTAGAGAAACGGTGTCAGGGAAAACGTCAATTCCAACATCAGGCGCGAGAGGATCAGGTTTTGGCCTGTTTGTGCTGGAGATTGAATAAGAGAGTGTGTTGCTTTCATTTGTTTAACTTCGTTCCTCCGCTTCTCCTCGTGTGAACCAGCTCGAACATTGCAAACATTTTCACAACTTCATGGTAATTTTTATTTTTAATTACAGCTTCTGTTTCACTTTTCAGATAAAGTCGGTTAGTTTGAGATACGTTTGCTTTTTTGTTGAAATGTTTCATGGTGATGTCTCTGTTTTACAGCTATTCATTGGTTTCAATAAGTATCTTATTAATTAACTCTCAAAATGATTTGCCATGTATTGATTGGATATATTTCCAAATATTTTACTGTCTCTGAAGGACTCTTCACTGGTGAAACAGTTTTCACGACCTTCACTGAATATTAAGGTTTCATATAACTTAACTTTTTTGTTGTTCAACCAGGCAAAGGAAGCGTAATCACAAACCTTTTTACACAGATTTCAAACATGTCCAACATCTTCCAAATTCCCTGAGAACAAAAGAACCTGAGCTCGTCATAGTCAACACGAGGGATGGATCTTTTTGCTGCGAGGAAAACACAGGTGTGGAAAAGGTGTCTGAGTAAAACTACACTCCAGGAAATGTGAGCGAAGTAGCCTCCAGATGATATTTGCTGCTGACTGGAGTGTTAACTGCATGACAGAGCAGAAACACAGGAAAGACATCGTGTTCAAATCACACGTTTGTTTTTTTATTGATTTTTTTTGTTTGTTTCACAGTAAGACGAGACAGATGTGTCCATAAAAACATAATTTTTTTTTTTCATGCCGCCACGCTGGTAACAACCGTGCTCTTAACCCCCCGTCGTTTGTGAAACGCTCTTCATTGTCCGTGCTCCACCTTCATGTGAAAGAAATGCACCTCCGACTTTCAACAAAGCGTCACAGACATGGATGTATCTGCAACTTGTCTTGTCCACGAGGCCGTAATTCTAGTTTCTAATTTATGTTTTGCTTTGTTCTCATAATTGTATTTTTTATATTTGCATTTTTCCTTTGTAAAGACTTTAGCTTAGACACACTTCAATACGGCTGATTCACTTCATATGCTTCATCTCATGTAGTAGATTTACTCTTAAGCACAGATGCAGAAACTGACCTCACAGCGCTGGAGAGGTCTCACGCCTCCGAGTGCTGCTTAATGGAGAGAAAACAGGTTCAACTCTTGAACTTTCCACCGTGAACAAACTTCTCATGCTGATAGAAAACACCAGGTGATGAGTATTTTGAGCTTTTCTACATACTCTCGTTTTCCAGAGTTTGCTGATGTGTTTAAATCCTCGGACACCAGGAGCTTTGAGTGTTTACACTCATCTGCCAAAGACATCGTGTTCCCTCCTCGGTGGATCTGTCCGTTCGATTGTCTGTCGCAGCATTTTCTCACAAAATGAATGGATGCATTTGCTTGATAGTTGCAGTGCAGAGCTGGAAGTGTGACCTCTGACCTTTCAAGACACCTCCTGCCTGCCGTAGCGCCACCATCAGGCCAAACCCTGCCGTTATAAACTGTGAAACTCTTCTGTTATGAAGTGAGATGAAACATAGCTGAGCAGATTTTCAGTTTCTGGTTGAAGCCTTCTCACCATCGAGCGCTTTCTTGTTCCATGGGAAACTATTTCTGTGCAGTAAACGGCAGAAAACATGCAAGAGGTGGACAAACCGAGTTGTATCTCTCCCACACACTCACACACACATGGCTGTGGCGGTGTGGGGAAGGGGCCAAGTGTGTGGGAGAGATGGAGGGAAGGATCGATAGAGCAGCGAAAGAGTGCTGTAAACCATGAAAGAAGACAAAAGCCTCCTGTTTTCCCACAGTGCACCAGACTCTGTTAGCCTGGGAGCTACAGCGCTACCACCAACACTCTCTCACACATACAGAAACACTTGCATACAATCACCCGGCTCGAGTGGAGTAATAAAGAAAAAAATAGCATGTACCCAGGAAATATCAATAAGCGTCTCTGGGAAGCAACACACACTTTGGCTGAGGGAGGAATAGTTTTATTCTGCGCTTCTTCAGACCGTCGTCTACGGGGGATTCATCTTTATTCTTTGTTTATGTCCTACGGTGCATTGCAAAACTTCTTTTTTGCTTGACCTTAAATGCCCACAGTGTCTGTCTGTCTGCTCTCAGACGGAGCTGCTGTATGTTTATCTTTCTAATCTGCAACTTTTTTTTGCATCTGATTTTAACCCTTATAGCCTAAAACATTGTGAGTCAAAAATAAAAACACACCCCAAACTGGAACACACATACTGATGATCGTGGAATGCACTCGTCTCTCCTCTGTTCCAAGACCTTATGTAAAAATGATCAGATTTTTCAGCAGCTTCATCAAAGTAAACATTAGGTAAAAAGACAGAGAGTTCGGCAGCAAACAAGAAACTCGCTGACCTCATGGCACATTATAATTCTGCTTACATAACCCAAAGCATGATGGGAAACAAAGCTCTAACTGTGTAATTTCTTATTTGCATTTGTGTTAAACATGATAAACAAGAAGTCTGTTCACCAGTTTGTCCAGACTGAAATATCTCAACTTCTGTTGCATAGATTGTCATGAAATTTCCTTCATGGTCTCCAGAGGATGAAAAACTTTATCTAGCACCATCAGCACATCAAATTTATACAACATGATAAACATCAGATGTGTTTATGTTCCTGCAACACTGACGCTCTCCTCTGTTCATTCATTTGCTTCATGTTAAAGGTCTTTGGACACAGACGCCAAACAAACATCAACAAAATAACAAATTTCACATGTGTCGAACCAGCAGCTGAGTTTACTCTGTAAATACAAATGTAAGACATGTCAAGCTCAAACATGTTGGGACATTACAAGCTTGTATGTGAGTGTTTGTGTGTGTTGATGACAGTTAACATGTGTGTGTCTCCACGCCTGTGTGTGTGTTTTTGTTGTCTTCGTGCTTCGTGTCACTCCTCATTCGATGACTGATGGAAATCTGAGGGGACGTTTTGCGATGTCATTCGAGGGCCTCTGAACACACTGAAATGGTCCACTGACGGTGCACACACACACACACACACACACACACACACACACACACACATGCACGGACATCGTCGGTGGCACATAATCAAGCCCGGTTTGGAGCACACAGCGCAGAGAATGGGCACAGCGTGTATTTGTTTGACCGTTCAGAGTTTCACAGCAGCGAGCACAGAGAGCGGGTTTGTTTAACAAGCATCTAAGCAGAACCAGCAAAGCCCTCGCTAATAATAACTCAAACAAATGCCCTTCAACTGTATGAGAGCAGCGGGAATACTATTAATGCTCATGTAAATAACAGGCTATTTCTGGCAGCTTGTTGTGCTGCATCTCATTTGTCGTATTGTCAGAAAGCGATTGTAATTGAAGGGATGACTCAGATGAAAAAAGTTCTCCTTGTAAACACGGTTGTTGCTGTTGGTGCTGATGATTTACTGAAACTTAAAGAAAGTATTTTTGTGCCTGGATATTTTCTGCATCTCACTTGGATTTTTCGCGACTTTGGCTTCAGTTTTGTACTTTCATCCATTTCAGCTTCGTCCCAATATGTTTGATGGTCAAGTGGTCTCACGGTTGTAAACTGTTTTGATTTCTTTAATCCGAGGCTTTGAATGCATGATCATGACTAATGTCTTCAAAATCAAAGTTTAGTCTGTTCTTCAGTTTTCCAGAGAGACTTCATGTCCTTTAACTCTGGATTAAGACTGAAAGCTGGTTGACCTGGTGACGCTGCTGGAACTTTCCATGACACGTTTTAAGTCCAGCTATAGTTTGAGATTTGATGGCTGATGTTATTTCTCTGCTTTTTGTGAGACAAGAACTTGTTGTCCTTTGGGATTCTAAAAAATATTTTGTTGTGTTTTCAAGTGAGAATGACATAAAATTAAGATTGAAAGTTAAAATTGAAATTAAGATTTCCATTGTTGAAGTTTTAAAACTTTGTGCTCACTCATCTTCATGAATTGGTTTCATTTCTAAACAAATGAGCAGATCTGTTGTTCATGTTCATGTTGGTTTCATTTGCAAACAAATGAAATAATTTAAAGGGTCAGTTCACCCATATTGCAAAAATATTCTTCCGCGTACAAACAACCCAGCTGACTCCAACAATCGTTCTGTTTATGACATGAAGAAAGGGTAAATGGTTACAGGTGGATTTCCTTGTTGCAGGAAGTTGCACATCTTACTTCCTGTTTGTCTATCTGACTGTATTTCTTTCTCCTCTAAGCACCTGAGCGACTCACTCACACCGACATGGTTGTGAGGTCTATTCCCAGCGTCCATGTCCTCTACAGACTTTGCCTCTCCTCCATCTTCCTCCTCCCTCCCAACCTTCTTCCCTCTTGGTTTTATTTATTTCCCTCTTGCTTTTTCTTTCCACCAACAGCTGCCTGCCCATCTTCCCTTTTTTCCCCTCTCCCACCACTTTCTTTCTCTTTCTGTCAGTTTGTCTTTCATTTCATATCCCCCAGAGCGAGAGGATTCCTGCAGAGGAGTGGCATTTAGAGAATCTCGCTCTCCTATTGCTGTCTCTCCACTGGGGTTAGAGAAAATCAATCCCACTAATTAGATCTGTGCATCACTGTTATTTTGTCTCTACATGTGTGTGTGTGTGTGTTCTGCATGTCCTGTAATCTATATTTAATGTTAGGAAGCAGAGCTTTAAAGAGCGCCACAGCTGGCCTGTTTGCTAATTAATGACATTTTCCCCTTTAATTACCATTCAGTGGAAGCCTGTGCTCTGCTCTTATCTGTCTTTGTCTTTGCTTCCTTTCTTTTTTCTTTCTGTCTTCCTCCTGCTTTCTTCTCCTCGTCTATCTCATCATCTTCTCTCGCTGTGCCTTTAGTTCTCTCCTCGCTGCTCTTCATCTATTTTCATGTGTTAAACTCTTCCTCTCTCAGCTGTCAGTCACTGAACTGTTGAGCAAGGCACTGAAGCCGACGCAGTTTATCCAAAGTCAGGTCTTAGAGAGACCAACACGACTAAAAGCTGCTTTTATGTGCATTTTCAGTTTGTGCATAAAAACCTGAATCTGAAGACGTAAACATCACTTGATCTTCCAATGCATAAAGTGACGGCATCAAATCTCTGTGTAACAGTGAAGAAACTCTCCTCAAATTAATACATGAAACAAACACTAACAAAATATTTCCATCACAGTTTCTTCATGGTTTTCCTCCATTTGAGCTTTGACTGACACAACAGGAGAATCAGGGCCACCAGCTGTTCACATGAAACATGGACGGAAATGTGAATTTTCTTTTGCCAAATTTCTTAAAATATGGTTAAAATTTGAGCTCGATTTGTTTGGAAACATGAATAGACACCTTTAGCACAACGCTGCTTTGAGCTAAATGCAAACGTCAGGATGTTATTAACATGCTCACAATGACAAATCTAACATACTGATGTCGAGCATGTTTAATTCAGAAAGTCAATACAGTTCATCCTGTGGGGAACATGAATGTTTAAACCACATTTCATTGCAATCTGTTGAACAGTTGTCGAAACATTTCACTAAAAAACAAAACTGTCAACCTCATGGTGGCGCTAGAGGGAAAGTCACGGTGTTTAATTTACAGTGATTTGAAATAGAGTCTGTGAACAACTCACATCTGAGAGGCTTCAACCAGAAAACATTTCTAATGAATTATTGACTTTAGTGATTAATTAATTATCAATGAAAGCAGTTATCTCTGCATCATAACACTTTTATTTTCATATTATATATTTTTTCTTTTTGTCCCGTTTGGTATCTGTTCTTTGGACGGTTTCAGTCATAAATGAAGACTGTATGAATCTGAATATGGAGGTCACTTAAAAAAATGAAGCTCCCACTATAACTTAAGGTTAAGAAAAATATGTCATATTCTCCCGCTTGGCATTTCTTTGCATTCCCTCTCCCTCTCTTTCCATCTCTTTCTCTCTGCGTCTCAGATCTCAGATCGGCTGTTTGTCTCCCCGGGGAGATGGAGCGAGGGCTGAGTCTCCATCTGTCTCTCAGCCTCGTCATCCCTCCACCCGTCTTCCCCTCCTCGCCCTCTCTCTCTCTCTCGCTCTCCTCTCTCTCTCTCTCTCTCTCTCTCTCTCTCTCTCTCTCTCTCTCTCTCTCTCTCCCTGGGATCTTGGTCTGTCACCACCTGTCAGATGCCCGTCTCTCCCTCACACCAGCTCTGTCTCTGTCCAACTGTCAAATGAAATTCTGAGTGAACTTCAAATGTCTGAAATGTGAAAAAAAAGGTTCGCTTCCATTGGTTTGAAGTTCTCAGAAAACAACACGTGAAGGTTGCAGATTGTTTTTCATATGGAGCTGTCTCATGTTCACGAGTTCCTTCTGTCCGTTTTATTTTTTCCGCCAACTTTAGCTTGAGGTTCGTCTCAGAAACACTCACCTTGTGTTTGAGGACACGTGCTAACAAGATTGATTCTGGCATTTCTGGGACATTGTAGTGGACACATTTCAAAGAAGATGTTCAAAAAGAGTTTTCATCTTTATTCTGTCGTTTGCTGGACGAAACCATATTAATCACAGTTTCCCTTTAAACAAAACTGAATGGTTAAACAGTTTTTGTTGAGTTTTTAATGTGATCTGTCAAAGGCCACATAAACATACTTTGCTAAAAAAATCCTCATGTGGTCGTCTCTTTTTCAGTCCTGCACTTTCTCGATCTCCTCTGACACAGCTCTGGCTTCATCGAGACGCTTGTATCTGTCAATCTCACATACGTTTATGACTGTACGCTCTCGTGGTCGCAGTGATTCACAGTTTTCGAAACATGTATTTTACTGGCTGTTTATTAAACTGCAATGCTCTTAACTGGCCAGTAGGAGCAGCACGTGATCAACAAGCTTGTTTCTGCTACGGACAACGATCACGACGGTCACATGTCTAAATGTCATCTCGCGTGCCGATGATGTTCACGTACACGCCACTAAAGCGTCTGCCCCTAGTGGTTCCATCTCGTCTGTGCATTTCAAACGGCGTCGCAACTTTTTTGGAATTGGAAACATGTCGAGGAACTTTAGCTCTTTTTTATTAAATTTGAGTTTTACAGTCAGATATTGTTGAGCACTAAAAGTGAAATACGAAATAATAATTGTGGGTCATTTCTGCCGTAATTGAGCTTTAAGCAGGATAAAATATGTCTAGTTCTAGAAACAGATTGAGACATTATGGAGATTTGACTCAGACACTAACTTAGAGACTTGGAATCATCTCTGAGTGTCAGTTAGCGATAAATGTTGCTCTGTCTATTTTTGATGTCTGATGAGAATTAAAACCGCAGAGATCAAACTTCCTGAGTCGAAGGTTTGTTGGCTGCCCACACTTCGCCGTAACACCTCTGACAGAAAGCTTTGACACGGCTGACAAAGTGCCTGTTGCTAAGAGACAAAGGGAGAAAATAGCACGGTACAAGTAGAAAATCTACAGATTAGTGTGAGATGCAGAACACGCTGACATTCAAACCTTCAGGTTCTGAGCTCCGAGGGTTTGTTTTCATATCTGTTTAATTTAGGCACAAGTTGAAGATTCTTAGCTGTCGCTCAAGTTTGAAGAGGTCAGAGAGGGAATCTGAGTCGGCTCTGACATTCAGGGCTTTTGCTTGATTTTTTTTTTTTTGTGCATCACATTTCTACAGTCAGCAGAAATCAACAGTGAGGACTTGAGGAAGAAGTTGGAAGATGAATGTTAAGGCAGCAGTTACTCTCAAACAGTGAGGTGGACGACAAACACTACTTCTCCCTGCATCTCTGTTCAATCACTACAAGCTTCACATGATACCTCTCGACAGCAGCTGTGTTCAGGTACCACATGGACAAATCTGAAAATCTGCACTGAGATCAGCTGCAACAACTCGAGTCTGGCGACTTGAAAACCAAACTAGAATTGACTTTCACAGCAGTGACACATGACTTGACTTGGACCTGGGAGTCGAGTCATTTTCAAGTGAAAAAGCACAATGTGTAGTAAATCAACTCTGCATTTTCCTAACGACATATTATAGTTTGAATCAGCAGCCAATCACATTGCGTAAACAGAATGAGAAAGACGTGATTGGCACGACATCACAAGTAGACAGACGAATGACTTGTCTGGGACTTGAAATTAAAGATTAGGACTTGTGCTTGACTTTGGGCTTATTGACCTGAGACTTGACGAAGGACTTCATAACCAAGACTTGAGACTTTTGTGACTTTCAGAACAATGACTTTGTCCCTCCTTCGGTAAGAACTACTCAGCGTTTATTTATTGTTGTTGTTGCTTGTACTTGTGTGCGTACAACCTTTTCCAACACAAGTTAATTGGAGTGCTTCTCCAGTTCAAGGCTCGATGGGCAGATACTGTAAAACACAGGGCTTGAAATGTTAAAATCACTGGATATCAATTAAAAAAAGTGTGTGATTGCTGCTTTAGAGCAGAAATTCGACTTCTCTGAGTTCAGTGTGGTGCGACTCTTCCTTTCCCGTCTCAATCCGATTACATTTGAATGCTCGTGTTTTACTGTTGTTTTTGTGAGATAGCAGCTTATCAACGTTGCTTGTGGCTAAAAAAGAATCATTTCGAGCATGAACCGTGATTCTGTTGCGTGTGCACGGCTGCATGTGTAAAACAAGACGGTACAGGAAGTACACGTGTTTAATGTGAGTGGTACAGATATTTTTTTTTCCGTTCCTCATATCGCTGGGTGGAGTTATTTACCAGCCAACTGCTCCTCGGGCTGCAGCACTTAGGACACTTGACCAGACATATTAGATCGGCCATTCGTCAACCTCGAGCAACTGAATCAGCCTCTCTCTCAGACTCCAGGGCCCCTCGAGCACAAGGACTCTGAGAGTACAAGGATTGAAACGCACCAGTTAGCCTAATTCTGTCCCTCTCCCCCTGCAGATGTCCCACTGCCAGTCGCCTGAATCAAATCTCGCCCTCCAGTCATTCATTCAGGGTTGTGGGATGTGGGCTGTCTGTGCCGCGTCGCCTGCACTGGCTGTTCTCTCTTGCCTTTATTTACGCTGTGTCTGTGAATATCCACTTGTATCCCACAGCAGCAGATGACATATCACATCCCTCTCAAGCTTTTGTCAGGCGGCTAAATCCCGTCCCCATCGCTTTGGCGGGCCAACGGTGGAAATGGAAACCTTAACTCACTCCCGCAAAGCCCCGGCAGACAGTGGCCGGGCCCCGCTGCTTCCGATCAATTCCACTTCCTCTGAATATCAGTAAATCAAGCGGCGGCGAGATCCCTCCCCTGGTCCATTGACGCAGACGAATTCTGCCGGTTTCCTCGATAGTGATCTCGCTAAGACCCCCGGTGAATGGCGGAGGGAGAGAAAGAAGTAGTGTTGTATAAAAAGCAAGCCAACAGGTCTACGGAGCAGGGATTAGTGGGTAAAGTGGATTAGGAAGAGGTATTCTGATATTCCGCCCAGGCTGCAGAGAAGGTCTTTAGAAAAGCAGAGAAACATCTGCTGGAGCTTAGTCAGGCAATGAAAACACTGAAAATCAGAATGGCTAGAAGACACACGCGCTAACACAGTGAGGGATTTAAAACAACGGCGCCGTGGCACAAGAACGAGGCAGTGGAACAGAACAAAACCTTCACACTTTTATATATATAAATGTACATGCTGCTGCACCCTGAGGTGCTTGTGTTCTTGGCTCTGTGTTCCTGCATCTGTGTGAGTGTATTTTTATAGCCCGAGTGTGTGTGTGTGTGTGTGTGTTTCGGAGTGTGAGCGATTGCACCAGCTCGACAGGTCCTGGCAAATTAGAGCTCATATCCTGATTGAAGCCTTTGTATTTTGAAAGCCACGGGACACGCAGTCTCTATTGCTCTTCTCTTACCTCTGTCTCTTGTTGTCTGTTCTTCCACCTTTATTTACAGCTCCATCGCGGCGCTGACATAATGAGGACATGAGTTCCAAATGAGATGAAATGAGGTAAAACAAGGCTCCTGTCAGCATCGTTTTCTGGACAGCTTCTAAAAACAGCCGGCGCCGCTTCCTTAACTGGGCCATTAACTTAGAAGGAAGCCTTCAAAGTCCTGCTTTGACTGAGCAAACAGTCCAACAGGATGGTAATGTGCAGCTGAGTGTGATGTCGCTTTGATGGGACGGGCAGAAGCGCCGCACGGCTGAGTGCAGATATAAAGCAGAGATGGGAAGTCAGAGAAATTTAGCATCAGGAAGAATTGGGTGACGGGACGTTACTGTACTATTTTTACTTCTGCTGGTTGGAAGCGGTGAAAGAAATGATTTCAGCCTCACTGATGTCACCAGTTAGAGATGAAAATGCATTCAGCCTGAAAGAGTACAGTCTGAATATCATGAGATAATATAAGATGTGATAAAATAAGCCTTTATTGATCCTCCAGAGGGGAAATTCAGGAGACTGACAAGTCATCAACAAGGCTGCAAATAATGTTCACTTTCATGTTGATGTCTTATGTTTGAAGCTCATAGTCCAAATGAATCCAGTTTACAGGAATCAGCAAATCCTCCAGTATGAGAAGATGAAATCGAAGATGAAAATGATCAATCAATTATCAAATTGTTCAATATTGTTCAGTTGATCGTCTGATGTCATCAGCAGTAATCGATATGCTTCTCTTAAAGCTCAATTAGCTGTCTGTTATCTTTGATGACCGATGTACGTTTACATCATTGGCTGACTAGTGAAATTATTGCTACTTAAAACTAGCTGAGAAAACATGGTTCATTTAGTAGCTGTTCTGTTCTCGGTCATATCACATGATCTTTCTCTGCAGCACTTGAAATATTTCTTGTCGTTGTTGTTGTCTTGTTGTTGTTTATTTCTGTGTTAGTGCGAAAGATGAGGTGCAAACTTTATTCTTGACCTTGAAAACAAACTCCACCAATCCGCTGAAGAAGATCACACAATATGAATGAAAGCACCAGAAGAGCTACTAAATGGATCCTGTGCTAAGATTTAAAAAAACTGCTGTTTCCAAGATTAAGAATAAACTTTGAACCTCTTTTATAGATCATCAGTCGTGTTTGGACGATTAAATGTCCCACTGACTAATAAAAACACTAATATTACTGTTGGAATTAGTGAAGAATAAGTTTTGAAAATAGTTGCAGGCAGAGAGTCGACTGCTGAACTGTTGCAGGAAGTTAACTTGGTTCAAAAGGACTAATGTGGTGTCTCACCCTGACCTTTTGCCACCGTGTGTGTGTGTGTGTGTGTGTGTGTGTGTGTGTGTGTGTGTGTGCGCGCAGTGCAACAGAACCTTTTAAAATGTTTTTTCAAGTGTGTTCATCGCCTGTGTGTCTGTGTGCTTCTGGCGCATGTGTGTCCTGTGATGCAGCCATAAGTCCAGTCAGGGTGTAGTGTGTTAAATATTGATGCCAGGCAGCGCCTGACCGCTCCCAGGGGAGGGCGGTGTAAAGGTTGTGGCTCTAACAGCAGGCTCCAGGGAGCTGCAGTGTATCGCTCACTTTCCTCCCCCCGGGGCCACATTTTCCTTCTCTTCTCCCCGGCCTCTGTCGACTCACAGCAGCAGTAAATGCACCCTATATTTCTTCTTTTATTTTTTTTTTTATTTAAAGCCGTGAGATATTCTCTGCCAAATCTGCAGGCTGCCACATAACTCTGTCCATTTATCTAACACGGGAGCGGCGTGTTGTGTTGACACCAAAGGAAAGCCGAATAGACCGCAGAGGCTTTTCTGATGCACGTTTTCTTCTCCACTGGAAAAAAGAGAGTAGTGTTTTGAGGAAGTGTGGGCAGACTTCTGACATGAAGCTAGTTATTTTTATCAGCTCGGGGTGCAGAGCGCAGTCAGAGGGGCAGGTCACATGCTGCGTTTGTCATCCGTATACGGTGGGAACGCTCGCAAGGCGGCGGCGATGCATTTAAAAACGCGGGATACTGCATTTTCCAATTATTGGCGCACAGTGTAAAGTGGGGACAGGACACAAACACACAGCTCCCGAGTGATAATCGTCATAATGCAAAGAGGAATTTTCATCCTAACGTGCTATTAGATGTAAATTGTTGTAAAATAAGATGGCACATGCAAACAATTCTACAAACTTATCACAATCATGTGACTGAAATATGCAGATTTAATTGATTGTCAAAAGAAAGATGTTTCATGTCTTTGCTTATAATTTACATTTTCTGAAAACCCGCCCCTTAAAAATGATTTTCCTCCGTCGTGTGCAAATGGACAGTTTTGGTTTTGTCTGTTTCTTTTCTAACTGGTTGAAGTGGGCGGGAAACAAGATGACGTTATCTTCTTCCGTCCACCAACCAGGAATAATAATCTAGTAATAAATACATAAATGAATATATAACAGTAATATACAATTCAGAATGTGATTACAGTTGTGCACTTGTTTGATTTTGCTTCCAGGCCAGTGTCAATCAAATCCGACCAAATCACACCCACACAGTCCTGAAGCAGATTAACCCGGAGTTAAATTCTTAATAAATAACACAGAGAGATCTTTTTTCCAAAGATTGATTGTTGCTCATTTACTCATGAATTTTTAATGAAACTTGACTTTTGAACGTTTGAGGGCTTTAAAAGTCACCAGAACAATTGATTCAGCTCCTCAGCATCATGTTGGAAACTAAACCCGGTCGAAACGAGCAGATTTTGGACAAAAGTGATTTGGAGTGAATAAATTTAATGTTTATCAGGATGTTACTTGATTTCATAGCCGAGCAATTTCACACAATCTGCGCCGAACAAAAAACGCTTCAAAGTGAAGGTTTCTCCTGCTCTGGATCCTTCACACTTTAGTTTTGGTAGCATTGAGTTTTCAGCTCATTTGGACTAAATAGTTTAAACATACAAAGAAAATTTCAGTGTGACTCAAACAAACAGTGAACTCATTGTTTTAATGAGTGTGTCTGTGCGGCAGATGCAGGGTTTCCCTCAGAACTCACAGTTGTGTTTCGGAGCAGTCGCTGCACTGGGCCTCACTTTAATTTAATTAAATTGAATTCATCTACATTGTACTTTGCCTCTGGTCTTTTCCCTTTATGTTTGAATAGAGAATGTTCTTGTCTTTCCTACGAGGAATGCGTTTCTGCGCAGTCATGAAAAAAGGTCCTTGATGATATCTGCTGCCGAACGTGGTGGAGGAGGCAAACCGAGGTCGGTCAGGTGTTCGTACACTTCATTCCCATTTATCAGCCTTTGTCACAGTTCCTCTTCAAGTGATCTGCGGAAACCAGAGATGTAAGAGGCTTCAGCATCGAGACAAGGTCTTTTTATAAATAATAACACAGATGCTCAGAACATTTTAAACCTTGTCAGCGTCAGACAAACAAACGCTGTCTAACTATGGGCCCTGGAAAATGAAGCATGGAGGCGTAGCTTTGCTTTTTGTGGTTTAGTTCGTGCAGCTGCTCGGATCAGTGGAAGTTTGTATGTCGGAAGGTTTTCAGTGAAATGTTCAAATGAAAAACTGTCGTCCACTTGATCATTGACTGTAGGTTTTCTTTACAATAAACAAATCTGATCAAACAATTTTGATTGGATTCCACACAGGTTTGCATCTTTATGAATTATTATTTCTCTCCTGGGTTTCAATGGTGAGATTTTGTGCCTCAGAGAAGAACAATCTCAGGGAAAAATGAACTCCTCCAAATTTGGTGGGCATTTTTGGATTTGACTTTGTGCATGCTACCAGAAACCTCAATATTCAAGGTTTCAAGAGGATGAATTCTAATGTTTTTGACGACTGGATGACCTTTCCTCTGTCACCACCAGCAGGTGACATTTCCTCTGGTACAGAAGATAGAAACACTTGATTTGAACTACTGATTCAGCAACACCTTTAAAACATCATATTTTAATTCTCACTCGCTCTGGATTAATATTAATATTGAATAGTATGTTGTTCCGTCCACCATGTTTACAATGTTGGCAGCTCTAGTTGAATTACAACTAGAACTGGATGATGACAGTAGTTTTCCAGACAGGTGAGACTTCCCTCGGCAGCTTTGGTCGGACTGTAAATCATTTTGTTGTTTGTAGGATAACATCTGCGTTCGGGCTCGTGGCGCTACACGGATCGTGAGCTTCTCTGTACTCAAATTACAAATGGCTAAATGCAGTTTGCCCTCCAGGGCTGTGTTATAGCCAGATGTTCCTTCCCTCTCTTGCTCTTTCTCACCATTCGCCTTCCTCTTCCTTCCTTTGGCTCTTATTTCTTCATATCCCCGTTGTCGGTCCAGATGTCCATCTCTCCCGGGTCCTCCTCTCTGTTCGCTTGTTCCAGCTTGTTATTCCTCCCAACAGCTGGACGAGTCGACCCAGGTGTGCATTGTGTGTTCTGGAGTTGTCTCATATGAATCTCGTGGAATATTTGTGTTCGTATTAGACTCACTCAATCGTACCGGTGTTACATGGACTACATTGATTACATTACTTACACCATCGTTTTGCTTTTTTGGAAATCAAACCTATTTAGTTTACTTTCATGTATCAGTGCCTGAGTTCATCAAGTAAAAAACTCTCATTCCTAAAATATTAGGCATGACAGAAATACTTAGTCAGAGGAGTCAGATTTTACTTATCACATAAAGAAAGTAAACGAGTGTGTCCACCAAACCATTTTCTCCTGAGGCCACGATGTGTTTTTGAATTGTTTGCATATTTGCCATGAAGCTGAGTCAGATGATAAGAAAGAGGACTCATCTGTGAAAGCACTTATGTCATTATGTACTAGCATGCTAGCGGTAAGTACTTGATAACTTGATGGTATAACAGGTCAAAGGTCACACAAAGTGAAATTCTTTCATGTTTGTTGCCATTGTAGAAGCTTTCTAGCTTTCAAACTACATTACATAGATCTGCAAGTTAACTTTTCAACTAAAGATAAAGCACATTTTATGCACACGTTGTTAGACCCTCGATTTTATTACGTATCATGACCGACAGAAATCCACTTGACCAGTTTTGCAGCGGCGTAGAAAACAGCACTCGCTAACGTGTTAGCTTCCTCAACTCTACTTCCTGAATGGTGCTTCCTGTCATTGGTTGGTTATGATTATAACTAGTTATAACAGTGTCGTATCTGCTGGTGGATCGACCCCTTTAACTACCCAAACACACGAGGCTTTGAGTAAAAGCAATGGAGGTGTCTTATCTAGGTTAACTAATTCCTCCTGAGTTCCTACATGAATTAATAAAAATATGAATCTTTATTCTTCATTGTTTGCCCTTAAATTTTTTGCCAACTTGAATCTCAGGGTTGAGCTCAAGCAGTGAGATTATTTCTCCTTCCACAGCTGCTCTGCTCCAACACAAATCCAATTAGATGATTTTTATTTATACCAGGATTTGTGCTGCACAGTAATGATCACTCGCTGAAGGTCACGCTTTTCCCGCCTTTCCGTTCACCGCCATGTTGCCGGGTGTCCATCTTTTACTTGTATGTGAGCGAGGGAGACGGAGGGGAGGACAAACAGAGGCGGAGAGAACGAGACGAAGTGTGCGAGAGTGTGTATCGACGTCAATACAGCCAGAGAATTGAGTTATGCTCCTAAAGCTGCTCCTGCAATCTGGCCTCCTCGTCTTCATCCCTCCTCCCCGTTCTCCCCATCTACTTCTCACTCTTTCAATTTCTCTCCTTCACACACTCACACAGCATACTCAGGGAGACTGAGACTGTGTGTGTGTGTGTGTGTGTGTGTGTGTGGGAGGTGTTTTGGCAGCCTCTGCTTGTGGAGTATAATAACAAAAACTGTCCGGTTGGCATTCACTCACATATCCCAGTCCGCCCTTCGTCCTTCGCCCTGTCCCCCTCCTCCTCTTCCTCCGCTTCCTCCTCTTGTTTTCTCTTTTGCCATCCCTTTTCTCTCTGCCATCTTTTCGCAGCACAGATGAAACTCTCTCCTTCACACCAACTCCTACGCTCTCTTACTCCCCTCTCAAAGCCCTTTTTTTTTCTCCTATCATTTGCTTGTCTAATTCTCTGAAATACATTTTGTCTGTTTCTCCGTGATCCTGCACGCTGAGATTCTCAGGCCGTTCTTGCTCTTTAATTTTGTCCATTTGTGACTCTCGCGGTGCTTGTGCGTGTTTTTATAAATTATCCAGTGAGCACAAAAAGTCCCAACAAGGTTAGAAAGACGAGAGGAGTCTTCTGAAGCGTGGACGTTTGGCTGCTGCTCATGATGACCTGATTTGAGTCCTTTGATTTTGAGTATCTGCTGATAACATTACCTGTGTTTACATCTCTTAAGCATAAAGTAGGACTCAACGTTAATAAGTAGAAAAATGTAGGTTGCATCACAGCTTGTCTTTAATCATTGCCTGTAATATTTTGTATAGTTTCCTTTAGTGTTTTGTATAAAATCTACTGAGAGTCAGTCTCTTGTCAGTCTGGACTCATCTCTTCATCTCCAGAACATTTAAATGCACTTTCAGATGTGTTTATGTTCAAAATGTCACTAAAATTGCAGAACAATTGTAGCCCATCTTGCATTGATTGCTAATCGACAGTTTCCTTTAAACAATGATCGTCCAATCATAGATTTGTGTCTTTCATTCTTTGCACCTTTTTCCGAAACCTGCACAACCAACGTTAACACAATCAGGACCAAACTCACAGTTTAGTCCTGATGCTTAAAGCCTATTAACGTTAAAAATTAAAACATGTCTGAAAATATGAACAAGCATCGAACTTTAACTTCAGTCTGATCCTGATGTTTCCATCAGCTTTAGGTTTGATCATTCTTTGCAACAGTTCAGTGTTTGTATTAATTTCATGATGCCGTCTTCATCCCTCTGCTCTCTCTCTGGTTCATCTGAAAGGTAGCAGGACAGATTATGTCTGACAGAAAAATACTAATGGGAAACCGCTGAGCTTTGCTCTAAATGCATTTTTCCGTGCAGCCCTGCTGATAGATTTCCAAGTCCAAGCATCACAATCAACCAGGCCGACGCTGAACGCTGTGTGTGTGAATACTGTGAGCATCTATTTCCTTAAAAAACTCCACGTTTAATCTGAACAAACAAGCAGTGCTGGCATTTTAACAGCAGCCCGTCACAAACAACTACGAGTGATATCAATTGTAGTTAAAGGAATAAGTCGGGCTGTTTGTAGCCGCGGGGGCTGTTTGGTTTGACTTTCAGCCGCTGAAATTGTCAATCTGCCCGCATTTACCTCTCTGCTGGACGGCGATGTCACTCTGGATGAAACACTCAGCGGCACCTGTTCATCCAACTAGTAGCTGGACTGAGTCGAATAAACGGACACCGGGGAAGGTAATACAGTGAAATGTATTAAAGAGAAAGGCGCTCCACGACCTCCACCAAGGCTGCGCAACCGTGAACGGTTTCTGAACAGCAGAAATGTTACGGCCGCAAAATACTTAAAGTGATGGATAATGGAGGGATGCATGTGCCAGATATGTTTTCATTGAAGTGAGTGCAGAGAAAAATGTTCGAGACCTAGACCCTAAACCTGCACCACAATAAGTAAGGGTGAACCAATACCACCTTTATTCTGACCAAGTACAAGTACTTACATTTGGGTACTTGATGGGACGTGATCATGAATACTGCACTATAATAAGTTTCTAAGTTCATGGTCATAATTTCAACCACTTTTTATGGCTGAATAAAGAAAAGCAGGGATGATGTAGTTTTTAACTGTAATTACTCAACGGCAGTAAAATATGTGATTGATCTTCAGAAGGCTTCATTTTCAGATCACAGTGTCCAGCCTGTCGTCACCGACCTCTCTCGCCGTCACACTCAGAGACACTTGACTGAGCCATGGCAGAGTTGGAGAAATTGAACGAGACACAGTGGACATTCCCTCAAAGTAATGTTCAACCTGTGAAACGAGTTTGAATCTTATTTTCCACCGAGGGCAGCTCCGTATCTGAGGAGCCCAGAATCAAGGGAACGGACGTGTCTCGCGCATTAAAATCAAGATAATCAACTGGATAGACGCACTTGATACCAGATACAGTACCTGATTTACATGATGAAGAGATTGATTATCACTGAGCTTTATTCATTAGGAAGTAAAATATGCAAACGCACTTTAACAATCACAAGGTGTTTCAGCTAAATTCTTTTGAAGATGAGTCTTGTTGTCTCATCCGTCGCTCGGCCCGACTCTGACGCAGTTTGCTTTTCCTCAATGAACCTGAAATTCACCTCTGATCCTTTCTGATGATGAACCTGGAACCTTTTAGTGTGTAATTTATGAATTCGGTATTATTTCATTTCAACTTGAGGAACATTGAGGATACGAGTCAAAAAACAGTTTCGATACGAAAAGTTATCCAGAGTAGATTTTGGATATTTGGATGTAGATTCATGCCACTCATTTTCACTACCACTGAAAATATCTGTGTTTGATATGATCAACATTATTTTGCTTTGTTTTAGGGATTGAATCATTGATAGATCCTATAAAGTACAAAAGGAATATCTGTGTTGTTGATTTCACTTCACATTTGTTGTTTGTGACTTTGTTTTTTTAGCAGGATGCAGAAGCTATGTTTGAGGTTTCCATAAATCTTGGCGAAAAACTCGAAGTCGTGGAACAGGCAGCTAGTTTTTGATTCATATTCAGATGCAATAGCGCAACATGTGGCCATTTATAAGGCACTTTATGTTTTGTGGAAATGCTTCAGTGCAGGTACTCCCAAACACATTTCCCACCATTTGAAGTATTTTAGGCTCTCCTCCTCCTATTTGTGCTCATTTTTGAACACAACATGCATTTGTAACCGGATTTAGAAAATATGTTAGCAGTCCTGCATGGTTTGAGAGAATTCCACCTACAGGTGGCGCCATAGCAACATGATGAATTTAAATGGCTTTAAATTGGCTGATTTACTTGAGATTTTCACTCTGGTACAAAGACATAATGTTAACAGCAATAGTTGGATTCAGTTTCTGGATCCTGCTAAATGTTGTTACTAGTTCATGTCGCTGTGTTTTTTACATCAGGTCCTGAATCAGATTAAAACATGTCCCAACATGGCGTCTGAACATTGACGCTCATACCACATAACTCCCAACGTCCATGATTCGGTTTCATCTGGGACCTTTTTCTGACCTTTTATGTCCAACTCTTCTTTTCTCTCGCCTCATTTCCTCTGTTTTACACCATCAGTTGTCTGATACAGTAAAAAAAATAATATGTGCTGCCTCTGAATGCTTCCATTCAAAGCGTGAGCGAGGACGTCTGTGTTCGAGTAGAGGAAGAGGACTGAACAGACATTTGTGTAACGTGGAGTCTGTTGCAGAAAGGTTGTTGTTTTGTTCGAAGCTGTAACTGCAGCTCTTTGTAATGAGAGTCCTGCGTGGCTGTTCTGAGACCAGCTCGTCTATTCCCAAAACAGATGTGAGCCCTTTAACCTCAATCAGTAATTTCCTGTAATACCGGCGGCTCAAACAGAAGCTCCAGCGAGTCCACACTGTTACTTTTTTAAAAAAAACATTCATTAAAACGGCTCTGATTGTCTGAGGAAATGTTTTGGTTTATGTTGAACAAAAAAAGAATTTTAAAGGAGATAATGGCTCCGTCGTTAATGGCTTTTTTTCAGAATTTCATCATTGTTGCTTTACTTGTCTGTTACGAGTAGAGTGGCATAATTTGGGTTTATTTTATGATTTTTTTCCCCCCCTACACACACACACACACACACACACAGTCAGAAGAACAGAGTGATAATAGAATCATTGATGAATGAGCTGAATGCAGTTAGGGAAGCATGAAAGAGAGAGAAGGGGCGTGTTGAGATTAACGTAGCACAAAGCAAATTGGGTTTGCCATTATTACACAATTCAGACTGCAGAAAGCCCCTAACCATGAGAGACAAATGAGGCCTGAGATTCATAAAAGCTCCATTAACGGGAGCAAAGGGAGTGAGGGCAGACCATCAATGGGTCCGTTTAATACCAAACATTTATAGATCTGTGTCTATGGCCTGTGGCGTGTAATGACTAGACTGCAGGGCTCCGGCTTTCCAGGGACATCCAGACCTCTAAATTAGGATCAAAATAGATTCTTTGAAAGCTTCCCAACACTCGGTCATCTGACTGTGATTCTTAAGATAGCAAAACCTGCTCTTCATTAACTTTCCAGCTTCCTGTTTGTCTCTTTAATTAAGCTCCATCCAGATCCTCACACTGCAGTTTGTTCTGTAAATTCCATCGTCCTCACAAATCTCACGCTGTTGTGTTGTTCGCTCCAACGTTGGCATTAGCAGGTGCGTCAGGAGATCAATGGAGTTGTCACCGACTCCATAAAGCCATCACCATAACCATAACACAGCCGCTATAATACTCCGCTTAACTGACTGAGAACACATCATCGCCCATTCAGGCTAATGTGCTAATACGTCTTAGTGCTAATGTCAACGCGACGGTGGGACTCTATGGATGAGGCCCCCAGCGCAAACCAGATTATCCGGCCGTCTGACTGTCTCTCAAATGGCCAGAGTAGGGGAAATAGAGTGTCTCATTATCATCATCTGCAGACGGCTCTCCACTAATCTAGAAAAAAACGACGCCATCAGAGTCGGTGAATATTTCCTTAGCGGGCAGGAGCGCAGGGGGCTGCTCGCTGCCGGCGCAGATTGGCAGACGCGACTCGCACACACTCATCACAAGTAGTGTCAGCGCTCGGCGCCGGGGCATCCGTCAGCCGTATATAGATACAAATGGTGGGTCAAGTTTCAAAGTGAGTGAGGAGAGAGAGGGAGCGATGAGCCGATCGGGGGAGAGAGGGATTCTGGGATTGTTTATTGCTGAGCTGTAATTGGATAAACCTGGCTTCTAACCTCTTTAGGCCTGTCACATTGCTTCTTCCTCATGAGGCCAATCTCAGATGCCCTGATTGAGTTTATGCTCAATTGAAACTTATCAGCTTTTTTTTTTCTCCTTCTCTTGTTTTAAGAGCTTGAACAAAGAGATGTGTGAGTTCTTTTTGTTAGAACAGGTTTGGAGAGCAGGAAGTGGCTGTTTCGTTTGGGTTTAAATCATTACTATGGATGGATCCTGAAACCTGAGGGCCTAATTTTTAAAGATAAGCTCCGACGTCACCACTTCTGCTGAAATTAACATTCACATATGATCCATTATCACTATTTCCAATCCAGTTCACTAGAGTTGATTCTGACAGTGCTCATATCCACAAGTCTTTAGCATGAAAGTTTGGAAATCCCAAATCCACATTTAATCAGAAAAAATCTTTCCGACATTCCCAGTTTCAGGTCACTCAGAGTCGACAGAGAGGTCACGTCAGATTGTCAGCTAACGCTACAGGCCATCAGTGATGATTCAGCTGTGTCGTGCTCGTTGTTTATTGAGTTAATTTTACATTTAAATTATGGCATTGCAGTCTTTTAATACTGATCCAAACATTCCTAATGCAGCTGCTGGTGGAGAATCTACAGACAGCACATGTGAGAACATACAGCTGTGTTAATTCTTCTTCTATCATTATGAAAGTTTGTGTTATATATCATATATACTATATATTAAATCATATTAATTTCATTTTTGTTTATTAGTTTGTTCAGTTTTGTTCTCTGGATCAGTAAGAGCTGTGTTACTGTTAAGATCTGAACGATACCCATCATATTTCCAGTATTTATCCTGTCCCACATGTCACCTGAGCTTTACTTCACATTCTGGCTTTTGAATTCCTTGGGGCTGAAATTCGACATGAAGTTGCCCGAGGAGCGTCTCTGCCCCAGTATCACCCCCTGCCAACCGGTTCGTGCTCCACTGCCGCCAGCACACATGTAAAATCTGCAGTAATTGCCACGAGCAAACATATGCTCGGGTCTGTCGTGGCGAAGAGTGGTGTTTATTAAAAAAAGAGGAGGAAGAAAATCATCTTTCTTATATGCTACATGATTACAGTGAACTCCATTTAAGTCAAGTCAATTACGGTAATTAGGCATGTGATGAAAAGCACAGTGAAGCCGCTCACTAATTCAGGGAATAATAAGCTAATATAGCAGTCAAATCTAGAGATGCTTGATCAAATCAAATCCTTGATGCAATTTGTCACCTTTAACAGAAATCGTTCTTGCAAATAGATAAGAGATGGAATTATTTAGAAAGATAAATGTGAAAAAACCTGCTTCAATTTGGCCATTTGTCTTGATTTAATGTGTCTGCTGGAGCAGGTGGGCTCGTGCAGATGTTGGATCAGGCAACCTGCAATAAATCGACCGGTGTTTTGAAGCCAACTGCTTGTCCTAACTTTTACATTACAATCAAACAAAATGAGTCAAACATGACTCTTACCCGAAGCCAAGGTGGACCAGGCTGTTTAATACAGAACCTGAATGCAGCAGGGCAGCGTTCACTCTCTGATGATGCTGTCTAAAAATGTCAGAGATTCTTTGATGGACAATGAGGATTGTTTATTTGATCAGTTTCTCTTCTGCTCATTGATTCTGGTTCTTTTCTGTCCCTGGTTTCCGTTCTTGACATTTTATTAAAGTGTGGTCTCAAAAAACAATCACAAACAATTCAGTTATTATACAAACAAACTTTACTGAGAGAAGCTCGTCTCACTGTTTCAGGCTCCGTTCTATAACCTGCAAAGTAGAAGGAAGCTTAGTGCCTTAAAATCTTAAAATTTGGAAACAGCTCAAATTCAGAAGTGATTCTTGATACATGACCACAGTTTGTCCTTGTCTTGTTTCTGTCAAAACAAAATACAAACCAAGATAAAAACTTGGTTGTTCACTGTCTAAAGATTATCTGGATCATCAGATCAGACTCAGAAGTTTGGACCTGAGACCTGGTTTGGTTCTTAGGTTTTGAGTTCTCCTGATATTCCCACGTTCACACACCTAGAACAGGTTCTTCCCTCCTGATTCGCTCTGGCAGACACACACACACACACACACACACACACACACACACACACACACACTCCCTCCAGTGCAGTCACTTTCTTTCAGGTCCGTCCATTCACTTTTCCTCTCATGCTGATTCGTGCCCCTCTACCTTCCTCCCTTCATGAGTTACTTTCCAGAACCAAGGTGCTCTTTACATTTGAAAGACCAATTTCTTCTATTGGATTAATTCATCAAAGTTGCCTCGGAGCTCGCTGACCACTACGGCGGCAGCAGAGGAAGGAGACGTGAGTGTGGAGCGAGCATGAAAACTTCCTGCCTTTCAGTGGACGTTTCTCTCAGAGCCATCGTTTTGATTTGCTGTAATCCAAAGAGGCTGCACATGTCGTGATGTTTAAAGCATCTGAGCCGCTTTATTTTTGTCTTTTTCGTGTTTGTCTTTCTGTTTCTAATCGCTCCAACTGACTCATCGAAGTTTAGATGAGTAGAATCCATTTGAAGAACGATATGAATCCAACACTTTGGAATTGGTCCAAATATTCATGGTCCCGCCCCCAAAAAAAGAGTCCTAATAACTTTAGACTGTCCCCGACATTTCTTTTATCTTCACTGTCAAATCTTAAAGAAATATCCAAACTGAAGGTGCAATGAAACTTGCAGAGCACATTCACGTTCCACTGAGGATGAACCACTGTTGGACACTTCATAAGTTTTCCCTTAGAGGCCAAAATGTCATCATGCTATAAGTAGATTTCAGTGACTCTCTGGTATCATTTTACTTCCATTTAAAGGACAAACTAAAACTAAAAACTAATAAAATCTTGTATCTTGAGCATATTTTTCATTCAGGCCAACATATTTGTGCAGCGTAGTTCAAATTGCAGCCTCTCTCTCGGGGGGTCCGGCTTCAACCACCAACTGTCTAATTTGTTGGAACGGCAGTTTTGTCACATGTGGTTGGAAATTTTTCATCTGTCACATTTGTGCAAAACAAAAGCAAACAAAGCAACAATGAGCGTCTTTCATGAGCGTTTTGCGGAGCTCCTCGAGAGCAGCTTGTTTGCTTTGGTCTGACCGTAAATAGTTTTTTTATTGGTCTGAACACCGGTTCTATGGACTTCTTCAGTCAACAGAGTTTCTGTAATCTTATGAGATCAGAACCCAAGAACACAAAGTTCTAGCTGGATTTAAACATCACTTCAGGGTGCGGTTTACCCTCGGTTTACTGTGTTGTGCCAGGATTTCCATGAGTAATTACCGACTAACAGATGTCAACATCTGTCTTGTCCCCATAAACTCTTGTGTTTTGCAATCATTGCCTGTAATTGGATTCAGATACGCTTTCACAATCAATGAGTCGAACTGTGGCCTCATTTGTATCATGCAGTCAAATTCAATTTTGAAACATTGGATTAAATCAAAATCTTTCGAGTCTCAAAAGTGACTTTCTGCTTCGCGGAGGTGCGTCAGTGGTTTTGGTTTGCTTGGATTCAACAAACTTCTCAAACCACTCTCTCTATAAACAAAAGCTTAGTATTTTCCAAAGAGTCACATTTTTTTTTAACCACAATATGGTTTAATACACTGTTTCCTTCTCAATCCTGGTGCTCGACTCGTCTCACAAATCTACAGTAATGGAGAGATTATGATTAAGTATAAAACTGAGAGTTGTGTCGGTGCAGATATTAAATCCCACCAGGGTTCAGCTGACATTATTCTTCACGACCAAACAAATCAAAAAGACTTAACGCTCCATAGTTGAAATACTCAGCATGTTTTTTTTTTGTGACTGCAAATGTGAATCCCGGCTTTGTTAGTGCACTGAAAGGTGAAATGGGCCAGTGCGGCTTCAAAATGCTTTTCAGGTCTTTTCTCATCTGAACAGCTTTCTTACTTTTATTTCACAGGTTACAGGTTTCATAATAAGTTCAACTTGAACTTCTGTAGAGATAAAAGATTGATGATCATAACTTAACTGTGGAATATATTGTCAACCTTTAAGTTCAGCATCACAGATAATTCAAGGTGTAACATCTGCCTGTGTTTTATTTTCCAATTTCCGCTGCTCTCATTGCTCGGACGACCGCATTAACTTATTTGCCTCCGTCTCCAGAGCAGATTAAGTTGTAATTGGTTTTTTTTCAAGAGGCCAGAATCAAAAGGCCTCTTCCTCGTGACCTGGGCTACCTCAAAGTCAGAGCTGCCCCCTCCTCCCAACACCAACCATCCTCTCTCTCAGCTGCGCCCGCGGAGCCGCCGGTCGAGTGAACATCCCTGTTCATCATCAAGGGTTTGATGCGGCCTCTTGATGACAGCTCAGCCCCGACGTTCCCTCGGCCACTCGCCATATTTAAAATCAAATTAGCTGAACGGCTGAATGAGAGCCTGTAAATCTCCCCCCACACAAACAACCAGAGCGAGGGAGCAGCAAACATTGTGACTTCAAACCTCAGACTTCAGTGTCTTGCGGACGCCGCCATGTCTCTCGTAGTTTACAGGAACAGTATGAGGCACAAGATAAACATATTATGAAGAATATGGATATTACTCTGGTGTTATTTTCATAAACAAGCTCTAATAGTCGTCGCCGCTGCAGAATGCCCATCAATTCACCGACACCGACGAAAATGTGCTTGTCGTTCCTCTCAATTAACTTAAAGTCATAATTGGAAAAGGCTAAGTAGCTGTCGTCTGTCTTCAGCGTGGGCTGGGAAGCTGAACTTCAGTCGCTGGCTTTTAAGACGTGTGCGTGCTCTCCGCTTGCTATAGTGTGATTTGCAACAGCACACGACTGTCAAAAGCAATGAATCACATTACTTAAGTCAGTCATTAAAGACGTGCTATTGCTGTTACACAAAGTACTCACATCAGCGGCTCCCCGTGACACCGAAGCAAGCTTTTAAAGCTCTCACCTGTGACATCGCTCTCTTTCTTTTTTTCCCCATTATTATTCTGGCAAAATCTTTGGTGGTTAGTGCTTCTGCTGTGTGTTTTTCCCAGATCACTTGTCAATCAAACGGCGCAGGCGGCTCGATGCTGTCTTTGTCCTTTGATTCTCCGTGTGAGACGGGGACTGTGAGAAATGTGTAACATGACGGTTTGTGTGCGCTCACGACTTCACGATCGATCCGCCAGACAAAAGGCGTTTACAAACAGCGACAGTATAGAAGCGTGTAAGACGCAGACATACGTTGAATCACATTCATCTCGTATCAATAGAAAATATGAAGATGTAAGTCACAAATTAATTACTTTAAAGTGCTCCTCCACTCAGAGACGTCTTCTTCTCCTGGATGTTTGACCTTCGCTGTAGAATGAATGGTGCATTATGCAGATTGACATAAGAAGCTTCCTTCTCCAGTCACATTCATCTGACTCTGCTGTCCTTAAATCAGAAGTCAAGACGTGTGAGTATGACTTTGTGACTTCACAGCTTGTATAGAAGACAACTGATGTCCAATATGCAACTTACAGAAATGTGACATGGAAGCTTCAGCTCACATGAATAATATCATGAACAGTATTTGCATATTTATATATTCTGAATTTTACAATGAGAAAGAAGGAGCAGATGTGATTCTAAGGATTTTTAACGCACACATTGTTAAGATTCTGATTCAAAGTATTTTATGTCTTAAAACGTCTCATGCCCCTAGTGGTGTTTTCAACCATGCAGGTATTTTTGATTTTATGTGTCCAGGTATTGAGTTTTCTGCATAAATCAAGTGCAGGTGAACAAAAGTCCCATCTTGAAGTGTTGCTGTCAGCTGTTTACCTGAGCAACAACCAGCAGAGACACTGATTCTGCAGCTGAATCCTTTCAAAATGATTCAGCTCCGTTAGCAGCACAAACTGAATTCACCTCGTTCACCTCTCGTGTGTTGCGGTGGAGGCAGGAATCTCAGCTCGGTTCGACTTAAGGGAGGTTTGTTTTTGTAATTTGGGTGAATCAATCCTTTAAAGCCGCACAAGGCAACTTTAGAAACAGCGAGAGGTGTGAATTGAAATTGAACATCCATAAATCCAGTCAGGTGAAATCAGTGAACTCAGCGGGTGGATTTTCTCCTGAATATCTTTCCGAGCGAAAAGCTTTCTTGTTGCCGTGTTGCAGACGCCTCGGCACGACGTCGCTCTGCAGACGGAGCTGATCTGGTCAGTTGGACATGAAGCACCACAAGGTGACTAATAAGCAGGAAACAGACTGACGCAAGAAGTCCCAATATCTGTCCCCCATGCTGCGTTATTCACATGCCCGCCCCACCGTATCCTCCTGCACCCACTCTCTGCTGTAATGAGGGTCCCTGGCATGCTGGGAAAAATCTGCCCTCCTCCTCTAACCCCCCCCTGGTGTGTAGCTGTGTGTTCATGTGGCGTGTGCTCATTTGTCCATTGACGTAGCTCCCTGACGTATTTACATGTGTTGAGCTGTAATGGAAAAGCTTCACAATATAAACAGCGGTAAACATCAAATAGCATTATTAGCTTTTGTAGTTTGAGCCTGAGAAGAAGATTTTTACCTGCACACAGGAGGCGGATTTACAGAAAGGTGTTAGTGGATATCAGTGGAATCAGGTGTAATGTGAAACTACAGGAAAAGGAACAAATCAGTTTTTGATGGAGATGTGAATTAAATGGAGCCACCATGTGGTCATTTTACACTTTGGCTCATAACAGCTGAACCTTGAGCTGTAGACACAAACTTCCTTGTTCAAGATGAATCTACATGATCATTATATGAATCATTGCAAGGACACGTGTGATGTAAGTACATGGTCCCTGTTTCAGATTCCAGGCTCTTTGTTTTCTTTCCAGTCGGGATCTAAACATCTCTGAGTAAGAAAGAGCAACAGAATAATCAGGAAGACAAAAGTATGGTCCATACAATTGATTGTATATAAAGGTGGACGACATGAAGTCAGCACACGTCGATCATCCCCTGGTGGCCGGCTGCAGTATAGCCATGAACCCGCCCCCTCATTTTTTTCAATTCTGTCCATAGTTCTTATCATGCTGCTCTATTTTCAAAACTGTCAGCTAATTTTAAATTTAATGAGTTGTTTAATGTCATGATTGACAGCTCACGTGTGCTTGTTGTACTTTGTTTGCATATTTATTTTTTTAAAGCAATGCATTTCTATAAATTTGGTACCCACCTCTTTTAGGTATTTGCTATTTAAAGAGTAACTACACCCAGAATGAATGAGTGATGAGTCCGATGCTTCACACGACCTGACAACTGTGTGTAAAAGTGGATGTGATCAGATGTTTCGTTTTACACCGAGATGCTTTTGTTTTTTAATTTATGAACCGACGTGTTCAAGCTCAATCACGGCATCACTTTGCTCTTTGCAGTCTTAAATGCATTATGCAGTTGCAGCCAAATTCAAATGACATGCGCACACGTCAGCTATGAGAGACCCGGATAAATGTGATGACATTTCGCCTTTTGGAAGCTCTACAGGAGCATGATCAGTGTAAATGTCACTTAAAATTTGGCTCGATTCTTTCTCTTCTTGGTTTTTCAAATATCATTGCTTCCATCAGCCAAGTCATGATGATGATGATCCAGATGTAGATTAAAAATCCTCATTACTGCATCTTTCAGTGAGAACACTGACGTGAAGGATGGCGCAGATGTGTGGGAGGTTACACTCTGTACTGTCTTGTGCTTTACGGTGTTTTGCTTTAATTGAACCTAAAACGGGGACTTAACCATAAAATGTGATTTTTCCAATGCGCTGATCTTTTGTCCCTTTCTAAATGTCATCAGGGGGCCAACTACAGCAAAAACCCACACAAAAGAATCATTGAGGCCCATTACATTACACAGATAGACTGTGTGGGTATGTCAAGGACTCTTGCATAGCAATTACTGTTAAAAAATAATTGATTGCATTAACCTGCCCTTTCACCATTTTACAAGTCCGATCCATATTCCTAAGTGGCCATGTAGTGTGGGGTTTTAACCTAAGAGGAAACAGCGTAATGATTTTGTCAGGCCAGTATTGAATCGCTCAGTGGTGTTGGTGTTACTCATGGTGTGCTGCTTTTCAAGCATCCACACCACAACGGAAATGTCAGTGTGTGTCGTTTTCCATTGAGAGGAACCTACACACACACACACACACACACACACGCACACATTCTGATAAAGCATTCACACTTTGGGTGTTTTTCTTCTTTGTGTTGGTTGAGCTGGTTTCAGATTTTTATTAAGTAAAGCTGCCATAAAAAATGTGCAAGTTATCAATATGTTAACATGTGATGATTTTAATAGCCAGAAATGACCAAAATTAGAACAGCATTTTTACAATTTTTAGAAATATGAGAATGATTGGAAACAGAAATACGACTAATCAATTTCTTACATGCAACAAGCTAATCAATCAAACTGCACATGTCCATCTTGTCCGAGCTGAAACGACCATGTCAGCAATATGTGATTCATGATGTTTATGCAAACTGATGTCGGTCCAGCAGATATCCGTCTGAACTGCATTGTCATCTCATTTTTTTTTTATTTCTGACTTCATAACTTTTCATCATGTGCACACGTCTTTCCGGTTGACTCGAGAGGCAACGCGGTGAAAAGTGCGACGTCTGATGTGCTACAAACGCCATTAAATGAATCAATTCGATAACCCCCAACTCTCTCTCTCTCTTTCTCCGTGTCTCTCCTCTCTGATTCCCCCTTTCAAGGCACCGCTGGGGGAGAAATATAGATTTGATAAGGCCGCTCTCGCTCTCGCTCCACATCCATGCAGAGAAAATACATTTCCCCCCGGACGGAGCCAAGGCTCATCCTTCCTCTCTGGAAAGATTACAAAGCAGGCGGGGACGGAGAATGACACGATCTGCCTCGCCGTCCCCTCCACGTCAGCAAGAGACCGTTCCTGCACCGGCGTCCATAGGTTATGATGACAAGACTCCCAAACTGCTCAATCCATAACGCCTGGAGCTGCACCTGTCTGCCACCTTGTGTATAATTCATTATTATGTACTTATGGATTCCTGCACGCCTCAGAAAGTGCAACTCTGATTCATTGCAAAGGGAATAGAAACGCTCTAAACCAGCTCTATTATGGAGTTCTCCGCTGCAGCACCAAGATAAATTCTTTGTTATGTTAAGGCTTTACTGGCGCCTCTAAATCATTTCATAGCAATGTGGCTGAAACCGACATAATTATTGACGTTGTATCTCGCCGTTTAATGGCGTCGCACCGACACATGTAGCTCAACGAGCCGCAAAGGACCTTCTCTTTTATCCCTTCCTGCTTTTGCACGCGCTTCCTTTTATTAGATCTTGCAGAACCTTCTGTTCATGTGTTTCTCTTTTATCTTGCATGTTTGTATGATTCTCTTTTATCTATTTTTACTCGTGTCCCTCGGCGTCCTCTCGTTACGCAGTTTAAAGAACATTTCTTTCCTGCCCTGCATTGCTGCACAGTGCAGTCGCATTTAAGCCATTAGTCTTAAAATGTGTTTGTGTCAGTGCGTGGCCTGTTGTTGTTCTCCCACCTCCTCCTCCTCCCCTGCTTTTTCTAAGGCTGATGTGTCTTTCATTACCGGGGTCTGACAGCGCTGAGCCGAGTGGACGTCTGTTTGTCACCCTCTAATGGGGCTTGGCAGCCTACAAGTTGTGCACAACACCTCAGAGAGAGTGGCCTTCTCCTTCTGTCTCCCTCAGCGGAGGAAGAGACCAATAACACTGCCCTGCGCATTCAGCCCACTGTTCAATTTCACTTCACGTCTGCGTCAGTGCCGCGAATTGGATCGGGCACCTATGGACAAATTCCACGTCCAGTTGACTTGATGGGAATTGACCAAACCTTGCCAGGATCTCACACGGTGCTGGCTTTGATCCTGCTCCAGCTGTCAATTGCAATATACAGTTTAGAAGTAAGGCTATCTAATCCATTTTGAGTAAATCCTGCTTTTTGGTGTCGGCCTATCGACCTGCTGTACTGTTGCTTATCTCTCTCTCTCCTGAGCAAATGTTTCCATTTGATGGATTCCCAGACACACTCATATTAAGGCCGTGGACCACCTTCTGATAACATTTCATTGGATCCAAATAGGAAAACTTTGGATTTTGTCTCGTATTGTTGGGCCTTAATGTTTCTTATACATCTACCCGAAAAAGCACCTGTGGTCTGCTTTCGTTTTGTGTTTCAGCTGGATTGATTTGCTTCACAGGAATAAATCCTTCTCTCTTTGGCGCGAGTTTTCCACTTTTTGTCAGAGGGTTGAGACTGAACCAAACTCAAACCAAAATAAATCAGCAAAATCAACAGAAAACCACAGAGCTGCAGACAGACGTGCTGATAACTGCTATTTAATTCAATGTCAACATCAAAAATGAGACTAGTCTCACAAGAAAATCATCAGCAGTGAACATTTGTTTAAAAAACGAACCTATGTTTTGGATTTTGTGACAAGTCGCCTCCTCTGACCCTTAAATCCTCAACACTGGATCTTTAAAGCTTCCAAAAGTCTACTGGGCTGAAAAAAGACAAGGTTTCAACTCATCCTCGGCTGATGAACTCTTTGAGTCAAAACCTGTCTGGAGAATTTAATGAACCAAACAAATGTCTTATTTTGGAAAGTTTTGTTTCAGTTATTTTTAGCCATGACAACAAAATGTCTATAATGTCAAACAAGTAGATGTTGTTGGCAAATCAGAGTCACTCACATGAGTAATTTTCAAATTCATTTTGGGCATCATTCAGGTAGAGCTTGTCAAAAGTGTTCATTTATGGGGTTTTAAATTAAATATATTACAGTAAATATTCAGTATTCTTCTGAAGTCATTAACAATGTGTTATTTTATTTGTGTAGCTCAATATTACAAATCAAAATTTGTCTTTTAGACTCGATGTCAGAGCGTCTTTGGGCCTGAGCAGATCCACTGCTCCAGAGGACATTGTTCAGCCATGGTGTCAAAACCAACACAGGTCAAGCAATAAAAAGATAAAAAGCTGGAAGGACAGAAGGAGAAAATGGAATAATGGTAAGGAGGAGGAACAAAAGGCGACAAAGAAAGAGAGAAGAGAGTTGAATGATTAGAAAGACATCAGAAGATGGAAACGGCGACGAAAGAGAGAAAAGATCCAAACCCTCTCTTTTCTCCTCCAGACTGTCGCAGCGTCACAATGAGCGGCCTGAAACCTGCGTTACCACATCCAGACCAGAGCCCACATCTTATTATGAAGCCACTATCTTAATTTGATGACAGGAGGGAAAGAGAAGAGGATGCAGCTCAGGGTTGGAACAGGATGTGGGAGTCAGAAACCTGCTTTTCTCCGCTCCGAGATGAAAGGTTAAAAAGCCCAATAGATCTTTCTGTATTTAAATGCACCTCTGCGCCCGCGTGTGCACTTCCCTGCGTTCGTGCACGAGTGTGTGCGGCGAAGCGTCTGTGCAGCGAGCGTTTATCTGCGCGTGTTAGAACGGGGAAACGCCGGCTAATAACGAGATGTTCCTTTGAAAAATGGCGGCGCATTCATCCCGGTGTGTTCTTTCAGGCGAGCGGCACAGGGCGAAATGTCAAACATTAGAAATAAACAGCCTTGTCATGACAACTCTTGACGGAGAGAACAATACCGGAGAGAAAGTAAGGGAGGAAGAGAGTGATAGATGTAGCGAGATGGAAATAGAAAAGGATGGAAAGGCGAGAGAAAAGAGGGAGAGGGAAGATGAAAACACTTCCTCTCCTCTGCTCTTCCCTCTGAGTCCGCCTGCCGGTCCCTCCTTCCAAAGCTGCTGAATCTCTTCTTCTGTTTTTCCATCTTATTGTCTCTTTCTCTCTAAATCTTTTTTTTATTTTTTTATGCTGAAACCTCCTGGTGTCTCGCTCGGCTGTTTAACAATCCACACATCATTAGCGGCCGGCTGGGTTTCCTTTCATATCTTTTGATTTGTATCTTTGATCTGCTCATAATGCTTTGCTGACGAGCGGCAACAATTTTAGGATGATTTTGGTTTATTAGCATGTATGAGGCGCGTCCACCCTGAGAAAAAAAAAAAAAGATTCATATGTCATTTCTGCACTGTGCACAGCTCGGGTTTAATTTATGAATTTCAACAAGCGTCTCTTCAAGCTGAACAACAGAGACAGATTGTAGCGCTGATGTTATCTAGAGACGAATCCCGGAGCTGCTCCACAGGCAGTAAATAATTCAACATCTCTTAGGACACACCAGACATTGTATTTTTACTGGGATGTGGGGACAACATCTCCTTCACAACTGGAAGCCCCACATTCAAATAAAAGTATGATGTGGAAGTCGTATCTCAAACAGCAGTTCTATGAAGCGACGAGTCCATTTCTGACACTTATAGTAACTCATCATATACAGTGTGTGAATTCTATAAGACTGAAGTCGACGTCACTTGTCCTTATCTTTTCCTTTTTAGTGAACACAGAAATTGAAGTGTGAGAGTTAGCATTTCTAACACACCTTAACATCGACGCACCTGCTTCTCATTCTACCTGTGTAGGCAAAGCATTGCTCATTTCATGCAAGACATAAAAGAACAGGAAGTTTATGTCAGAGTCCGGAACGTGGTCACTTCTTTCTCTTTGCAATGAGACGCCCTGATGTACCGGTTACTGGTACTCGATTCATTATGCAATCTTACACCCTCTTACATATTTTTAAGTTTGTGAATGACACAGATTCTCATTCAGTTTTGCAGAAATTTCCTAAAGACTTGCAAACCATTTAAACCCATTATTGACATCATCGTTCGCGTTTGCTGTGTTGACTCATGCTAACGTGTTTGCACACTAGGTTGAGTGACTGTAAGCTACTTGCATCCACACCAGCAGGAATAATGAAGCTAAGGCAGCTGTTGGAGGCCAATGTATATATTTTTAAAGCACAGGAGCTTAGAAAGGTCAATGTACATTGAAATACGATGTTTAAAGTGAAGATGTAAGTGTAAACCTCTGCTGACTCTGGCCGATCATTAAACTGGCTGTTACTCTAAAAACATAATTCCTTTCACTGAGGATTTAAGTTAAATTGATAGTCTGACCTTGAAAATATACCTTTAGGATTTAAAATCAAGTCTCTATCTCTTGCAGCTCCCTGATTAAAGATAAAAACAATAATCGTGGAGCAGCAGAAACCCCAGATCCGGATCACCACCAGAATCTAATCGACAGTTCCTTTGCCCAGGGCCAATCTGCTCTCCAAATTTCACGGCAGATTTCCTGACAGACTAAATATCTAACATGGTGTTTTGAACCACCGGGCATATAAAGTGATGTTGATGGGTGAAAGACGAGACAGGTTTGGAGTTGAATGTGTCTGTGCTGTTGATTAAAATTTGGCCAAACACCTGAAAAGCTAAACTCAGTAAACAGTTCGATGTAGACAGGAGACGAGGTCGGAGCCGAAAACAAGTCCAAAAACCAGGAAACAGTCCAAGATATTAAAGAAGCCAACAGGGAACAGACAACTGAAGAAATCCTGCAGAGGCAGGTAATTGTAACCGGGGACAGGTAGCAGAGGTGATTTCCAGGATCCAGGCAAGACAGGAAAGTTCAGAACGGGCAGGAAGTCAGTCCATGAAAATACACTGGAGCATTCAGGATCAGATGTTGAGAACAATCTGGCAACGAGTGAAAGGTCCGATAAGGTTTAAATAGTGTCTTGATTGTGATTGGTTGCAGGAGAGAGCACAGGTGAGCAGATGAGGTGGGAGTGGGTGGCAGGTAGGAATGAATAGAAAACTACCGGAGAGGGAGTAACTGATTGATTGTAGGAATGTGGTAAAAATGAAACATGGAAACTCTCAGAAAACAGAATCAGAATATTTGTAAGAAGTTTGGCGAAGCTACAGAACCTTCATGCTGAAAAACAGGTCAACAGACAAATATTGGTAAAAGCAAAAAATGCAATTATGCCGTCTTCCCACGCCGGAGGAAAGTGTCTAACAACTGCACAAAAGGCTGCGACAGCTCACCTTACCTTTAATATGACTTCAGTACATTGTTGTGAGCAGCAGATTAATGAACAGTCATTACCAGTTGTCAGAGCTGTGTGTCCACTTCACTTAAACTGCTTTCAATGATGGACCTTCCTTTCAGCTCCGGGAGCTTTTACAAATTGCTCAGTGCCAGAAACAAAAAAGTCAAATTACTCACAAGTACATGCTGTAAAAAAAAAAAAGAAGAAGAAAAACAGCCCACTCTCCCTGGGAATAATCTTCATATTGGACCATCCTGCCGAGCAGTTTCCACCCAGCGCTGGTGTGGGCAGGACACTTCATAACAATGACGTCAGTCTCTTCGAGTAGTTTTAGTTTCTTACCCGTAACCGTGACCTGTTGCTGTTTTGTGACCGTGTTTTCTTGTAGTAGCGTCTTTTCTTCATATTCATGTGATTTGCCTCCAGTTCAGGTTCTGCATTCATCAAGTACAGAATGTGGACAAATGATAAATGGCTGCATTTGAAAAGTGCTTTTAAGAGTTTCATAATTAGCCTCTCATTCACACACACACACACACACACACACACACACACACACTGATGGCTGCCTACTCATTCGACGTGCTTGTGATTCATGCTTTTATCTGTGGCTCAGTGTCGGTCACTTGTCCTGTCTGCTGATTGGTCGGTGTGAAGGTTGCTCCGCCCCTTTGGTCCAGACTGAAGGATTTCAGGAGCAGTTTGATGAATCACCATTCATAGTTTCCAACAGATGAAACCTGCTGCTTTGATGATCCCCAACCTTTCCTCTAGCGAATGACTTAACAGAATTTGGTCCAACATTCCTGCTCCCCTCAGGATTAATTCTACTATCTTTGATAAAGTTTTAGTTTGGCTTATGACTAAATACCTGCAGAACTACTCACATTCCCATGAACCTCAGCTGTAAATTGTCTTTATCGCTAATTAGTAAATGTTATCATGCTAACAAGCTAAACTTTTATGATAAACATAGTCTTGTGAAATAGTTTCTACTGTGTCCTTTGTGCCCACATTGAAAGTGATTTTCCTCTTGGGAATAAATCATCAGTCAGTGCCTTAACCTTCCAGGCTACACACAGATAGTATTGACAGTCTTAGAGTCTTAGCAGATCCTCTAAACTCCGGTGATTGAGTTTTTAAAAACACATCAGGTCAAAGCTGCTGTGATGAATTAGGTTTGTAGGAAGTTCTGTACCAACTCTACTAAGATGAAGCGACATTTAACTCAATTTTCCTTACTTTCTTTTGCTCTACAAACATTAAAGCTGGATCTTAAAAGGAAGCTTGGCCATTTCTGTGTTTAGGATTTCTTTGCCACTAGATGACAGAATGGCAGAAGGAATGTGCTTCCTGTTGGACGACATTATCTCCCTGAAAGCCGGTGCTATGAGCTAGCTTAAAAAATCCCCTGATTTTGAACAAAACCAGCTTCATCCATCAACGTCGTCTTTGTTAAACCAAAAAACAATTTTCTAAAAGTGATTATTGCGTCCATATGTTCATCACATTAAGTTGAACATCCTTCAAATCCCTGAAAAACTTGTCACATCCCTTTAACTCCCATCATTCGGGCTTGGTTTGGTGTTGAGGACACGTCTTGGAGGATTGTCGCCTGGTTTTTGCCTCAGTATTTATTTCCAAGTATGATTAGGAAGGAAAGTGCTGCAGCCCTGGAAGGCGAATCCCCCCTTCCCGCTTCTCACCACCTGGGACGTCACTTCTGATTGTTCCAAAGTGACACCCAGCACCCAGATTCTGCCATCACTCGGAGGTGCTCACAATAACGCTCTCCCCCGGTCCTCCCTCCCTCCCGCCCTCCCATCCTGTCTCTCCATTCTTTTCGTCTATTCAGCTGCCTGTCTGGAGCAGTGACTGGTTCATCCTCATTTGCTCCACTCATATCCCCAGACTTGACATCGCCAAGCAGCCGCCACCGTCTCCTCTCTCCCTCTCTCTCCTGATTGGTTTTGTGCTTAATCTTTTTTTTTTCGTGTGGATTATTGTTGATTCGTTGGTGTGACCATTAACTCTTAACAGCAGATTTGTGCATTTTGCATTAAAAATCCAGCCTTAACGAACTGGAACACATAGACGTCAGTACGTAAACATCTCTCATGTGTTAAGATCTTGCATCATCATGCTTAAAAGTTTACGTAGTAAATGATCCAGTGCTTGTTTCTGTGCCTTCATGATTACACTGCAAGCAGGAAGTGCTGGTCGCTGATGCAGACTTCGTGTTGTGCAGATTCCCCAAATTATTGGCCAAAAAATGGAGCTAACTTTCTGAGTCCATTGCAACATTAGACTTCCTGAAGAGCCAATATCCAAAACGTGTTTATTGCAAATGGAAGCAAGACAAAGAAAAACAAAGTACTGATAAATTATTCTTATTATACAACTCAAATTTTTGCAGAATCATCGTTTCCTTGTGGCGACTGAGTTGGGAAACACCCCCATCTGAAAGTGATGGCATTTCTGTGTAGCCAAAAATAATAATATTTCCAATGTCTGTGGCATGAAGCTGTTGATAAAGAGAGGTTGATCTTTATTTTACCTATCAACGTGTGCCATATTGAATTTTCCACCTTTTCTTGCTCCTTGCATCATTCATAAGTGAGTCTGTGTTTACTCTCACCTTGTTAGATATCGAGGAGATGTGGTTTCATTCTAAGAGCAGCTCTCAGTGGTCGTGATACTTAAAAGTCAATGGGATGCAGAGAGAGGTTTAAGACGGGCACGAGGTAATGACAAGGTGATGAAGAGGGAAATAAAAGAGACGGAGTGAAGGTGAGGTGTGGAGGAAGAGTTCCAGGGGAGATTCTGATTGGCCTCTTCCTCTCCAGGTTTTAATCGGCCTGATCTGTAATTAGTGGCAACTGTGTCACAGCCAGACCTGCTTCGAGAGACGAGACAGGACACGCAGGAAAACACAAAGAGACACACACACACACACAGACAAAAAGGACACGGTAAAAACATGCATCAACATAAACATATAGGCTCATGGGGTTCGAGAAGACAGGAAACGTACATAAAGAAACTCTGTGCACAGAAGATTCTCTCTCACAGTTTAAGGAGACCAAACGCTCCATCAGCAGCACAGAGGGTTGAAAGCTCGTCTTCCCTCTGAAGCAGATAAAATGGAAATATTACAGCACATTCCAGAAATCCACTGAGGGACAAACTCCCACGTTCTGCTTTTATATCCGCTCTGCCTTCTGTAAACACTTAGAAGCCTTCCTCAAAAATCACCCATCGACACATATTCACTTACCGCTGCATCGCTCTGCCTCTCCTCTGCAGTGGATCTTATGGTGTCTTGCTAGCCCCGGGCTACATGCTGCTCCTGATTGCTACGCACCCGGACTAAAGGCACATCAAAAGTGGCCCCCGCCAGGGTTCGTGTGTGTCTTTGTGTGTGCGTCGAAAGTACGTAGGTCATTTCGGCTCTTTTTCACACATTAAAAGGCTCGAGACAAATGAAGAGCAAGCAAGTAATCTCTCCCGCGCCGTCTCCGCAGGGTGTGATTTAATAAGATTGATTCTCACAATAGATGAGTGAAGAGCTTTTTACGACTCTGTTTTTACAGTTTTACATCCGGTGACAAGTCGGAGCTGCTTCGTTAAGTTTAACGTTGGCGTCATTCCTGTACATATGTTTGAAAAATACCTTGAGTCAATGAGAACCCACGACAACACTGAACATTTTAGGATGAAGCTGATATGAGTTGATTTGTATTTGACAAATTGATTCTAACTTTTATTGTAACAGAGGTCTGAAATAATCACAGAGCAGAAATATCAATTTTTTTTGTTTCCTGTCCTGTTAATCATCTCAACCCCTTCGATTAATCTTCCACCTTCTATCTTCTTTTTGCTTGGGAACCACCTTTTGAGTCCACCTTAAACCTATTTTGGAAACCACTGATCTAATCAAGCTTACACTGTAACCTCCTTTAAGAAACAACTGATTTGTTCCACCTTAAAACTGTTTTGGAAACCAGTGATTTAGTTTAATGTTTGTTTTTGAAAATGACAGACTTATTCCACCTTAAACCTGTTTTGTTAACCACGGCTCTCACCTGCTTTGGGAACCTTAGCCCAACTTAACCCTCGTTTGCATCGAGAAACCAAACAGAGCTGAAAGAATATTTTGCAAAAAGCTCTGCTCAGTTTTTCTTTCCATTTCTTTTCCAGCACTTCTGCATCTTTGCAGTCGGACAAAAACGCAGTTTGCGTCATTTTAACATTTGATTTTCTCCAGCTGATCTCGACCTCGGCCTGGCGGAGCAGCGCCGGCGTCACGTCCACACTCTCGTAAGCCCGCTCAGCATGCATCTACGGCGTGGAAGGAAAAGATGTGAAATCATGATACACTTTCCATCGAGCGAGTGGAATTTGCACGTTTTGTCACGCACACATAAAGTTGCACAGTGATTTTTTCCCCCCACTCTGTTTATCTCACGCTGCGGAGGCACGTTTCATGGGAAGAGCGCGAACGTTGCACCTGTCAGTCCCTGATTGGCAAGCCATGTTTCCAGCACACACACACGCACGCGAACACACGCCACCCATGTTCATAAACTCCGAGAAGCTGCCAGAGTTGTTTTCCTGCTAATTGCCTATGCTAATTTTATCTCCAGAGTCGCAGTAAAAGTATTAGTGCAAAGCTTTTCTTGGTGCTCAGATGTTTTTCTATCCCTGATGTCTTTGAAAAAATAAAAATCAGGCAGATTCTACAGTAAATCTTGACTGTAAAAGTTTCTCATTGATGAAAACGGTTCACACGCCCAAGGTGACGATTCATTATTTCGCTTCTTTAAATTATTGATCTGGAGGAAAAGTGATAATAGCGTTCAAATTGCATCTATATGAGACACTTATAGTCGACAACATCGGCAGCGACTCGCTTCATTCCTGCAAACATTAGCGCCTCTTTATCTCGGCCACAATTACAACCCTCTCACTCCGAAATGCGTCACTTATCGGCTCGGGCCGCGACCTCCAATCACAGCGTGACCTTTGAACTCCTGAGCCTGGCGCTGGGATATTCCCATTTGGGCGGCTTGGTATTGACTCAGAGGTTATTGGTTCAGCTAATTGCTATTTGCATAGCTTTATTAGTATCCCAGCTCTGCCTCCGTGACATTTCAGTCTTCTCTCCCCGTCCTCTCTCGCTCCGTCTCCCTGTTCCTCACATTCTGGGAGAGGAATTAGACAGTGTTTGGTGTGTGATTAAGTATTCATGCTTAAAGTAGCGACGGGCAGATCTCAGGAGAGAGAGCCATGGAGGAGGAGAGCAAACATTAATATGCGCTTAATAACTCTTTCTATCTGCTTCCTTGTTTTCCCATTCCGTCTGTCTGTCTCTGGCCGGGTTTTTCCTCCACATATTTTTTTGTGAATTATAAAATATTGAATTTGAAAGGATGAATGGAAATGGAAAAATCTCATGAAATTTTAATGTTTTTTTTTTTTCTTTCTTTTTTCTGGAAAGAAACGGTTCAGTAAATATCAATGGAGCACACATTTGTTGTATAGTGATGGAAACTTGGCACGACTGAACCTCGATGTTCAAACAAGTCTGAGGCATTAAAGAGTTTTGTTTGTGACCTAAAGGTTGTTGGTTCAACTCCTGAAGCAACAGGATGAATTTGGCTGTGGAAGCCGACTGTCGATGACCTTTACAGTAAAACTTGTCTGTGCAGGATTCACACATTTTTGAATTTGGTCGAAACGCATCTTCTTGCATAGTTTTACAGAATGACATCGACAAGAAACATTGACTTCAAATTTCTGCAGGATTGTTCTACATTTTTTATAAACGTCTGCGACTAGAATAATTAAAATACTCTGTATTCTTCATGCAGTTTATGAACTTGACTGACACAATGTTCCTCAAATAAACTATTATTCATCTTCTTTTTGTTGAACATTCTCACTTCAGTCGATGGAAAGATGCAAACAGTTAAAAACATCTTCAAAGTTTAGGAAATGGACTTTGACTCTGTTTTATTTGCAATTTTGAATTTCCTTCCTCTGAACAGTCTTTGTCACCCTCTGGACTCTCTCTCTCTCTTTATGCATGTATGTCTGTGTGTGTGTGTGTGTGTGTGTGTGTGTGTGTGTGCACATGCCATTTCCTGCTCCGTGTCTTTGTGTTTGTCCTGTAGTCTCTCAGCTCGCCGAGTGTGTGTGTGCATGTGTGACTGACGGTGTGTGTGTGTGTCTTCCAGAGTGAAATGTCAGTCTCATTTCGCTTTTATTACTTGAGGGACGAAGAGGAGGGCTTTACTCTGTAATCTCAGCCTCCCCGTGGCTGCCGCTCAGGCCCTGACGTACCTGGGAACACACTCGCCGCAGTTACATGGAGGCTTTTAAACACCTTATCCTCAGACTATTCCATTATAACCGCAAAACATTTTGTTTTGTATGTACATTCCTGCTGCGCACGCCGCTGTGAAACTGCGGGTGAAGGGTGACAAATGGTTCGGTTAAAAGCATCACGAAAAGAGCATTTGATTGACTGATTGATTGTGATGGATTGGCCTGCGGGGGTGTGGATCGGAATAATGAACGCCTTCGTGCCCAGGGTGGTTATTCAAAGCACAACCTCTCTTGTAAAAGACCTTCAGTCCAAAACACTTGTCAAGAATTAGCTATGAGGGAAATAATAGCGCTGCGTGTGGTCCTGGTAGACATGTCAGAGCACAGTTCTTACATCTCAAATGCTGCAACGTGTGTATAATGCACAGGTGTCAGGGACTGTTCTTGCAGTCGAGATCGCATTTCAACTTCGGCTCAGGTTCAGAAAACACACGGATTTGCTAAGTTGAGGCCGACAAAGGTCTCTTTGCTCCTTTATGTTGGAGCAATATTCAAAACTGTCTCTCAAAAGTCTGACCTCACTTCCACCAGGTGAAGTGAATGAAGGCATATCAGCGACTCTTCTTCAGATTTATCGATAATTGTGAGAAAGTACTGAAGGTCAGTTCTGTGACCAAAGGTGATGGTGATGTCTAATTTCTTAATACAAGCAAACCAAAATACACATAACATGATGGAGAGAAAAGCCTCACATTTGAGAAGCTGGAAGGAGAGTTTGCTCATCAAATTGCAATTGTTTTTTTTTTTTTTTTTTTTCAATCAACCAATCAATGAATCGCGTCAGGATTGAGTTAGTCCTGACTTCATTTGCATATCAGTGTTAAGATTCAGCAGGAGCTATGAATGGATTCAGGTTCTTCTTCTGCTTCGGGCCGTTCTTTCTCCAACATGTGAGATTGATTATTTTACTGTAGGTTTGCATCTTTCACTAATCTCCTCCTGCTATAGAATGTTCTATTAACATTTGCTGCTTAATTTAATTCATCCTGCTGTTTCCAGCCTGGTTATGGCCTGTCATCGTGTTTTATCTTCCTACCTCTGGGAAACACTTAGTGGAAAAGAACGTGCTCTATAAATAAAATTACTATTATTACTGAACCCCAGCAGCTACAGGGAGTCGTTTCTGTTTTCTGCCGTCCGGTTTCATGTCAAACTGCTGGTCTCTCCCACACTGAGCCAGCTGTGGTCGGGCTGTCGGTGAATATGTTAGCATGCCAATGAGGCCTCTATAGATCCGCTGTACACGTCGTCTTTGCACAACTTGTGTGTATGTGGTGTGTGGGAGGGGAAACAGTGCCCTCAACCTCCATTCCCCTGAGCCTGAGGGAAAAGGTGCCTCTTAAAAACACCAACATGTGTCTGTTAACTCGCAGCTATAGCTGCACAGCGAGAGGTGAGCCGGTCAGTTTCATATCGCTAATGTGGGTTTTTTTTCTTCGCCCTGCAAAGGGAGGCTAGAGCAGGTGGAGGAAAGGCCAGAGAGAGAGAGAGAGAGAGAGAGAAGGGGGGCGAGGGAGAAGGGAAGGGGCAGATGAAATTGAAATCCAAGTCAGTGGATAAAGAAGCAGGACTCTTCATTTTGCCTTGTTGTGCAACCATGTATATTTCCCACCCGCCATCGCTCTCCCTCCCCGTCTCTGTCTCCTGCCCCGCAGCGTCCCCGCCATGATTGATATGCACCGAGAGCGAAGCTAGCTACAGAGACAGAGAAAATCATGCATAAAAGATGAACGCAGTTTATTGTGTTTTCCTGGGGGCCAAGGGGAGAGCTGAAGTTATGGATTTATGCGGCGTGTGATTGGATGAGAGCCCGGACCCGTGGGACAGATGTTGAGCAGGGGGAGGTGGTTTAGAGTTTAGTGGTACAGAGCAAGAACTCGTGTCGGACAGGTGCGGATCACTTGCTGACAAGCGGCGGGGCTCGCCGTGGCCGGAGGGAGCCGCCGGTCCTGCGCGACTTCAGACCCTCGCTTCACTCTCTGCAATGGAAGTTGGCATCATAATTACATTATAATAGCCCGAGCTCACCTCTTCATTCAGCTGTGAGCCGCCGAATGGACTGAGCGGGGTCTGTCTGAACCCTCGCGAAGGAGCGTCACCTCGTCGGGTTACGCTGATTAATTGGTTTGCTGATACGTCGGGTCACTGCAAAATTGGATATTGGCCGCCGTGATGGATGTGATGCAGTTTGTTTGATGACAGTGTTTAATTGATCAATTTCTATGGGAAGCCATTAAACTGAAATCATTCTAATGAGACATTTTGATTGGATTCCACACAAGTGCGCTCGAATATATTTTCCTCTTATCATGGAGAGTATAAGTGTCCTATTATGCTGTATACATGTGGTTAATGAGCAGCCTGCCGAGAACCAACTCACCATGAAAACACTGGATAGTTGGAAACTTTATTCTACACAGGAGGATGTTTTGATTTGAGGTTTTAATCCTACCTTACTAATTTTATTCATAAGTTCAATATCATGATTCATGCATGTGTGAGACATCATCACTGTTTGTACTCATGCAATTTTACTTTTGCACCAACGATTCAAAACTAGTTCGTGCTCTCGGTGTCTTTGAAAAATACTTTTGGTTCCTGAGAAGAAAGCGGTCACGCAGAAATAGGCCCCGAACCAAGAATAAGTGTAAAACCTGTGTGGACGTCCATGTGAGCAACATACTGATAAAAGTGGGCCGTGTCCTGTATCTATGCCAAATGTGTAACCCTTTAGATTCTGCACGTCTTTGAGAGAGCGAGACAACCTCCATAAAATCTAAAGTTAGAAAATGCACAGCACATCGTTGGCATTAGTAGAAAACTTTTTTGCGAGAAGGCCAGACTCCACCAGAAGTCATCCTCTTCTATTTAACAGCTCAGAGAGCTAATGGAGCAGGAGGCCCCGCTCCCTCAGCAGTGGCTCAGCCGACAGTGTTTTACTGCTCATTGTGTTTTGTCAGCTTAAGGTTTTTATCATGCGCCATTTGGGGACAAATGATGCAGGAGGATTAGAAGAGTGTCGTCTCACAATTTGACTGAAAGACGTGCGATTTAGCCGGAGCCTCTGGCCGATGATTCCAGCGATCGCATTTAATGGGGCGGCCTCCGACAACTTCGTCAACAACTTTAAGAAAAAATTCATTTTGATTAGAGGTTTATTTAGGTGATCGGCCGCTAAATGCACCTTTAACAATACAGAATTTACTCAAAATATCAGGTATTTCAGGCACTTTCAATTTGTAAACTTTGTGGCACAGATCACAGATTTTGCAGAACGATTTATCAGTAAAAGCTCGTATCAGCACCAAGTTTGTTTCCTCTCTCGTCATCTGTGAATATTCCTGAAAATCACCTTCATGTGTCCAAATACTGCTTCATTACGACCATCAGGCGATCACGTCCACGCACGGAGACAAAGTTTACCTCTCGATTGTGGATGGCTCGGCCGCGACTCGTCCGTCTCTCGGAGCTGCTCCCATTGATCGCGGTCAAAGTGCAGGAGTGAATCTACCTTATTGATCTGCTTTGATTCCTTTGTTTCATCTCCTCCAGCTCAACTAATTGGGCTATTCTTTGTCGACAAGATTGACTTTTATGCCTGATATTACAGAGCTGTATTTATTCCCTTGAGGGGAAAAACAAATTAAAGGGAGTGTTTTTTTTCCGTTCTCCTCCCTCTCCTTCTTTCATACTGATATAATTCATATAAAACCCCTTTTTCTCGAAGATGCTCATAAATTCAGAGAAGAAATCATTATTTTCTCATAAATGTGATGATATTGCTCTCATCGGGCGGGCTGTGATGTAAAAGCACTTTATGAGATGGGCTATCTATCCCACTTGTCACATGACAGCTGTTTGGGTTTCTGATTGGCTGAGCGACGTTGGCGGTAATGCCATTTCATTAAATAGAGACGCACAGACGTTTTCCATCTGGGAGCAGAAGATTCTCCTCATCTGTCTCTTTGCCAGGGGAGAGTTAAAGATGAAAAGTGACCTGCTCGCTCTTCCTCTCTCCCTATGAGGGACGTGATGTCTCCTTAAAGACTGTCTGTCTCTGTGACTGGCCGTCTAGTAAACAGAGATGCATTGATGCCAGTGCGTCCCCTTTAGCCCCGAGGCCGGTATTGACCAATGCATTACTAGGAGGTTTTGTCCAACTGGAGTGATTACAGCGTTTAGCTGAGATTTACTCAGCAGTTAGGGAGACAGGTCTGTCTGAGGGAGATGAAGTGCTCTGCAGGCGGGAGGTTGTGGGTTCGGATCCCCGGGGACGGGTTTGTCTCTGAGAGCTGCTTCATTAGACGCTCCGGGTTATTCACAGGGAGAATTATGAATGTTCGCAGAAGACAAAGCGGTTGGTTCTGGAGAAGGTCGGGCAGCAGAGGTTGGTCAGAGATTTTTCTGCATCAGGTGCAGAACAAGAAAACACATTATCCTCCAAAGGTTACGGGAACACAGATGGCAAATCTCCATTCTGCTGTGGCAGCTACAGGGGGCTGGATGTTAGTGGAGCAGTTTCTGACGCAATGAGAGAGAAAAATACCACATATTATGATGCTAAACGTTGAATTCACCATAAGTGTGGAAAGTTGGGAGGCAGAGGAAGGAGGGGTGGAAAGTTCACGCTGTTACTGGTTCAAACTCAAGCATCTGCTGTTGCATCAGGAGAAAACATTTAACCAGGAAGTGACATCATAGCTGAGCTGACAGTTGAATTTCTGCTTCCAGTGGTGGGAGGTCTGATTCAAAAGTTAATGATTTGGTCAGTGAGGCTGAGGATTTCGTGTTGAAGATTTCCTGAGCACCTCTAACAGGAGGAACATAGATCCTAAACTGTGACACGGAAAGCTTTGACATTAGAGCTGCAACGATTCAGTTATTATATTCTAACTATTATCGTCTTCCAAATGTAAAGCCCATCTCTGGACTTTGTGTTGTCTGAACATTTCCATCACGTCCATCCTGTTCAACAGTCCGTCCTTCTCCGGCCCACCGTCATTCATCAGCGTTCATGCATCCGTTCAGTGTGATTCGTATGCAACGTGTCCTCATTCATTCTGGCTGTGCACTCAGAGCTTTCCGTTCCCTCTGTGGCTTCTTGTGTGTGACAGCGTCATTCTTCTGGCGACTTTCCTGAAAGGTTGAGACACACTGGTTGTACATTTCTAACTTTTGTCCACCACTGACAAATCATAAAAAAAACATCTATTTCGCCCTTTGAGTCTCCAGCCATTTTTATTCTGCTCTTAGTGCCCATTTGCATGAAATTCTTTCCACTTTCACTTTGAGATGTTCTGACTTTCGCTGCAGGTTAAAGCTAAAGGTGAGCTGCAAATGTAAACAAGGCACTTTTCCACAGCTTTGGGACAAACATACAGTCAAATGTTGCTGCTGGGGAAAGTGTGTGGACGCCAGAAATGAAGGACAGACAGTGGATGAGCAGCTCGCTGTGATTGAAATATCAGCTTTTTTTTGGCACTATCTGAACAAGACAAAAGGCCAAATGTCCTGTTTACAGGCAGACAGGTGTGATGCTGACAGCTCATCAGGATAAATGACAGTCACAGGATTGGGAGAATCAGAAAATTACAAGCCAAGAAAAAGGGAAAAAAAAAATGGAGACTGGCTTCCAAGATATACATACACGGTTATTTGGAACATGTTACAGTTCTGTTTCCAGGAATTACATTTACATTGTTCATGTTATTAATTCTGCATCTTAGTCTTTTTCCAGCCAAGTTACACTCTCTGATTAAAGTAGTAATAATGAATAAGGTTCTTGTTTGTGGCTCTAGAAACTGTCCTCTTTTATCTTTAGTGTGGTTTCATCCATCTGCTGAAGCATCATATTTTCAGAAGACTAAATTCAAAATGTCTTAACGTTACATGATTAGGTCCAAACGTGTCAAGTTTCGTTCTGCTCCAGAACATGAGACGTCACCTTGGGGAATTATGGTAAATACTAACAATAAATCATCTGTATTGTCTATGAAAACACGCAGCTTTAGACAGAATAAGAATTGATTGTAAACTAATGTAACCTAATATAATCCTAATAACTTTGTAACTGTGGTAAATACCTACGAAATTAATTTGGCTGCTGTTGGTTTTACGATGTTTCCCTGCGGGCGCACTGGCGACCATTAGCTCTAATGAAAATGACACGAGGAACTCGGCGTTCTGGGGACGCGAATATTTCCCTGAAGACTCCTTTCGCTTGTTTGGTGTCGTGCGCGTGTTGCTCTGTAGCTGCTCCTGCGTCGACTCGGCTCAACGTTGTTGTACATTTTTCAGCCTGGAGCGAAGATTTGTAGGCGTTAATGTGAAGCGGCGCGGCCGCTCCTCCGCCGCCTCGAGCCAGAACGTGCACGCCGTCGCTTCATTACAGGTTTGCTCTGTGGCTTCGCTGTATGTTGTAATTCCTCCTTAAATGTTTTCTCTGGGTGAATTAACATGCTTACACACACTCCTGGCTATCAGCGTGTCTATGAGGCATGACGGGCTCATTGCATGTTTTCTTTTGCATGAAGCAGCGGCGCCGTGAATGGGGGATTATTCCAAGGGCCCTGGGCTGAATGAGGCCCTCAAACATAGAACATTAATTATCCAAGGAAATCATTTAGGGGCCCCTCATAATATTTTAGCCTCTTGGATTTTCAGAATTAAAATAATAGTTTGCTTGTCCTTGATGGAAAAACAGGCAGAAACGGAAAAACAAAGGGCGACAATGTGTTGGAGGCGAGTGCCCATGAAAACCTCCACATTCTCATTACCGTTTCAGAATCACAGTTTATTGGCTATTTTCGCCTATGACGACTTTGCCTCAGAGTTTTGGTGCATAACAATAATATTAATAAACATAAGTAGAAAAATATAAAGGAAGATAACAGGCAAGTCTAGAAGCAAAATAGAAAACCACCCTGAAGGTTTGATTTCGCTTAAATACGCTCTATAGATCAACATTAGCCATTTACAACATTCTTACAGTCGTTACAGTTTGTGTATTAAGCTGAAATTGAATCAATACTTTGCCCTGAATAATCCACGGAGCTGATAATGGAAATGTCTTTGGGGTAAACCCTCGTCTACTTCTCTCTGAGCAGGAGACTCCAGCCTGCAAAGATAAATTCATTATTAGTATTTGAGGTTGTCAGATGGGTTTTGCAGGTGTAACAGCAGTGTAAGCTACATCTGTGATCTACGGGGGCCCAACATTATCTTCTTTCGCGGGGTCCAAAATCTCTGGCGGCACCCCTGGCAGCGAGCGCTGGCCTTGTAATTTCAGCGAGGAGGTGTCATGTTTAGTTACGCTCTCCATAATGGAGAGCTCCTCTTCTCATTACCCTCGCTTTTAAACGGGGCCACACCATAGCAACATGTGGCAGTGATCAATTTGAATGTCATTAACACGGGCGGCTTTAAGGGCCAGCCTTCATTCTCCCCACTCCCTAAACCGCAGTAATTGAATCAAGGAAACGGGCGGCGTTGGAGAGCTCCTGGTCAAGCAAACAAAAGGATTATTAACATCGGCGATGACATTGTATTTACAGGAGAGGCTGAGGGAACTGTGCCATTTACAAAGCAATTTGCCGCCGTGATGATGCAAGAATAAATAAATGGGAGTTTGTTGTTGATTTGTGTGCAGGAGCGGGGATTGTGACACGAGGGAAACGGCATCCGGAGGAGTCAGGCGCGTCCTCAGGCGAGCGTCGAATGACTGGGGACCCTGTTTTAATATGCTGTTTGATGCCTGGAGTGCATCACACTGATATTCAACATTCAAAACACAACTTGTCCTCCTCTAACCTTTAAGAAGATTAGAACTATGTGAGCAATAATAGCTTCTGAGTTGCATACGTGAGGATGTTTTCGTGTGTGCGTGCAGTCATCTCTGGCTCCTTGGCAGTGTTTTGGTTTCTTCCCTTCCATGTGTGCGTGTTGGTTCAGACTGCTGTAGTAGTGTTTCCGATGGCAGCTTTAGTCTATTTTCTGTGAGAATAAAAATCCAAGCCCATCTGCAATTTGTCTTGATTAAGCAGGGTCTCCATCTGCGAGCACCGATCTCTTGTTGGTGTCTTTTCCCATTTGCAATATATTTCATTCCAGCAGCCCCCCTGTCCACTTAACACCCCCACCTCCTTCTCCAAGCAAAAGATTAACAGATTAGAAGTAACATGATTGCCTGCTTCCTCTTTTTATTTGTGCCTGCCGCCTTTTCCCTCCCTTTTCAGGAAGAACTGAGGGGGAAAAAATCATCAGCTCTATGATTTGGCTCTTTGTGTCCCCGTCTGCAATATCAGGCCAGTCGAAAGCACTTAATGTCCCAACTATTCTAATTTCATCTGTCTTTCTTGCTCTGTACTGTATCACATGACACATATGCCCACACACACACACACACACACACACACACATTCATTAGGATTCAGCACAGATGTATAGTGTGACCAGGCCTATTTCTCCAGCCTAGTGTATAGAGGCCTATCACACACCTCAGCAATGCGTAACCAATAACTGAAAAAACGCATGACGGAAAATGAAAAGAGATGGAGGCAGATGAAGTGCAGTCGATGAGAGAAAAGGTGGAGTTGAGAGTTTTACTGGATGGAGAGAGCGGGAGAGACGGAATCAGAGAGAAGAGGCGAGGATAAAAAAATGAAAGAGAGATGGAGGGGGTTTAGAGAGAGATGGGGGGGAGGGTGGTGAAGCAAAGGATGGAGGATCTAGCAAGCTGGGTGGCATTAGTAGGGAAAGCCTCTCCACTTCTGCGAGATAAGAGATGGCCCTGGCCAATGATGTGGAATGGTTTTGATTGGCTGAGCCTGATCCCCCGGCCGAGCGAGCCCAGGTCCTCTCCTGGCGCACGGAGCGCCGCCGTGACGCTGTCGGATATTTCAGACTTCACTCCTACAACCATGACTACTGGAGGGTGCTGCGACTCTGACCTCATCCCCCGACGGCTCAACGTTTCATACTTCACTCCTGCAACGCCGGCTCCTGCACAATCGGAGCCTCGGGTGTTCGTCCTGTGCAGGTTCTGTACCAGCAGAACGTCTTCGCTTTTGGAAACACAACCTCCGCTACGACCATCACGTCACATCATCATGTAGGTTTCAGTCCCAACCCAGTGGCTCTCTCAGTTTTCCTTTTGGATGTTTCTGTCCAATTCCAACATTCAGATATTGAGTCCAATCCCACCAAAGACCATCAGCGTTCACATTTTTATAAACCATAACCGAATACTGCGCTAACAAAGTGTTTTATTGACTAATCCTAAACCTCAATACCTTAAGTCTATGTGCCACACTATGATCTTTCCCTTCCCTTAACTGATGTGAAACCTGTAGAAATCCAGATTTTTAAATTCTTGTCCAGGGTTTAGCAGAATGCGACCGACGCAAACCCAAACTGATCCGACAGAAACGGGACGTTCACCGTGTCCTGACGCGTTCTCTCCGATTCATTTCAAGCTGTTCCTTTGTCCAGCTTTGAAAACCTTATGGTCTGTATCCTGTTGTATTCTTCATTGTTCAGCTGGGATAAGCTCATTAGTCGTGATTGCTGCCTCCTGGTTAAAATACAATGCTCTTAAATCCTCTGTATGTAAAATTGTATGTGAATGTAAAGGGACGCGTGTTTGTTTATGGAAAAATGAGACAATCCCACCAACACCTCATGTCTGTGTGTTGCTGTCAGCCGTTTATTCTCAGTCTCGCCTCAGGTCTTGGTCAGATGTTGTGGAGATGTTGACAGGTCATATCTTTTACTACGGCTGTGTAGTATTTTTAAATCCCACCCTACAGAAGTACAAAACCTAACAAGTCCTTGTGTTTTTAATCACATCATCTTATCATCTGATTTCATGATGTCAGAATCTCTCCAGTTGCGTTGGGTCCAATCAAAACATGCTGCTTCCACCTGACTGTGCAAGAAAGTCATTTTATAGATGTGACCTGGAAAACATCACAAACACGACTTGGTTTTTCATTGTAAAATCATCCAGAGTTCAGTAAGCAGCCTCCTCTGCTCTGACATTGCTGCTTCCTCATCCTTCCTGACCACCGCCACGACTACCTGCGGGCATCTTGACCTCGCTGTTACCTAGCGAAGCAGCTGGCTATGATTATGTAGCACGGAGGCTTTGGCAGCCGGAGCCGAGGAGCCATCTGGAGCAGCGGGAGTTTGGTCCCAGCGGGCCGATCGACCCGTGGTCCGGCAGCGGCCCGAGCCCGGCGAGGCCGACGCACAGAGACGGTGAATGCAGTCCTGTGTTGTGTTAAAGTCCCGCTGCGTGTGAAAGCATCATGACCGACATAAACAAGTGTGTGAATGCGACAGCGACAGTCTGGGGTTGAAGTGGCTGAAATATGAGGATCTATGTCGCTCATACGAGATCATACGAGAAAAAAAAAAAGTTTTTCCAAATTTCAATTTTAAATTTCACTGCTTGGCAGCTCTGTGCTCAAATTGCTGCTGTGAAACATATTTTAAACTGCTATTTTTTAAGGACAAATCAGTTTCATAGTCAGTCAAAAATAGGCAAAACCTGCTCTTTGACTTTCCAGTAACACACCCTCTTATTTGGGTCTAGACTCTGTAAGTAATATGATGAATTGAGTGCAAATTTAATGACAGTTGCCACAATATAACAGATAGTTAAAATATTTAAAAGTGACAGCTATAGTAGATATAACTGAAGTGCAATGGCTCCAATTTGGGATTCACTATATTTAACACAATTAACAGCATTTAACGAGCCACTAAGTGACTTTACTTGAAGTGTTAATTAGATTTGATTATTTTAGATAAAACTTAAATGATGCTTGAAGGAGACGGGGTCACAGCAGCCGCAGAGAAACACAGACAGTGCGAGTAAAAATATGATATTTAGTGAGATTAATAATAGGATGTAATGAGAGTTGGACGACAGAGGGACGGCGTCGTGTCTGATAGGTCAGAACATGTGGTTATCAAACAGACGCAGCTCGGGGAACGACTGTGTTCGGTTTCATAATCTGAGTGCGACACAGTTTGATTCTGTCTTTATCTACGGTTTGTGGCTCGGCCCGACGCCTGTCCTCTCCTCTATCCACTGTCCACGCTGAACCCTGGCAGCGAGCTTATTGCCGCGAGGTCAAACCCAGAGTCCGAGCCTCAAAGGCCCACACAGCGAGCGGCGGCGGCGGCCACAGATTACTGTCTGACCGAGCTGACCGCGGACAAAAGGAGTGGACTGTCACCGGGGCCTTTTTGAACGCTTCAACGTGGAGACCCGGCCCGGTTTTGAAGTCGAGCCTTATCGCGGCGAGCTGCACAGATGAGCCGCTCTGTATCCTCGCTTTTATCAGATCAGATGGCGACAGGAGGAGCGTTAGCAGGAGGCGATTCAGCAACTTGGAAAAGCTGCTGGAGGACATGAAAAGCTTCCTGAGAGACGAGGACAACTCGATTTCTCTCATCTTCTCTGACTAATGTGCCGCTACGCATCTTCATGTTTGGCCTGTTAAGATGCGCTCGCTTGCAATCACTTAATAATCTGTTACATATGGGGAAGCAATGATGCACCTGGATTGCATACAAACAGTTGGGAGGAAAAACATATAAAACAGATTGAAGCATCGGTGCATCAGTAAATCCTGATATTTAACAGTTTGTTTTTCAGCATCTAATGATTTTCAGCGTAACGATGTCACTTCAGCTCCTTTTGCATCGTGTGTTTGTCTCTTGTTTTCAGTTGACATATTTCACAGTTTGCATGTTTTTTACAAAAACATTTAGGCCTGAAACAATAAGTAACAGAAACTGAATCAGCAACCGTTATTAATCAAGTTATTTCAAGCTTTTCACATGTGAGGATTTTCTGCTTTCCTCCACTTTTATCATTGTTCACTGAATATTTTGAGGTTCTCAACTGTTGGTCAGACAAAACGAGCAATCTGAAGATGTCGATCATAAACAATCAATCAATCTAGATGAAGATTAAAATCAGCAGATTAATTGATCATGAAAACAGCTGTTCACTGCAGCTCTAAACGTTGCGTTATTTTCTTTGTAAGACTCAAATATCATTGACCCTTGTTCTCATTTCTAGAGTTAGATCTGTTTCAGATATTTAGATGTTTGATTATTTTCTTGGACATCTCACTGGTACATCGTTTTTTGCAGACTGCTGCTGAGTCACATCCCGGCTCACATGTTTGTCTGCAGCAGATTGCAGATCAAGATGTGAATCATATCATCCCGTCCATCATCACACCGACACCAGCGTGAACATGTAGAAATCCATACGTGTCAGATTTCTCTTGGACACTCTGTGGTTTTGACTTCACGTGCGCTCTCACATGCTGTGGCTGGTTTCCGCCCTCCCGGCTCGCCTCCAAATCACTGCACTTCCTCTGTGACGTCATCAGCTGGAGCTCATACCGGGAAGGTTATTGGCTGCGGCGTTCTGCGGACGGCGAGGGATCGACCTGGAGAGAGAGAACGTACCTTCAGGTGGGGAATTAATTGAGCCTGCAGATTTTCATCGCAGGGAGATTCCTCAGCTGATAGGCCGCGTCCTCGCTCCCTGACTGCGTCTCGTCTTTTTCAAATACCCGAAGAAGGTTTTAGCACCAGTTTGTGGAGCTCGGTGAATAGAGAGGCATTAGGTTGGAGGAGTCAGGGTTTGTATATGTGCCCGTCTGCTGCAGTCAGGCCTGTTTTCCCTCCGCAGAGCTGATGAGTCCATAACCACATCCATGAGGCAAAGCCAGGTCAAAAAAACAGAAAATCACAAGTAGCACTTAAATTATCCTGTTTCATTTTTGAACTGAGGGAAATAAAAATCTTCAGGATGTGTGTGTGTGTGTGTGTGTGTGCGTGCGTTGTGTGTTTTCATGTGGGGCAAGGTTTCCATAGAGACTAGGCCGGCTAATCCGTCGAGCTGTGGAAGACGGAGAGAGCGGGTCTGAAGTGCTCAGCATTACGGCGGCTTCTAAAAGCTCCCTGCCTCTCAGCGCCTTAGTCTTCATTACCTCCACATCCCCTTTTGATTGGCTGCGTTTATCCTGAGTACCCCAGGTTTGGGAGGGAACCGTAACCCCGCGCACCCCCCGCCGCCAACAATACACAGCGCCGGCATCGTTCAAGTTGTCATAGCAACCCCCGAAGGCAAGAATTTGGACTCATAAACTAGATATTGTATCATGTTGTGTACCTGGTAGTTTGGAGACAATGCTCCGTCTCCTCTGGCCCTGTTGCACACCACAAATTACAGAACAACAGCACAAAGGAGTGATTGCACTGTCTCGGCTTTGTGGGTGTTAAAATGATAAAAAACAGAGTCTGCACCCTTGGATGTGCCAAGTGCTGAGATCATTTGGCTTTCGGTTTGGTTTGTGCATCCTGTGATTGAAATAGAAAATTAGCCGGGGGTCTAAAGCCCCTCGGCTCGGGCCGTGCGGCGCCCAGTGTGTCCACGCTGCTTATCTGGAGTCAACTTGGACACTCGAGCTCAGTTAGGGGGTTAAGTCAATGCTGGCAAGACGCGGGAGCCTTCCCATGATGCTCTGGTTGTTTGGGTGGAGAAAGCATTCAGATTGTATTCAGCAAAACAGTAAAAAATACTGAACTGCATGAAAATTTCTGCATCAGACATTAGTTAACAACAACACTGATATATCATGACCTTAGAAAGTGAATTCTTTAGCAAACAATTCTTCACTCTCCTTTTGGCTCTGTTTCGGTCTCAACCACCTCCCACCTGAAAACTCTGCCTTTTTAGCTGGTTAATGTTCAACTTCCTTATATATTTATATCATATTTCTGTTTAAATAAATGTGCAGCCATTGATCTGAACAATATTCAGGTCTCCTCTTTCTTGCATCGGTGGAAAAAACAGGAATCTGAAATCACCTTGCTTCACCTTTGGAGCCACTAACATATTTGAAAAGCTTCGCCTAAACTTTATCTCGTCGCTCCGACATTGAGATGCTCGGCTGCAACCCTTAACCCGGAGCTTCACCGCAGACCGGCCTGAAATCAGCGCAGGTACCAACCAGAAGAGTCAGTGATGCCCCTTCAAAGATTTGTACTTCAAAGTACACACATACACATACTCTGGTCTTTCCTGCCGAGAGGAAATGCATTGGTCACCATTATTTCATTCCCAAAAGGCGACTCTTTCATCTTGACTCAGCATCCTCTCTTTATTTCTCTTTCTTTCTCTCTAATACACACATGCAAAATCACCTGCTCCGAGCTTTTCATCCTGTTCTTTCACACCTTCTTCTCTTCTCATTTTAGACTCACCCTGACCCACATACTTTTTATTCCCCACCAAATTCTTCCACGCTCACCCCTTTTTGTCGGCTTCAACCTTGAGCTTCTTCTCTCTCAGGTGTCTGCGTCTCTCTCGCTTCACTGTTGGGGTTTCACCACTTTTCTGCAGGATTTTGTTTTTGAGTTGCTTTTATTCTTTAGCTTATGTCAGTTGGAGTATTTTCATTTCAATATTTATTGTTGTTGGTGTGAAAAAGCTTTGACGCTCAAATGTTTTATCGTAACCGGGTTCGTAACAACAAAACAACAAAAAGTGTTTTTGTGACCAGGAGCAGAGTTTTCTTCAGGACGGACTGTGACAGAGCGGAAAATTTGTCCAGATAACTTACAGCATAATTCAGCTGTTTATGAAAGAAAACACTGGGGTTTAAAGTCCAGACGTGCAGAGTTATTGATTATGGTGCACTCGCTCTCTGAAGTCATTTTATGGTCACGTTATTGCCCATTTGAAGCTCGAAAGAAAGTGTAAAGATCAACAGTGCGTTTTACTGCTTTTGCGAATGTCCAGAGTTGAGAGCAGGAGTCACTTCATTAATAACCTGAGTGCGTTGAAGCCGCAAAAAGTTCACGCTGCAAAAGTTTGTTTGGCTGCTAACAAGCACTGAAACCTGTGAAGTCGAAACAGGACGACATTATTCTGGGATGTTTGTTGAAGGATGCAGAATCTGAACAGGTTTAATCAGAAGTACAGTTGTATTAAAGTAATTTTTCCTGTTGCTGTCTTCAAACCATCAGCTCTGGTTTAACCCTCGTCTTTCTCTCTGCACTATTTGAATCTGACTCTGACAGTAAAAATTTAGCAAAATTTCATGTTTCCTCTGCTCCAGCGCGGTCGCAGTCCCTGAAGTCAGTGGCCACAGGAAGCGAGAGATGCTTCATAATAAAAGCCTCGCAATAACATTCTGGCCAAAAGCTTTAATTATAAAGTGCTCGTTCTTGTTTACTGTGACTTTATTACAGCTGTGAGCAAATGAGGAAGCAGCGAATTTGTACCTGTAGTGATGTTGACATTGAATTAAAGTTAATTTTGACTTGCAAAATATTTCGTTTTTTAATGCCAGGACCTGTTAATCCGTCGTCCTTTCAGGCTCCGTGCAGGTTCCGTGATGTTTTGTCCTTTTCATGATAAACTGCTCCGGCAGCGTCGGCCCAGTGTGTCACTCGAACCTAATCATATATTCTCCTAATGTGAAGCGGAGACTCTAATTAGGGTAAGGTCAGCCTGGTAAAGTGGTAATCGCTTCCTATCAACCGCACTATCATAAATTATGTAGAACAGCCATGAAATGATATTTATGGCGGTGGCTATGGCTGAAGCGGCTATTAGCCATGCTGGTTAGCAAATGAAACCTCCCCGTAGTCCTTTAATTCTCTGAGGAGATGATTCATGGTTAGAGGGAGACCAGAGGAAGAGCGGGTTGCAGGGGTAAAGATTATAACCTCCACTAAATCGTGCATGTCCGTCTGTGTGATACTGTGTGTGTACACGTGTGCACTTGTGCTTCTCGTGCACGTTTGTGTCCTCGCTGCCATTAATGTGAACCCGGGTGTGTATTTAATTGCTGGCTGTGGTTGCTCCCTTTCCGGAGCCGTGATGGGCGCTGTGCTCGCTGCCGCATTCACACACACACACACACACACACACACACACACACACACAATGCCAGCTATAAATCCATAATGGAGGGAAAGACAATGGCACGTGAGGTAATTTCTGTCCAACCACACCCACCAGGCTCTAATTGCGCTGCAAGGCATGTAAAGGAAAATCAGCGGCTGTGCGAGGAGACTGTCAAACCCTGGGAACACTGTGGCTCTGACATCTTTAATTGGTAGTTGTCGTGTATATCCCTGTCTTCATTAGCAGCCCAAGACTACCTGCTTCTCCTCCCACACACACGCACACACACACACGCACGCACACACACACACACACACACACACACACACAGCTATTGGTGAAAAGGTCATTAGATGCGCTTGGTTTAATAGCAGATTGTCATCCAGAACTGCCGGTGTTCCACGGACACCTACAGGTATTTTCATTCACTTAATTTAAATTTCTGTGAATACCTGCTCCTGTGAATTGCGGTGGTGCTATGGTTTATGAAATACGCAATTACAACAACTGACAGGATGTTTTTCTTTTTTCAGTTGCCTAAAACCTCTGAAGAAATTTTAAGCAAGCGAGACTGAAAAATATATTTCTTAAGAGGCAAGAAGGGAAGAATGTGGAAGAGTTAAATTCTCAAACGGGCGACAAGTGAAGCAAACCTTCATTTAAGATTCAAGTTTTGCTTCCTGATCCTGCAGAAGTTTATTTTATTTTATTCAGTTGCATGAAATTGTTTATCGTGCTCTTAATAGTTGAGTTTCTGTATCGTTAAGTAAGTCTTCCTGAGCCCGTGTATTAGTCTCCTTTATCCAACCACATGTTCACAATGTGTTGAACCTCTCTCCATCCTCGCTGTGAACGACTGAGTCTTTCCAGGATGAACCTTTCAGACCCAATCATGATCCTATCACCTGTTACCAATGAACCTGTTTACCTGTGGAATGATCCAAACAGGTGTTTTCAATCAGTCCTCAACTTTCACAGTCTTTTGTTGCTCCTGTCCCAACTTGTTGGAAACATGTTGCTGCCATCAAATTCAGAATAAGCAGATATTTACAAAAGTCAATGAAGCTGATGATCAAACATTAAATATGTCTTTGTGGTATTTGAGTATACGTCAAACAGGATCAGCAAGTTTTACACAGTGTCTCAGCTTTTTTGGAATCAGGCTTGTTACTGTTTTAGTCTCTGCAGTGGTTTTGCATCTGATCAGTCTTTAAACTGATGGATCAAACCTTCCCGGATCATATTTCACCGTCTCATCTGTTCAACACACACATCAACAACTGCTGCATGTCAACACAACATAAAGACACAAAGATAAGGGCGTGTCTGTGTTTGACAGTATGAATGCGAGTCCTGTAAGCCTGCGTTCGAGGCAGCCACTCTAGGTGGCCAGAGAGAGATTGCATTATTGAGGAAGGGCTTAGGGGCGGGTAAGAGTGGATTAGTCTGATATTAACCTCCAGAGGAAGAGAGAAAGGGAAGGGGATGACATGATGAGGATCACCCCTGGCCATTTAAACTGCTTTAATTAAATCCTGGATGGAGAGGCCACCACTCAGACTTGGAGAATGAGGGAGAAAGAGAAGAAGAAGAAAGGGATGAAAATGAGCAAAGGTAGAAAGAGGCTGATTGGAAAAAAGGGAGAATAGGAAATAGGCGAGGATCAGACCAAAGGAGGAGTGTGTGCGTGTCGGTGTGTGCGCTGGCTTGCTGAACCTCCCACTGTGAGGAGGCAGACTAATGAGTTAGCCTTTTGCCATGCCGGTCACATGTGTGCGTGGCTGACAGGGACCGGGGCGAGCTGATAAATCAGCAGCAGAAATGAGATTTATAAAAACCTGATCTCCATCTCAACCTCCTGCCTCGCTCCCCGGCCACCCTGTCACCTTGCTATCTTCATCTGCAGAACTTAGAGGGGCGAGGGGGGGGGTGGGGTCTGCCAGAAGGAAATGTAGTTTTCTGTAAAAGAAAGAAATCTTGTGTGTCAGTGTCCGGCGTTTTGTGCATCACATGGTTGAGCTGATGACTAATTAACCGCGCCAGATGAAACAGCTGCCAATGTATTCTGACCTGCGCTGATTTTTAATTGGACGACAAATTAAAGGCTCTCTGAATCATTGATCGTTACCTCCACCAAGGAGAAGTCAAATTTGTTTTCATGTTTGTTTATTAGCAGAATATATTAAAAAAAAATAAAAACATGGAATTTGGTTTGATTGGAAAGTTTGGCCACAAACTGAGGAACATTTAATAATAAATTAATATAATATGAGAAATATTTTGCATCAGTATAAACTTTTTTTTTTCGCCAGAGAAATTTTTGTTTTTTTGTTGTAATTCCAATTTACGACTTTTCCTAATTGCATCTGTTTTTTATTTTAATTTTAGTTTTGGTGTCAAACCAAGTCAGAACACACTCCTGCTCCTCACGGCTCTAAAAGCATGTGAGAGTCAGACTGTGGCTTTACCATCAAACACAAAGAGCCTCCTACGCTGTGGGCAGACGTTTAACACACTGAGCGAGGTGAAACAACACAGGTGCTGACGTCTGCATTCATTAGACACGGAAAACACATCAGGACGTTGTGCAGACATTTGAAGGAAAAGTCTGTGTCTCACTTTGTGATGTAACGGACAACAGAAGAACAAGTGCCGAACGCCGACCTCCCTCTGTGAATCCTTGCTGGAACTGACCGGAGAGGACGAAACTCAGACAATGAAACACAAACGAGCGACGATAAATAAAAAGAGCCGTGAGCAATTAGGAGACGGAAATGAAACGGACACTTTAACAGCAGCCGACACAGAGATGTAGAAACAATACAAACCCCACAAACACACAGATTAAGGTAAAAAGAGCTGCACAGTTTTTACACACACACACACACACACACACACACACACACACACACACAATCTGCTCTTGATTCGACTTCTTTGCTCGACCTGCTCAGTTCATGTTAGAACAGTCTTCACATGGTCGTCAGAGATTGTTCATATCCTCTATTTATCTTTTTCATCTTAATCTTATTTTTTTTTTTTGTACTTTCTCAGTTTCACTTTGACTTTTCTTGAATTATTTTGTCAAATTTTGAGGACAAAATAACCAAAACACGTCACAATTACAAAAATGAAATAAAAGCACAAAATGCAACTTTAATCTTAGGTGGCCTCAGTAATTGAGCTTCATTTCTCGCACGCTTCCAACAAAAACTGAGCAATATCATCTTCGCGAAGGTAGAATTTATTGCAGTGCTATTGCGCTGAATTGCATTAAACTGTTAGATGCTGTTGTTGTTTTGTTCGCCCCCTGTAGCTACAGACTTCTGTGCGTCTGCCCGTCCAACAGCGAGTCCATCAAAGAAATAACATTATAAATGGATGCGACCGAGCTGCTCCGACGACGGCTGAGGATTTTAGATCGAAGCTGGACGTGTTTTCAAGTTGAAAAAAAAAAACGAAGGCAAATTTGTTTACTGCTCGCTGGGTGTCATGAAGTCTTCAAGTGTTTGTCTCACAAACTCGGGCCAAAGACTTGTTGCTTGAAACTTTAGTTTGCATTCGTCTCTCTGATTAAATGGTAAAATGTTTTGAAGCAGTGAATGCACACACACACACTCATATCACACACTTCATCACACTCATCCCGGGTCTTAAATGTAATTGTGCGTGTGTGTGGTGTGTACACATCACTTAGCATTATCAGTCAACAGGAGAAGTGCAGCTCATTAGAAGTGCTGTTACAGTATTTTAATAAGAGAAGCCACGGTGTTTGATTATCTCCACTCCGCCTCGTCGGCTCCGCCCCTGCTCGTCCCGACCCGTCCTCTCTCATTTACCCACAAAGCACTGCGCTTAAATAGGTCTCTGTAATGAGCGAGTCTTCAACCAGGTAGAACAAAGCTCAGGAAATGACCGTGTCCATCAAAGAGCACACACACACACACACACACACACACAAAGAGGCTCATAGTTTTGGACTGACGCCTTCGACAGCCTTTGTTTTGCAGTTGGTTAAATGGTTAATTTTTTTGATGTCAAGTATATTGTAATTTCTTACTATTGTTATCTGCATTTTCTTGAAACTCACTAGAAACTTATCAAATAACTAGAACTAGATCTGAATGTCTGTTTTTGGCTGAGCTGAAATGACCGTTCACTGTTCTTCAACAATCCTGTAAATCCCAATACTGTTAGAAAGCAGTCGAGTTCACCGACATTACCCACAGTTACCTAATATGACAGTACCTTATAATCAATTTCACTTTTCCAAGTTTCCATAGAAGCAAACAGAATCAGCACGACCACGGAAAGTTGTTTGCAGCATGATAAATATCTTTACTCTCCACCTACATGTCCAGTATTTTTCTCATATTTACTCTGAAATGACTCAATATACTTCCTCCATTTTTCTCTTCAGACTATTTTCAGACAGTAGTTTTCAATTTCAGTCATCTTCAACAGTCAACAGTGTAGTTCAGTGATCATCAGCTGGCTTCATCTGAGCCGCTGGAGCTTCTCACCCAGCCATGAATGAATTCACAAAATGCAGATCTGATGTTGCTCACCAGTATAAGAGGTCCGTCCTGAGAGTGATCGTCGATTTACATTCTGATCATGAGACCAAAAGTCAATCATAGCTCACCAGTTCTACAGAATCGGATCATTCTGTTAATATTGTTTGGATCATTCTCCTCCAGCTGCTTCCTGTCGACTCTGGATACAACTTCATACGACCTTTTTCTCATATATAGTAGAACATCCCAAGACATTTAAGTAGTAGTTCTCTTTAGTGAGAAGATGTTTGAAAGATTTCAACAAGATAACTGAACTAGTTTCAGCATCAGCAGAGCAATTACATCCATGTTACAACATGTCTGTTGGGATCTTTGGGTAACGCTGCTCTTCTCGATTCCTGTTTCGTTGGTTTACCTGCCGACAGGTGTAGCTCTCTCTAATACAAGGCGAACATCAGTCAGATGCTCTAATGTCTGATTGATTGATCCGCTCTCGGCCTGCGCTCTGCACCACGTCTCTCCACGTCTGCGGTTCGAGGGCCAGGCTCCCATTAGCAGGCCAGAGATGGTGGTGCTCTCCACACACGGCCGGCCTCCGTGCACCGAGCTGTAATCTGCTCAATCTATTGATTTTCTTCACCTTCGTTTCTGACGCCATTTACAGTACGTCGAGGCTGCGGACGAGACAAGAACTGAATCCACAAAAGAAATCCTAGATCAAAGCTTCCTGCTTCCTTTAACACTGAACAATGAGTGAATGATGAAATTGAAGTGGTTTATTTTGTGAATTAGCCAAACTGTTTTTAGGGGCATGCACAGATTGTTTTTCTCGTCTGCAAACACCGGCGACTTGTGAACTTGCAGAAGTGGGAGGGGACGCACAGCAGGAGGCGTGTTAGTAACAGCCAGGTTAGTGCTGTGCAAGTCTGCCCGTTCCTTTCAGATGAAGAAATCCCTCCAACTATCTGAGGGGGGCAGGACAGGTACGCTGCTTCCATCTGCAGCCAGTAAATGGAGGGATGAAGTGTGCATTTTCAAAGAGCTGCACAATCACCATGACTCTTTCACTGTGGGTGCCCTGATGAAATCTAGCGCAACTCGCACCAGTCTCAGTCAGACACGAACCAAACTGGTCTGCTGTAAATTGGCTGGTTGTTCTGTTGGGCTTTTAATTTCGGTGCAATTGTTGCAGCGTCAAACACTGCAGACTGTGTTATACATACAGTTATATAGTCTGTATATATTGTGATGTCTATATTGAACTTGGCCTCTAACTAGCAATTACATTCATTATTGATTAATCAGTTGATTGTTTTTTTTCAAATCAATAGTTTGGTCTGAAAATGATGAGAAATGTCCATCAGAGTTTCACAGAGTCTGAGGAGACGTCTTCAAATTGCTTTTCTGAAGCTTCAAACTCAAAGACAATCAAACACAAAGATGCAAAAATGGAGAAGTGGAGTGATTCATGTAGATCTGGTGTTTGGCCGATGCAGGATTTTTATGCCAGCTGGAGAAACAACCAATCAGATCTTTGTAGGTTGGATTTAAGAAGGTTTTTCTCTCTTCATGGCTCGTTAGCGACCGACAGAAAAGGACAGAAAAGTCCAAGTCGAGTGAAAATGACGTCAGTGGGAAGAATCCATCGCTCACAACACGAACACAGATTCAGGCTGAATAAGAAAGTAAAACTCAGTGGCTCCTAAATTTGATTATTTAGAAGCTTAAACCAGAAAGTATTGCCAATTCTCTGGATAAATGAGTCGTATCAATTATAAAAATGACCCCATCATTTCAGCACAATCTGAAAACTGCGTAGTACAAAATCTTTGTTTGGTGTGAATGTAAAGACCTTGTATCTTGAAGTTGAATTCAAGTCACACAAAACACAGACAGAACAAATTCATTGAAACGACACAGTCAGCTGCTACTTCCTACTTTTATCATTGTGTCTTTGTCCTTCAGAGTAAAACGCGTCTGTGTGATCGTACAGGCCTCGGCCCCTTTAACATGAGGTTGTACATTTGAAGTTCAGTCAGGATCAGATACGTTTATGATCTGGATTTAAGGCGGTAAAAGAATGACTGAAACGCGCTGAAATATTTCTCCAGCTGTAGTTGGATGCCTGTGTTTCTCATTCGACTCATTTAATCAGCTTCCCAGATATGAAACCTCGGCCTCTGTGTAAAAACTATTCTCTCCCCCAGTCATCAAGCAGAATGACAGGCTATCTTAGGTTTCCATTGTGCCAAGCTGGCTGTGCCACACATTTACTCCGAGAGCTGATAGCACTTTCCATTTGCTAATGATTAGTTTGTGCCCCAGCGTGAGGGCTGTTTGTACCCACTCTGCACTGGAGAATCGTATTTTATCAAGGAGAGAGGGGTCACAGGAACAGCCGAGAGAGGCTCTGAGCGTCCTATTACCTATTCAATAGTTCTGTGTATTTCTATCTAAGAGTCCTGTATTTTGGAAAAGCTCTTGTAGCAGTAACATCGTGGCCCTTTTCTCCAGCTGCCTTTGTCAGCCCTGACTCTGTTGAGGTAAAATTGCCCACAGCTGCTTGGCACAAGGTTTTTAATTGCACGATTTGTGTTTCCCCTTCAGCGTCTTTTGTAAAACTCAAAAACAGACCCTTTTCTTCATCCCGGCACCGAAAGGCTTAAATGGACGCAAGTGGTTAAAAAGACAATCTCAAAGTTTGACTCCCGTGTCCAGAAACTTCAGGCTGGAGAAAAGGTGGACGACAAAGCTGCTGGTTGACTGAATCCAAACACAAATCACCAACTACGTGCTTGTATTTGCCACTAAAAAGTCAGTAAAGCACCACAACCGCTTACTGTAACCAAGTCTCCGAAAAAGCCTTTGAGAGTTTGTCAACTAACCTCTCAACATGGAAAAACACAGGTTTCATATGAATGACATCAAATTAACTTCTCAGCTAAACAACAGACGAACAGATGAACAGTTTCAGAAGCCTGGATGAATCTAGAGTAGTTGTACCTGCTGTTGCATCGATTTTAATGTCAATAGTTTTTACAGTTGCATTTTGTTTATTTTGTTTGCAACTTGTGAAATTAATTAGGAAACGTGTTGGGACTTAATGACGATGGAGAGATGACTCGAGCTGAAGTCGCCGGGAGACTCAGCATCAAGAGAATTTATCCACAAGTTTGTTCACCAAGAAAACTTGTACTAGTGCAGCGTTCAATTTCAAAATCAAGGCCATGATACAGTTTGTTTTCTTGGTCACTGGATCCACCTCTTCACCTCTGCAGTAAAGGAATCAGAGGTGTTATGTCATAGACTGAAAAAGTCAAACTGTAGATACAATCAATACAACTTTAAAACATCATGTGATGGTGTAAAAGTTTCCTGACGAACACCCATGAATCCAAATGAGAGATGGAGGCTACGTGTTGTGAGGAAGCTGGATCGGATCATTAAAACATTTCCACACAACAGTTCAGAGAAGATTTTAGGATTCAGTATCAGCTTTTCTAAATTTGTCCATCTGTCGTTTTTGCTAAAAAAAAAAGAAGATAGAAAAACAGAATTTTGAGAAAGTTTTTATTTAGAATCTCTACTTGCTCTTTTCCCCGACATTGTCAAGGCCAAATAACTTACTGGGTAGTTAAAGAAAGCATTTTAATGTGAGAGGTTATGAATTCATCGCTCATTATTCCAGAGTGGAAAAACCAACAATGAGCAGCGGCAGCACTTCCAGCAGCAGTTAAATGTGCAATTCCTCATTGTGTCTCGTCTCAATAAAACTGTGTGTTTCTGCGTGTTCACACACTCTTCAACTTCAAACGCGCGGTGCTATCATAGCAGCCCGCTAATCATGTATTTACTGAGAGCCTCTCAGTGTGTGTGTGTGTGTGTGTGTGTGTGTGTGTGTGTGTGTCCCGGCTTTTGGATTGATAGACATTGAGCCGGTGTATTTGCAGCAGAGATTCAGATCCAATCAAATCTGCCTTTAGTGTGTTTACCTGCAATTATTGTGCAGAAGCTTTTGTCCGTACACAGAAACACACACACGCTCAAACATTATAAAAAATGACCAAAACACTCCGCAGCTTGTACTTGATGAAAAAGCATCATGGCGTCCGCTCCCCCTCTTTGGCAGAACCACGGGGTTCCTCTCTGCACCGCGGCTGCCGCCCACATGCTTCGACTCGCTGAGAGAATAACAGGCTGCCGAAGCTTCGGATCTGACCGCGAACCGCAGCGCTAACAAATCAGCTGGGCTGCAGACACGACCGCGGCCGACTATTACCCAGACTGCCAGCCTCTGCGGGTTTGGCTCCGGGCGAGTGCAGTCGACCCGCTGAGGCCCGAAGCGAGAGAGACGTCTGCAAGTTCAACTGCAGACTCAGAGTTAGGGTCACACACTTTCTCCTCTCTTCCCAAATGTAAAGATCAAGATGCCATGTTTCCAACAGTGACATATTAGAAATGTAGAGTCGCCAGTTTACCTGCATGTCTCTGGGTTGTGGAAGGAAGCTGGAGGAAAACCACACAAACACAAGTGAACTGGCAAACTCCAAACAGGAGAAATGCAAAGAAGCTGTAAAGTTGGTGCCAGTTGCTGAAAATCATAAAACCCAAAGAAGAAAGAGACAAACGTGACGAAGATGTAGAAGAGAAACATCTGGAGGAAGTGAGGCCTTCACGACAAATTAACTACTGTGAAAGTTAGGAAGAAAAGTAAAGAAAGAAAAGTGGAATTCACCTCAGTGACAGTGGATTAAATAATATCTCTATTGAGTTATGGTTCAGTAACATTTTATTTATTCATATCCAGTTTTATTAGTGAGTAAATTATTTTTTTACGCTCAAAAATTCAGTTGTTAAGTTAAATGTCTGCCGTCATATATTTTTATAAATTGACATTAACACTAAATGACAGCTGATCTAACCTGCTGCTGAAGTTAAGGAAAGGAAGGCGCAAAGTACATAAATGAAAAATATAATTCTTTAAATGCGTTTCTATGTCTGTGTTTTTCGCCATGATTTGACTTCTGTCCAATTCTGTCTTTATGTTTCAACATGTTATTTCATGATGCAAACGTCATGGTGCGAACGGATGAAAGTTTCCTCGGCTTCATTGCCCCAGTGTGCATCAAGCCGGTGGCACGTTCTCCTCAGAGCCCCCACCGACGCTCCAACCTGATCCCCGTCTTTGAAATAGAGAGAGGAACGCCAGTGTGATTGAACTCCTCTCTTTTATTTTTCCTCCCTTCGCTCGTTTCCCTCTGATTGAATGTGTTTTATCTATCTGTGGGGGTTGCGGGGGAGGGGGGTTGAGGAAGAGGAAGAAGGAGGGAGGGGTGAGGAGGAGGGGGAGGGGGGCTCTGTGGCACAAGTCGCCGTGATGAAAGGGGTCTTTCACTCTTTTACTCTCCCCGTCTTTCCTCTTTTCAGCTGTTTGAGGCATCTCATCAAACGGGCCTGAATAGTAGACGTGACACTATCTGTCTCTCCTCCACCTCCACCTCCACCCCTCTTCCTCCTATCTCACCCACACATCCTTCCATCCTTCCCTCCCTCCCTATCTATCTCCGCTCTGTCCTCTATCTACCTGCGACCACCGGCAGCCGTCCACCCATTCACTCGCTCACAATGGCGCTGGGCGGCCGCTGACAGGAGGCCGGAGGGAAGAACGAGCTCAGGTTCAAGCTGCGAACATTTAAACCTGTGTTTCCTGTTTACTGTTTGTAAGTGATACGACGCTCAATGGACACTCGGTTCAATATGTCTCCTTCAAACTGGGATGAAAGGAACCGCATTGGAAAAGCCATGCAAAGTGCAGTTACGTCCAAAGGTGGAGTGAGAGGTGGAGGAATTATGAAGTGGGAGTTGTCGTCGGTGTGAGAGATAAAAACTACATTACTAGTCCTGCTGTTGTGATTTAAACCTGAGGAGCGGAGATGGAGTTCGAGTCGGTCACATCCGTCCCAGCTCTTATTCAGAGCTTCATTCAGATTTTGTTCAAACTCCTCTCGTCGTCTTTCTGAAACCAGAACATCATCGCTGTAAGTCCAGGTTATCAGGTGTGAAGGTGATGCAAACACCCAGAATGTAAAAAAACAAAAACAGCAGAAACATCCATTGCTTTCTGATCTCGATGAACAGATGTATCTATATATGAATGTAATGTTCTGGTTTCTGTTTGAGCTCTGTTTGTGGTTCATTATTGATTGTTTGATGACTGATTGATCGTGTTTGAGCTTTGCTTGGTTGCAGGTCCAACAGTCCAACAGAGGCTGAACACGTTGGTCAAAATGCAAATCAGAACATCATCTATAGGCTTTTTAAAAATTAGTCATGTGCAAATATCTGTGAATTGAATATTTGTAGGTCACAACATTTCTAACATCACTTCAGGCTTTGGTGACTTTCACGTTTCTCATTACATTTTTAACATGTTATAGACAAAACACATAAGAAAGATATGATCAAAGCATTGAAATAATTTTGTGTTGCAGCCGTGAAACTTTCTCTCACACTAATCCCCAAACGTAATCAGGCTTCATTTTACATTTTGTCCATGTACTTTAATATTTTTTTCCTTGTGTTTTGGAAGTGTCGCCAGGTCACATGTTTAAACTCCTCCTCGTGATTTGCTGATTGGTCCAGTTTGCAGTGAAAAGCCGAGCTGATCAGGTTGAAGCAAACATTGTCAACGCTGTGTTTGTAGATCTGATAGAAAGACGAGGCACAGCAGCTTGTTTATGTGGAACATTTCTAGTTTCTTCTTTTAGCCTGGATGAAATTGAGTGATATCCCACAGTCGTATGGGCAGAACAGTGAGAATCGTTGCAGGCCGCTCGGGGAACGAGGGGAGGCAGGCGGAGGCGGAAGTTTGATGTTTAAAGAAAGGTGGGAGCAGGAAAACGAGCGGGGAGTCGAGTCGAGAGGAAAGAAAAGGCGGCCGAAGCTCTGAGAGGAAGAAAACGCCGGCAATCGGCGAGAAAGAAAGATGGGGTTAGGAGATATGTTTAAAAGGGTGCGCGGGAGATGGATAAGGGGAGGAGTGGAACGAGAGAGGGCGAGAGATAATGAGAGGGAGAAGGAGAGAGCGAGGGGAATGAGAAGATAGAGACGATTTCCTATTCCGTCAAATGCACTGTGGCTCATTCATTATATTCCCCAGGCAATTACCCAGGCCACCTGCTTTGTCTCTCCCCTCATTGTTTCCATCTCTCTCTGTCTGTATCTCTCTCTCCGTCTTTCGCTCGATCTCTGTCTGTCATTCTCTGCGTCGCTTCCTGTGTGATCCTCGCTGTTTTGCCAACTCTTTCCCCTTGCTCGGCTCATTTCTCGGTTTTCTCTCCTCGCATTGTCTCTGTCTGTCCTCTGCTTTTTGTGTGTGTGTGAGCTTGTTTAATGTGAAAACACTGACAGATTGGTGTGTGTGTGTGTGTGTGTGTGTGTGTGTGATGTTGGGCCAGTCCTAATGAGCTCAGCCTTGCATTTAGCAGGGTGCCAGGTCTTGGCTAGCTGCTGCTTTGCTCGTCTCAAATGCTTGAATACACTAAACGACTTCGTGGGTTAAACCTCAGACCTGCAAATTTCCAGCACTTCTTCCCTTTTTCATGTCTTTGTTCCACAAAATCCCTCAAAAATGCTGTCAGTGTGGGAAAAACTGATTTTCCTCCCATTGTTTTTGAAGCTGTATCATTTCCATCTCCTCGTTGTTTTCCCCTTAGATGCTCGAGTCTCAATAAGAGACTCTTTCAACATTTCAACAGTAATCACTTCCACCATTCGCTGCAGTTCCTCCGACAAATGACCCTCGTTGGCAACATCATTTTGGAGGAAACGTCACTTTGTAATCATCAAAATGAGAAAATATTTGTGTTCAACACATCTGCAACACATTCAGTATCTTTCATGTGTCTTTCATTCCTGGCAACCAAAGAAAAATTAGGGATTAATGATTATGTTTAACTTGCTCACAGTTTGGAAACATGACTCTTCATCGGTGAATCAGCTGTTCAGAGGTTAAAATGATGTTTATAACACTGCTGGTTTGTAATTTGCAATATTTTCAACAAGCGAATCAGCAAAATCACAAACTGTTCACACAAAGTTAGAGCCTGATTAATGTTTTTATGTTGACTATAACCTGCTCAAAGCAGCTGATTAGGCTCAGAGAGGTTGGTCATGTGGATGTTTCTCACCGAACCGCGATCTTTATCTTTAACCAGTGTTTTCAGTTCGATGTTCTGCACTTTGTCGAGCCGTCATCAACCTGGACAACACCTGGATGCTGCAGTCAACAAATCCTGACATTTCAAAACATTCTGTGTTTAGTTCAATGTGTTTATATTCATTAGTCTCCTGGATCGTCTCATTTACAAAAACAAAGTGTGCCGTCATCATTTTAAAATCAAAAATAAAAGATGTTGACGATGTCGCTTTGGACCTAAACCATGTGATCAGTATTGAAACTCATACAAGTGATGTTTAGTTGTTCTTTGACCTGTCACACGCGTCTAATGAAGATCGTGATTTTAAAAGAATGTTGTCGGATGTAGTCGACTCTGTAACATCTCAATCTAATCAAAACAACAAAAGCTCTTTTCCACCATCGACCAACAGAGACATCGACGCAGCTCCAGTCCAGCTCGTACACCGGGGTTGTGGTTTGGGCTGTGATGAAGGGGGCTGTCTCACTAAAGGTCAGATGTCAAGTCCCAGCTGCCCGGAGCCCAGCGGGGGTCCGCGGCTGGAGCGAGTGGGCTTGGCGACGGGACAGCCGAGGCGTCATTAGGACACAGTGGGCTCTAACATTAGACCTCATTACCGCCCTCGTGATGGATCGGCCCAAATGACATCCTGGCGAAAACGCGCATCTGCCGGCGAATAACAACTGGAGATCTTTGTCTCGGCTCTCGACTTCTCTGTGTGTTGTTCCAAACGAAGCATTTAAAGTCATTATAGAGTAAATAATTCTTGAATAATTGTGGCCACTTCAGCAGACAAACATCATTATAATAAATAATATCAAATTCTATTCTTCGTCTCTCTCTCTCCCACCATCCCCCCTCCCCCTCTTCCCCGTGCAGCATCACTGTCTTTTATCTCTTTTTTACAGTAGGAAGACGCCGCTGACATTAAACATGCTACATGCAGGAGCTGCTAATGAATATTTCACTGTGAAATTAGGTGTGATGCCTCATTCTGATGCTAGCTTATAAATAAATGCATTTAAGCCATTGGAAGCAGTGAGAGCCAATTGGCTTCCTACGATGAGTTGCTCCAATTTTTTTAATTTTTTTTTTTTGCACAAAATCTTAAAAACAAATCGAGGATGCTAAAGGAAGCTATAGAAGAGCGGTGCTATAGTGTGAGCTAATCCCTGTCATGGATTCATTCATTCATAATCTTTCATTAAACTCAATCAATTTCACAATACTCTTCATACAGGAAGCTATATGTGTGCCACAGAAAACCGTTTTCTCTCCCTCCTCTGTTCTCACACTGCGATCCGTCCGTCCATAAATACACATTTTAACACTTGCGCGCTCGCCTGCGGCTGCACACGCCCACACACACCCCAGATCTCATAGATGGGCAAGAATAATTCATTCCTCACACGTCCACTTGGACTGAATGTGTGTATTGTTCCCGGTGCGTGTTTGTGGCGTCTCACTACGAGGGAGCGGGGACATAATGGATCGTCCTCATTCTCCGGCGGTGACCTTTGACACCGTGTGTTATCCTTACAGTGAGCAGCCTATTGTTTTGACCCGCAGCAAACAGCGGACTTAGAGGGATCAGGCCCCGAATCAGAGGCTCTGCAGGGCTGGAGGAGGAGCTGCTCCTTCGTCTGTGATACGATGGACCAGCTCGGTGTTGTGAGTTCATATTGGACAATTCTGCAGCTCATGATTTAAATCCAGTCCCAAGAAAAGTCAAAGTAAAAATGTGGAAGGTGACTGTTCCCATCGCAGACCTTAAATGGATGTGTTCATTAATCGTGACCATGATATTTTCCTCACCTTAATCAAGTGTTTAAGCGGCCTGACTGTAGCTTAACCATAGTTTATTTGTCATAACTGCAATTCTTCCCTTATGTTAACCATGTAATTGCTGAGTAAAGATATTGTAGAAAGGAAGAAAAAAACGGACAAATAATGGACAAAATATTGTCATTATTTCTTGCTTTATTTCTCAGTCTGTTGCAGAATAATGTCGACCATAGAGAGGATGAAAAACAGGAAAATGAAAATCACAAGGATTATAAGTTTGTAGTCAGGACGTCATGGACTTCACACGGCTCTTTGTAGCACGTGTTGCCAGATTGCCTTTTCACATTTGACCATGTATTTGTTTTTTAGAGATTATTTTTTGTGCATTTTTTGTCTTTATTGGACAATAACAGATGAAAAGGTAGACAGGAAATGGGGGAAAGACAGAGTTATGACATGCAACAAAGCGCTGCAACTATTGATATCTAAAATCCAATATCGGTGAAGTTTTATTGATCCTGGTAGAGAAACAGTCAAATACGTACATCTTCAGTCCAAATCCAACATACGACACTTGGCACCCGTCATGAAACCTGATTTGAAAGGTCTGATCTCCAACAGCAGCTTCAGTTCTCACAGCTAAAAGCTAAAGCTGGTGATTACATGGAAGGTGACAGCGGCTGGGGACCGGGAGCTTCCTGCTGCTCTCGTACAGTCAATGAAAACGCCTTCCCCTTGAAAGTCGTTGTTTTTAACAGTAAATTAAGTGAAAACAGCATTTTACCTGCCCCTGTCTGCGGACGAATCCCCCGCCGCCTCTCACAACACGTTGATGACGGACGCTCTGCTCTGAAGCTAATGAATAGTTTTGCTTCCCCGTGTTTCCCCGGCGGTGGTCGCTGCAGCTGCCACCGGCTTCTCCTCTCACGCTTCGCACAGCAAACTGGACTCGGTCCACAAACAGTCATGCGTGCGAGTGGAACCAGACGTGCTGGCTTCTCTCCATGTGTTGTGCTCTGTTGCATGTGCATCTGAGGCCCAGTGGGCGAGTTCGCTGCAGACCTGGCTTTGCTTTAATGACCAGGGAACAAACATACTCCCCTTACAGCGAAGGACAGAATAACATGGATACACCCTTATACAAACTCTGACACTAACAGGAAGTAATCTTGGACCACTATTGAGGTCCTGCAGTTGACGTCACATTCATGATGTGCAGAAAAAAACTCGATTCTCAGTTGTTGTCTTGAGAGATCGTCACATCGAAGGACATTATTTGTCTCATTTTAACTTGTTGGCCACCTTTACGATTTGTCATGTTGCCAAATGATCCATATTGTCTAAGAATGAAAGTCGACCCATTTAGTGCCTGATTCATGAGAAAATAGTTAATTGTTGTTGAAGGACTTGTTTCAGTCCCTCTGCCCTTAGAAATGATGTCACTAGATGATGACATCACTGCTGGACCTCAGCTGCAATAATCCAGGCTTCCCATTGGCTGGAAACTTGCTAAGATCAAGCCACTGGCTCCGGGCTCCTGTGGATCCGGGCCGCCGCCGGCCCGAGGCTTTCATTCATCAAGGCCTCTGAGTAGCTGCGGGCTCGTTGGAACGATCATCCTCTTGTTCACAAACCCAGCTTTATGAGCCGTGTTAGTAAAAATATGATTTTATGTAACCGCACCACATGTTTTTATAGGCAGCGTCATTAAAACGGAGCTTACATAAGGCCCTCCTCTGCCGGGCAGCTGATAAAGGTGGGACGCTGGCCAAAAAAAAAAAAAAAAAAGAAATGTTACCCCCCCTCCACACTCACTTATCACCCCACACCCCCAGCCTGACACTCACCGGCTGCACCACACATGCACCATGGGAACTTGTTACCATGGTTACAGCTGGCAACAGCATCGCTAGGGCCCTGGCAACCCACCACCTACCACCATCGCTGCCGTCAGTTCTCTCCTTTTCCCTCCTTCACGCCATCTTTATCTTCTTCTTCTCTCTCTTTTACCTTCTGAAGCCCCCTCCTCCCGCCTCCCCCCCTCCGTCAGCCCGGCTCCCTCCGCTCCCTCTCAGCCTCTCGGAGGTGTTTTACTGGTGGTGTAGATTGCAGGAGCTGTTTTCCCCTCAGTCTCATTGGACTCATTAGTGTCCTTTACCGAGGCTCCGTCTGCGCCGCGCGTGCAGCCGAGCGCACACGCGGGCCCGCGCCTCTTCCTGTGTGTGTGTGCGTGCGTGTATGTTTTTGAATTGTCGAGCGCCGTGCACCCGCCCGCACGCTCGCTGTGTGTTTTTGTGCATTCCTCGTTCAGGGGCCCGAGCAGCCCATAATTACGGGAGCTTCAGGCTGATGCTGCCTATGTTTGATTACAGTGATCAAGGGCCAAGTTATGGAGACTAAAAGTGCCATCACCTAGTGTCAGCGCGCTTGTGTGTCTGTGTGTGGAAGCAAAGGGGTTTTGTCAGGAATTCACATTAACTGGAGCAAACAAAATTGTCGAGAGCTAAATCACTCTGTCAGTGACGAGACGCGTTGAGATGTTTTTGTAGATTTTTGTCGTTCGGCGGCCCTCGTTCACAAACGCCCGTGGGTTGTGTTTGTAGCGTGTTTGTGTGTGTGCGAGCGAAGTGGCGCAGGAAAACAGAACAAAGTAAAATATTTATGTCAGAAGTTCACATTAAGAGGAGCAAAGTAAAGCAGGGGGAGCTGAAAACTCCCTCCCTGTGAATTATGAGCGTGTGAGAGCTGCTAACTTTTGAGTTTCATTAAGCCAAATGTAAGTCATCTCCTCCAGCCAAGTTGGGAACGATGACTTTGTGATTTCTGGGAGGAAGGTGTTTATATCACCGAGCGCTGGGCAAAGGCAGAGACGCTGTTTAGCGAGTGTTATGTGTGAGAGTAGACACTGATTGGCGGTCATTTATAAATGATGGTGCATAATGTAGTACATCCCCTCCGATGGCAGTGACTGGCTCAATAAAACATGAGGCCTCCAGTCAGGGGATGAAATATTAAATGGAGGCAGAAAGGATATAGGAGCCGCTCCTCCCGCGGGATTGGCTGAGGATGTGTGTGTGTGTGTGTGTGTGTGCACGTGTCTTCTTGTCTGTGTGAGCGTTTGTGAGACACTTGTCCGGGTTTAAACCACAAACTGTTGGCAAATGTCAGGTCAGCTGGTGAAGAGATGGAGAGTCTGTGGTGAAGCTGGATGAAGTGTGGAGTGATGCACACGAGCACGAAGTAGGAAAAACATCAGACATTGTGGCTTAATGGAATTTTCTGCTTCCACACGGAGCCTGATGCTGTAAATGTGGCCGCTCTGTTGTGCTGACACTGAATGAGAAGCTGGATTCAGATGCATCTTCCTCTCGCTATCTTATCGCCGACGCCTCCGTGACGGCAGATACCGTGAACATCTCGTTTTTGCATCGCTCCACATTTCCTTTTGTTGCACTGACAAAAATGCTTTAAATAAACCCAACCAGGAGGGTGAAAGGCAAAGCCAGGGAGCTGATTTGCGGCCGCGCTGGCGTCGCCTGCTGGGCCGCTGAATGCGGAGAAGAGGCCGGAGAATGGTTTGCGTTCGGGGAGCTCCTCCACATTGCGCTGCTTGTCAGATCCGATCCCTCTCTGCCTCTAATAGGGGCACAGGAGAGGACGGGCAGCATCTGCTGTCAAAACCAAATTATCTTCTGTCAACAAAGCAGGAGGGAGAAGCGGCGCCTCGGCCGGGCCGGCGGCCACGCATATGCACGCGCAGATACATTTCAGGGTCGGACCATTACGGGTCACTTAAGGGGAGGCCGGCCGCCGTGTTTATTTATCGACTCGCGGAGGTTTCGTGGTCAGAAGCGCGGAGCTGAACTGCAGCTCGGCCGGATTAGGAAGAATACGTTATGAGCTGGTGTTGTGCCCCGCAGCGCTCTGACAGCTTCATGATGGAGGGGACAGTCCGGAGCTGTCGAGCCACAGAAGCTCCCGCTCTCCCGAGAGGAGAATGATGTCCTTGTGTGGGCGGTGCAGAATCACTCCAAGTCAATATATGGCACCTTGAATCAAATTAGCTTGGGAGGAGATACCACATTTCACCGTGCTGCTCTGAGCCTCAGTGAGGGATGGGCAGCTGTAATAAACAGCTCAGTGAGAGAAGATACAGGAGCTAAATGGAGCCGTGTTTCAGCCTTTATGGGAAAAGAGCACGGACTAACCAGAGGAGGACGTGCGCAGTCCCAACTATGACCATGTTGACTGATAATCAGTGATGTATTTGGAGTAACTGAGATCTCAGTTCAAGTTTTGATGTGATTTAAATCATTTTGAAGCTACGCTCGATGCGTCCTGTTGTCCAATGTGGAAACAACATTCAACATTCAAATCAAAAACTGGTGACTGATTATACAAATACAAATAGATGGATGAGTAGGTAGAAGTCAGTGCGAGTAGAAGCTATGTGTTCAAGCTTTCAATACATCAACAGCGAACTCAGATTCTCTCCACCTCGGTGTATTTTAAGTTTAGAACTGGAAGCTACTCAGGTCTCATTTAGAGTCGCGTGTTTAAGCGAGGTGGACAAATGGTGCTTTACTGTGCGGATCAGAGTTCAGTCAGTCAACACACTTCGAATGAATTTTATGATGCAGAATCAGAACAGTGTTGATAAAGATAAGCAGATATAGCTAATGGATGAATGGCCGACCTTGAGGAGGGACAGTAAATACACACATTTTTCAAGATTCAAGATCATGTAAAAAGGATCTGAAATCTCAATATATGAAGACGAAAGATTTTCTTGTATTTATCACATATACTCAGATATAGCAGCCCAGCAACTGTGTGATGTTCGGGGTCGACTCTGTTCTGAAACACTTATTTAATAGAAATATCAGTGTAGCAGTGGATATTGTAGTTTTACACACACACACACACACACACACACACACACACACACCTTGTCATCTCCCCAGGCCGTTCAGTTTGTTTTCACAACCATCCAGCCCCCGTGTCCGTCTCTCCCTGTAAGTGCATGTGTCACTTCATTCCTCGGCCGCATCTATTTTTCATGGAGGTAAATTGCATGGCGCCGTTGTGCGCTGAACTCTGCCTCCGTAATCCACAGAGATGACCTCTAATAACGTCCCCCCCCCAACACACCGACAGCTCTGAACCTCGGCACCGACCCTCCTCCCTCCATCGCTCCACATATCTCTCCTCTGCTTTTTCCTTTATTTCCTTCCCTTTATTTGGCTACATTCGGTTCCTCCTTTCTTTCCATCTCTGTCCCTTCTGCTTTCTTTTCCACTTTTTCCTTTTCTTTTCCTTTTTCTGTTTCCAATTCCATTTTCTTTTTCTTTTCCTTCAGTTAAATTTCATAATTTTCATTTCGCTTCGTTCATTTCATCATCTCTCACTCTCAGATTCATCTCCCCTCTGTCCCTCTGTACATTGTGCGCTCTGTCCTGTATCTACAGTGTGTGTGTGTGTGTGTGTGTGTGTGTGTGTTTCAGGTGTCGTGTGTTTGCTGGGTGCGGATGAAGCCAGTCACTCAGCCAGAGTTCACATCCTCTTTGATCTGACGGATACTGGGACTGAAGACAATAAACAGATGCTTTGATAGCCTGCGGCTCGATACAGCACCCTCGTGCTCCTTTACACCGTAGAGGAGGAGATGGTTTGGCCTCGGGCGCATCGTCCCATGACAGAGAGTGTGTGTGTGTGTGTGTGTGTGTGTGTGTGTGTGGCTTCATTTTCTTATTCAGGTGTTGCTTTTTTGGGCTTTGGGCCAATTAGTCTTGAATTTTTACACGAGCTTCTATAGTTTGTTCTGATACTCAGCATTTTTTGAGCTTGTCGCTCTTCAACTTTAACCAAGTAGTTATTATTGTAGTCATGACAACATAGGTCCCAGTAAGCCGTAACCATAGCGTCATCAGATCAGGTTCAACAACATATTTTATTAATTTTTGATGACTTGCAGATTTTATGGAGGAACAGTGAGCTGAAATAGTTTCACAGACTCGATGTCATCTTCGCTATAGTTTGAATGTACTTTTGATTGAAGCTGACATCAGTCAGTGTGTGGAAATTTAAAACTCAAACATTTCCATCAATTTTCATTATACAGTTATTTCAGGTTGCTGCATTTTCATCGTTGCTGTCGGCTGAAAACTTTGTTTTGTTCCTTATTTCCTTCAGATAGATTGAAGGATGTTCCTCCATGACTTTATATTTCCATTTTTTTAGATGAAGCTAAACTGTCATTCAGCTTTAACGAGGACATTTGTCTCAGATGCTCAGTTTGTAGAAACGAGCTTTTTTGATAACAGTCGTATGTATTTTTCCTGATAACTCGCTCGGCTCCTGGTCAGTATCGGTGGACGGGCGAAGGCGTGGCGCACGCGCCGGATTCACAGCAAACTTTCTTTGAATAACCAGGCTGCTCATGACTAATGACAGACAGAGACTCGAGGGATGAAAGCTGATCACATATGCTCCACAGTCTGTGTGTCAATAACACACACACACACACACACACACACTCGTACAGACAGCGACACCTCACAGAAGAACAAACAACAGAGAGTGTCACGTTCCTGTCAACACTTCTCATCCTGTCATCCTGAAACTTCTGGTACATGCTTGATGAAACACGTTTCTCACTGTCCTGCGCTTTGAGTCGATGAAACACGACGAAAGCAGCCGCTCCTCTGTGCTCGTGTGCTTTTACATGCAGATAAATATAGGAAGTGTTTCTGTACTTTGACCAAGAGGATTGTCAAAGTCCGTTCACTAAACATCAACTGAATCTAATCCAGTTAAATGTCTCATATCTCCAGGGTTCAGGGGTCACGAGACCTTTAACGAAGCAGTGGCCTACAAACCTGTTTCTTTGTGTTGCAGAGCTGTTTTGCGTTTTAACTTTGATTTCCATTTTTGCATTCAGATATTATACTTAAACTTTTTGGTAACATTCGACTTATCACTTCCCAACCAGTGGCACAATTCATTAACCGATACCTCAGGATGCTGTATCCTGGTTTGTTGCAGCCTCCCTGCATCTCTAATGAACCTCGTCAGTAAAATGTTCACATAACTAATTGTTGCATTGGTTGAAGCTGCAGGTCGTTAAAAAACATCCAAAACAAACTATGAAGAACTTTGTTTTGATGAAGCCAAGTCATGGAAAACCTCCTTCTCCTCCACAAACAATAACATGAATTATAATTCTGTTGCTAATATTAAGCTCAAGATCATCAACAGTTGCTGCTTTATAATAAAAAGCTGCTTTACAGCATCTTGTCATTTCTGTTTTTAAACGACATCTGTATGTAAAAACATGCACATCAGTACAAATCTGTAAATGAACACCTGTCAACAGTCAGCGACACTTTTTAAACAGAATTTCTAATGATAGTGTTTTAATGACAAAACTCAACTCAGGAAAATATCTTCTGTGCCACTGCAGGCGCCTTGTTTCAAGCTCGGCCACTACATGCAAATCATATCATAAATGTAAAAACTATATATTAAATTTCATAAGAGACAGAAATGATGCGAATCAGCTCCAGAGCAGATAAATAAGAGTGGAAGAGAAGGGGGCAGTTAGATCGCTGCTCTGCGCAACAGATAATCAGGATTGGGAATGAGGATCTTTAATGGCTGTCAATTAAAAACTAATTAGAGGGTGTAAGCTCAGCTAGATCGGCTATCAGTCCATTTATCATCACACAGCTGTCACACACACACACACACACACACACACTGAGAGACATTATCATATAGACATTGTGTTCAGTGTTTTTTTCAATTATCTCAGCCCTGCCTCTGTTTCTGCTCCTCCACACACACACACAACAGAAACACGCATGCACACACACACCTGCACACCGAGCAGACACACACACACACACACACACACACACACACACAGCAACAAAGACAGTAAATACATATGGAGCTCATTCAGCACCAAACCAGCTGTAATAGACACATTCCCTCCTCCATCTCTTTCATTTACCAGGACAGAATTGCCTGTGAATTGATGGCAAATAGTGGAATTTGACCCAAATGTATTTCTGTAAATGGCTGTGAACAGACAGACAAATGAAAACACATGACCCGATGAAATTGCAGAAATTCAAATTCAGTGAATGACTTGTTCCATGACAACCAATTGGTGACAAATGAATGTATATATCTCCAGGGGCATCAATCTGACTTCAAAGCAGCGCGTTTAGTGGAAGCGGCCGCTCGACTGAGTTTGCGTCTCGGGTCTCGTGTGATGTACTCAGACACTTGTTGGTTCAAAACACAAACCTTTCATTTACTTTTAAGTGTTTCCAGGTTCGACCAGAAATTTCACATCATCCGCCTCGAAGGAAAACACTTTGTCTTCGAGAGTGAGATGAGGAAACCAGTGTTAATCGTGTGTGTGTTTTGCTTCGCTCAGCAGAAATCCTGGACCTGCCTCCAGAAAGAAAACACCTCTGAAGCTCAGTAATTAACAGACCATAATTAACCTGTTCGTTAAGAGGAATGTAAAGAACCACAGCTTGTGCTTTATGTGCTGGAACATTATCTTGGCAAACAACAGCTGGGTGAAGTCTCACAGTGAGGTTGCCAGGTTTGGTACCACACACCAAACCTGTGCTTACTTACAGTATCTGGCAACCGGTGCTGAAGCCGAACAAGCTGCACAAAAACACATTGGAGATAATCAACATGTTATTTAATCAGCTGTTGAGTTTCAGAAGGCATTTTTTAAAACTTTGGTCAGAACCAGACCAGATGTTTTTAAGCCGAACTAGTCCAAACATTTCCTGACTCAGTATTTAACACAAAGACCCAAATTATTTTCACCTTTGTAAAGTTCACTCAACAGCTTAATATTGGCAAATTGATTTCCCCTAAATTTCATGTTTCACATTTAATGGCGTCATCAGGCAACACAAAGACAAAACATGTGGACTTCAGAACTTTGAGCTGAGTTGTGACGTCTGTCATAATTTGACATCGTGGCCGTTCAATTTTTTTCAGAATAATTAAAAGAATCAGTTGAATGCCAAACCTATCTGAGCTTGACCTCCCGTGTCGAGTGCCGTTTGCAGACAGCATTAATGTGGGTGGAACTCCAACTAAAAGCAAGAAACAACAAATGTGAGGCGTGATGTGTTTACTTCTTATTCAGGTCCTGTGAAAAAAATTTCCAAAACTTTCTAAAATGTTATGAAAGAAATTATAAAAGCCAACAATGACTCAATAACAATCAGTTACACAACGATTGTCGAGCTAAAGTTAGCTCATGTTAGCAAGACAAGAAATAGTGACGTGGCAAAACCCAAAATGTAGATGCTTATATATTCAACATTTTCTTTGGGGGGACAGTTTTTAAAATTCAGAGGTGAACATTGAGCTTTCTTAATCCTAAACATGCATCATGCAGCTTTACCAAAACCAACTTTATCAAAACCCAGAAATCAATTATTTTGTTCTTACTCTGGTCGAGGTTAAAGAGCAAATGTCCAACTGTGCATTAAATCACAGTTTTGAAGTAAATGATTATATGGCTTTACAAGTTTAAATCTTGTGCTTAATTTCAACAGTTTCATTGAGAGCTGCATTAGCTTGGAGGTGCCGGAGACCCTCGATGCCCTGCTCGGCTCAGACCGACGCTTTTAGTCGCCCTTAATGTGGCGCCTCAATCAGTCGGGTCAAGGCAGGCGTTTGACTTTTGGCAGCATCGACTGCTTTGTGATCTGAAAATTGCGTTCGCCCTCGAGCAGACATGGGTGAGCCTTTATCAGAGACACGTCTCAGCCCAAAGCATATTTTTATTTCTGTCAAAAAATTGTGGGTGAAGTGAAAACAGCTTCCACACTCTCCTTCAGTCGGATGATGGTTCGATTTCAGTGTCAGTTAACAATTCAAAGATCTCGAGTTTGGAAGATTGATATCATGGTTGTTTAGCTAAATTCTACATTTGCCAGTTTAAAAAAAACAGAAAGAAAGAGATAAGACAATTTAATAAGAGATGATAGTCTTCATTTTTGGTGTTCTACCAAGTTGGAACCGGATCCAACAGCACATCAGAATCCAACTCTTAATTTTTATTTCGCCTTGCAAGACAAAGACAGAAGCGTAAAAAATAAAAAGGAAGAAGATGTTGCGGTTCAGGACTCTCCGTTTGACTGACAAGCACTCGTGGCATCTGCTGCGAGAATTTTATTTTCCCGTTGATCCATCACAAACACAGCAATTCAGTGTTTGTTTGTCTCTTTCAAAGCGGCAGACAGACGTCACCTCGTCATCTCCTCCACATGAAGTCTGATGAACTCCACCCGCAGGACCCGCTGGCATTTCTATGTATTTAACATGGGTTTTTACTTCCATTCATTTTGTTTTTATTAACAAAACTGCTCCATTATCAGAAAAAAACAATTTGTAGAAGAAATCAATTTGCAGAAACAAGTGAAATTTCATCCTTTTATTCCGAACGTGAAGCACAATACGGAGTGAATGAGCTCCAGTGTCAGTGATGGATCAGGACGAAACGGCTGGTGATAATCTCAATAAAGGAGTAAATGAGTAATCAAAGACGATTAGTATCATCCCAAAAAATTAGAACTTGTATCATTGATGAGTCCGTGTGTTCTTATTAATGAACAAAAATGAGAAAGCTGCCAGCTTTTTTATGGGTTTGAAAAACATACAACATAGAAGAAACTGCATTCGGTGAAATACTACAAATGCTCTCAGTATGTCTGACAGTGTAGTATTAGTATAGGCGACTGTACTGTGATGTACTGACTGGACGTGATGCAATGCTGCGTTAAAGGAAGCCAACGGAGCTACAAATCGGGACACGACTGCCAATTTTAAATTTGAGAACTTCACAAAGACCAAGTGCTAAAATGCTTTTCCAAGGATTTAATAGTTTGTTTTTGTTCGCTGAGCTGTTGCCAGAATCGACACCACTGTCTGTCAGTTCTTCTCACTTTTTTTTTTTTCCAGCCATTAGTAGCTTCTACGTTTCAAGACACACACTCACACTCGTGCTGTCAGCTGTTTATTCCAGCTGACTTTCTGTTAATGTCTGTTGACGTCATTCATTTGCTGTCAGGCTTCGAACACCTTCCTTCACTGCACTGCTCCGCTTCCTGTGTTCATCTGAGCCGGAGGAGGCAGCTCCAGGTCCGGCAGGTCAAATCCAGCCGACTTTTTAATCCAGATTTAAAAGTTAATCTAAATAAAAGTTAATCGAAATCGTCCTGCAAATACTTGCACCTTTTCCCATTCACTTCAACTGAAGCCTGACAAACTCAAGGATTCCTCGTCCTCTTGCAGCTTCATTTTTGTTCAACTTCAACCTCCCAATTTGCTCAGTTGTCTAATAGAAACCCTCATGATTTGTGTTTAGACGTTACACTTTTATTCTGACATTGCACCATCGTTTTTGTGCCTCAACACGTCGAGACAGCAGCGTCGGCAGATTAGAAGACAGTCATGTGATCTCAATCATTGTTGCAGCAACAGTTTATAACATTTCTGAATATTTTTTGAAAGGCACGGAGAAACAGCGTCAGATCAGGAAACAGTCATAGAAAGTTATGACAAATCTCATATTTTGTTGTTTAATCTTCAGGACGTCTTGATTATTTGTCAGATGTTGAGAATCTCTCCGGATGTCGTCTCCGCTGTTTGAGGCCGTGTGACTGACCGTCTCATTCAACAGCGCAGGAAACTCTGGGACACTTTGCTCGCTCTATAAATCCTCATTTTCAATGATGCCGCGCTTTGTCATCTGCCTTGTCAACATTTGTCGCTATGAGTTTTCCTGTGTGTGTGTGTGTGTGTGTGTGGTGTCTAGACAGGAGAAGCCTAATCTATTTTCCATGTTCCCATCCGGTCCTGTTGGAGCCTTTGAATGGCAGATAAACAGAGCGGGGCCAAGGCTGAGGCTTCATCAAGAGGATTAATTCTGCGAGTCTTATCTCCAGAGGAGCCTCTCTGCCTCCTCTTTCTCTTTTCCTTCCCCATAGGCGTCGAGGGCTCTCACCACGCACGACAGAGTTCACTCCCAGTTCACATGTTTTACTGTACAAACCGCAGCTCACAATCACACACCGCACTTTGGGATTGGTGCGGCGTCTGGCGATGGAGTCGAGGTTGCGTATGGACGTTGTCCCACCGCAGATACAAAAAAAAAAAGTCCATTTACAAGTTTTTCTTCTGCAGAGTGGATTAGTGTCAGACGGGATAAATGCAGACAACTAATGCAAACAGATTAATTATGAAAAAGATGGAAAATGGAGCAAATATAATGACGCAAGACAAAAAAAATCAAATCCAAGTATTAAAATGTGTCGTGTCTGTTGAGGATGTCTTGTTTGTGCAGGAACGTCGCCAGAGAGCGAGCGATTGTCACAGTGAGTCTAAAAGCATTTGAATATGAAAGAAAGCTGGATATGAAATGTACATTATCATCAATTTTAAAAGTCTGGAGTATGTGACGAAAATGAGGACGAGATGAAAACTTATTCGACTTGTGTTGAATCCAGATAAATCAGTTGTGGTATTTTACAGTATTAGACGAACTGATCAGATTTTGAAAGATCAGTTTTGAGCCCATATATCTGTTTGGGATTGACAGTCACCTGTTTGTCTTTTACACAGCGAACAAACACATTCACACTTCTTATAAACGGACACCAGTCGAGAGTTTCGATGAAACGCTGGATGACAGTGTTATTGATGATTAAGCAGGTGGTAGTTTTGCTTTGCCGATATGTGTAATCAGCGGCAGAGTAAACTGAAGTGGAGTCTGAGAGAGCGAATAAATAACTGTGATTTCCACAAACGGGCACCACGAGCGAGCGGACCTGTCACTTCTTTTCATTACTGTCATTGTGGCTATCGTCGCATCTTCATCATCGTGGTCATCATTGTCATGAAAAGTCTATAGGTGAGAGTCCTGCGAGTCAGAGGCCGTGGTGTTTGCTGGGAAATGGTGGACTCAAGGTTGGAAGTGAGCTGCTGCCCCAAGTGGAGGATCAAGCATCTCATCTCTGTTCATGAGTGTCAGGATGCAGAAGTAATGTGGCTGTAGTTGTGGAGAAGAGGAAGAGCCTGAAGGCAAAGGTCTCGATTTATAAGTTGTTCTCTGTTCCACCTTCAGTCACGAGCTTTGGGTCATTACTGAAAAGATAAAACTGCAGATACAAGCAACCAGCAGCACCTTCAGAGACATCCAGAAGGAGCTCAGAGCGCAGCCGATCCTCCTTCACTTCAAAAGGGGCCACTTGAGGTTTTCTTGGCACATCCAACTAGGAGGAGACCCGAGGGCTGAGCCAGAACATGCAAGAGGGACTACATATCCCATCAGGCCCGGGGATGTCTTGGGATCCCTCAGGACAAGCTAAAGGATGTGGCTGAGAGATGGACATGGACTGTTAGTCATGTGGTGTGGTGAAGAGTAGGCAGGACAGGAAGTGGGAGCTGCGGGAGCTAGCATGGTGGACCGGGAGGTAAATCCCGCCCCTCTCTTCAAGTGGCTGGACGTTTGAGAGCCTTGTGATTTCATGTGACGAGGTTCAATCAGATCAACCTTGACATGAAGTGAATGAGTCAGTGTTAATTTGACGCCTGAAGCAAATACATAGCAATAGCAAAACATCAGATCTTCACGTAGCAGAAACAGAAACAGGAAGCGGGCATCATCATCGTCGCTTTTGTTTGATTGTTGGAATTGCAGGTCTTTTATTTTGAAACACAACTCATTGAATGGCACATGCTGACCAGTATGAAGCGTTCACCCTCAGTACAAATGATCAGAATCAAAATCCATTCACAAAACATGCAGCAAATTTTTTGTTATTCTTTGCAAATCTTCATTTAAAAGCCTGTTAGATCCTCTCTCATTCAGTAGGTTGGGTGGGCGCGTGTGTGTGTGCTTTCGCCGTGTGTGTGTGTGTGTGTGTGTGCACCCGGTAGCCGCGAGGCAGCAGCTGACGATAATCTCTCGGAGGGGTCGATGTCGTGGTTGTCACAGCGATCTTCCCGGGGCTGATGTTGGCTGACGGCTGGTGTCACCATTGCTTTCCATCACTGGTCCTCTGATGGCTCTCATTTCGTTCTGTGTGAGAGCGCGTGTGTCGGCGTGTGCGTCTACATGTGTCGGAGCGCTTTTCCAACTGGTGTGTGAGTGTGTTTGTGCGTATGGACGCGTTTGATCTCTTGTGTGTTTGGTTCTGTTGCACAAATTTAGACTTGAAGAAACCAAGGAAGCATCTGCTGCTGCTCTCAGAAATATTTTCCTCCATTTTATTGCGTATTTTTTGTAATATTCTCGTTTCCCTTTTTCCTTGTCGCTTGCCGCTGCGGGAACATTTCTCCACGAGGATCGATAAACTCCTACATGCTTGTAATTATTTCCCAGGTCATACATGAAGCTGAGGCAAACGCCCGTCCACTCCTTCAACATCACCACCACCGAACGGCAACAACAGGGCTCGTATTTATTTCTGTTGGGCGTAAAATAGCAGCTTGTCCAGCCTCAACAATGAATGAATGAATAATAAACAAGTTCACGAGTGCAATTTATTTTCTATGATGAGTTTTCTGATTAAATTAGACAAGTTTGTTTCGCTCTCAGCGGGTTCATCTGCTCGCTTGCTTCCTTGCGTGTGTGTGTGTGTGTGTGTGTGAATCTTGCTGGCTGTGTTTGTGTGTGCGTGCAGATTTGACTTGCCTGCAGATGGCAATGTGTTACATTTCTATAACAGTCTCTCTCTCTCTTTCTGTCGAGCACAAGTGCTGCTGCTTCTCCTCCTGCGGCTCAGGCTGGTATGCAACTCTGCTTAAAGTCGTCACTGCTGAATGGACCGAGGGAGGAAAAAATGAATACGCACTTTGCATTTCAATGACTTTTCCTCAACTTCATTTTAATCCCTTTGAATCACGGCGGTCGAGACAGAACGGAGCTGAAATTGAAACAATATCTGTGGCTTGTAACATATTGCGATGGCGCCTTGTTAAAAGTGACACGCTATAATGTCGAGGAAAAAAACTCAATAAACATCACTGTCATCCTCGGCCGCGCCGCCTCGCTCTCCTGCCTTAATTCATCCCGAGCGACATCTCAAAAGCTGAAAATTTGAGTCTAATTTCCAAGCTATGAGTGTTATACAGGTTGTCAGCGTTTACGATGATCTGTCATCTCGCGACCGAGCTCATGCAACGCTGCATTTTCTCTGCAGAGAGGGAGGACGATCGAGAGCTGATGGAGAGAGACGGAGACAGAGGGACCATATGGAGTTTCATAGTTTTAGATTTCTCTCACAAATGCTTTTCTCAAACTGACTCATGTTGTTTTTATTACTCCTGACAGCAGTAAACAGCTGGTGTGTGGGGTGGAGAGTCTGGATTTCTGTCTGCTGTGGCCTCGTGTGTGTGTGTGTCTTTACATATGCGAACATCGTGCGTACCTGTGCTCATCTGGATGCGTCCGTGTGTGTGTGTGTGTGTGTGTGTGTGTGTGAAATCTGAATGCATTCCATCACTCTGTTTACGGCCTGTGCAGAAGTGTGTGTAAGAGCTGATGCCACACACTCAGCAGCCATGTCCAATTGAAATAGATTGGAGCCATGGAGGCAGGGTAATTCTGGGTGTGTATGCAGTCCTGCTGTAATCTTCGTACTCCACCACGCCTCGTCTGGTTTCTTTCTCTTACTTTTTTTTATAGATAATGAGATCGATAGCTTTGTGGGCTCCTGCAGAAAATAGAATCGCAAAATGAAAGATTGAGCGTTTGTCTTCAGCCCGTTATTTTATATTTTGTATCACTAAATCAAGTTCATCTATGCTCAGATATTTTGGTGTTGGAAGATCTTGTTAACATTTGAATAAGCCTTAAAGTCTGTAGCTCTGTGATGCTGTAATTCGTGTCACACACCAGAAGATTGTTGGATGGATGAAAAATGGAGGGACAACTCTGGTGCTAAATTTGGCTTGGTTTTTACTTTCTTGCATTGCTTTTCATTTCTCTTATTTCATGTTCCTTCGCTGGTGGATCCCTGCGATCGATCAGGTCTGACTGTACAAAGGATGGAATTCCAATAACTTTTCTGGAGGTCGCTGTGCTACGGAGCTCAGGACTTGATGCCGAAATTGGTTTTACATTTACAAGAAAAGAACGAGATGATTTGCTCCTATTATTGTGACGTCGCTCTGCTCAGCCTCCCTCGGAAAGTTCATGTAATGATACTAAAAAGGAGACTTTGATCGATTCGAACTTCAGATTGAGGAGGAGCAATAAGGAGTCTTGATCCCGGTCATGGATGAGTGGATCAGTGTTCCTCAGATTGTCATGTTCCTAACTTCAGGCTTCATAGCCGTCATACGCAACATCCCAGCTAATACGCACATCCTGAAAAACTGAACTACACATCTGGGATGAGGTGATTGATGAGATTACAAGAGTGAAGACGTAATGAAGCAAGTTGAAGAAGTTTTTGTGATCGACTTATTCTCAGTAAGTGGACATCTAGAAAAGATGCCTCAACTGCAAACTGTCTGATCAATGTCTTCACTGCTCTTTAGTAACCAAAAGACAGAAGCACAGCGACTGGATGGCCGAGCCTCATATTCACCCAGTTACTGTGGGGAATAAAAGTAAAGCACCACAGGGACAGATGACGCATCATGTATCGTGTTGTGATGCCGTCATCGTCTTTGACGAGGCTGTTGACCACTTACATAAAGAATAGATCTGTTTCCTGTGTGAATCAGCAGACTGGAGCCGTTGATTCAACATATCTTACTAATCGTGCAAAATGTGTGGACCCATGGACGAACGTGAGATGTGAAGAGGCCGTCCATCCATCTTTTCCTGCAGTTACATCTGCTGCTGAGAGTTCGTCTGTTCTTCTGTTGGCTGTTATTTACCTCCACCAGCACCAAGGATGAGGTGCGCTGCTGATGGGATTTGATGTTTTTATCTTTGCCTTTGACTGACAGGCCGAAGCTAACTACCTCCCTTTGCTCTCTCCCTCCATCTCTCCTGTCCCTCCCTCTCTTTCTTTCCCTCCATCTATCTGGAGGACAGACAGTTCAGGAATAGAAACAGAAACGCTGTTCGCACGGCTGATCTTTATTCATAGTTGACGACACTCTCGCAGGTAACATCCTCTGGGTCGGGGGGGGGCAACACACACAGACACACAAAGCAACACTCACGCATTTAGTGTTTTAGTCACAAAGCTTTGAAGCACAGTCAACAACTTTCATATTCATGTGAAGTTGGAGTTTTATCTATGAAGCATGAGCCTTTATTAGGAATATGAGAGTGGACAACATTTATTTATCCAGAGCAACTTACATTCAGACAACATGCAGAGAAACGTATTGTGAGATATGTGTAAAATAAAAAGCAAAAAGTAAAGAGACCGTCCAGATATGAGAGACACATAAATAAAGGTTTGCTGAATATACAGTAAATAAAAGGTGCAGTGCAGAACGTGCATTGGCTTTAATGCATTTGTTCATTGGTTTAACACGGGTTTATTATTGATGAAAAAGCTCTGATGGGAGAGGCCATGCAGTGGTCCTAAAACACACACACACACACACACACACACTTCCATTTGTCTGTTTGCTCAGCTAACACTGTCGGCATTTGAGCTGCAAGTCCTTTCTTTATGAGTCCTGAGTGATTTAGCCCTGAGAAGCAGAGTGCTCTCTCCGAGCAGTCAGAGCCACTCAGCACTCAGTGGCAGACAAGAGGATGGGACATTCAAGTGTTGCCTCTAAACCTCGTACATCCAAACATTTCTCAGGTTTTCATTTTGATTCTTCAAACTAGAAGCTTTCTTAAAGTTCTACAACCCTTGAACCTAATAGGCCGCTGCGAGCTTTTTAAACAAGCCCCAAAGTGCCATCGCTCAGTCGGACGATTTCATGCCCAAGAATTAAAGAATTAGAGACTGTGAATCAGTTTCTAGATATCTGTACACAATTGAATGAATAAAATAGTATCAAACAAATGAGAGAAAAGTGTAAAGCGTTTCATGCATGGCCACTCGATCAGCATCAGTTCTTCCTCAGCTCATGGCCAAACGTTTGAGATTTTGAGATCCCGTTAGACAAATTAAATCTAATAGCGTCTAATGAGTGAATGAAGGCTGCATCGTTCAGGCTGCAGTGCCATTCAATTATTTTCAGCCTTCAGCCTTTACAAAGAGTTTCTGCAACTAAACATTTTGGTTACAGATATAGAATAATATGGATGAATTAACCACTAGTCTGGAGGATCATACGAATACCAATCAGTGCCATTTAATAGCATGTTCAGATTACCTTGACTTGGCGCAGGTGATGTGCTTGTGACATTTCTTTACATTGGCTATAGAGGAAAAATTCTGAGCAGCGGTTACAGTGATGTTTGCTGCATGTAGCTGAGCATTAGCTAACTTCATCTGAGCTCAAGAGCTACAGAGAGGAACCTGACATTGAGATTGACATGTCATTAACTCTGTGGTACTTTGAAAGAACATAACTGTGAATGGCAACGTCTGCGCCATCACCTCCGTCTATTATATTGGATATACAATATACCGTGCTTTATGTAACCGCAACGTGGTTAAACCAGTAGGAATTTAAATGTCAGTATCAGTATTTTGGGATTTCAGCTCCTGATCACAGCTTTTCACACAGAACCAGAAGAATGTGCAGAAATTACAATTATGTTTTTCTCAGAACTGCAGGTTTGCCAGAGTGGAAAATCCTCTGAAATAAATGTTAAACCATTGTGTGACAACAGCTCGACTGAAACCTGTACAATGACTTGAACTGGCAGCTCTTTAACACAGTGAGGTCGCTTCGATGAGTTCAACCTCATCAAGGTGAAACTCGCTCATGTCCGTCAATCTAATGTGAAAGCAGAACTTTTTACTGAAAGATTCTACATTTTTTCATCCAGATTTTTCCTGAGACACAGTTCCCGCGATTATTATTGGATGGGAGCTTGTACGGACGAGATTGCAGATTTGGAGCAGCGAGCGACTTGATTCAGCGAGTCGGCTCCTCTCCCACTCTGCAGCAGGGCGACAGTATTTACCCATCAGCTAATGGCCCAGAGGTCAAGGGTCACACACTCTCACGTCTCCGCTGCGCCCTTTCTCTCCGACCTCATCTCGTGGTCGTTCGGATAATGCTAGACGATCCTGCTGGCATTAACTACACACACAAATATGCCTGTCTCTCTCTCCACACGCACGCACACACAGATTCCTTCATATACACCCACACACACGGCCGACGCGTCCTCTTCATATATGCATGATAGGGAGATAAAGCTGAAAGGTCAATTCCATTAGACGATCACCTTTTAATGTCACAGTGCCTGGAAAGAGCAACTGCGACCTCCCGTCTCTGCATCACATCACAGCGCGTTCGCACCGCAAGCAGCCGGCATCAGGACGGACTGATGTGTCGCTCTGATGATGCAGATTTTAGACAAAAATCCTCCCTTCAATCCTCAAAGGTCGACTGATGCAACCTGTGGGATATTTACCAAATGCTGGCTTTGCTGAATTTTTATCTGCACACTTCATCCAAACTTAAACCAGAGATACAACAATCCAACTTTTTCTCCCCCAGTACAACACCTCAGCTCAGATGTCAATCTGTTTTGTGTAATGTACCATGACGTCAGCATTTACTAAAAAGACAGAATACAAAAACAGTGCAAGTTGCACCGATGAAATAAAAGCTGTTTCCAGGGGACACTAAAAAGTGATGCACTCTTCCCCCACCGAGAAAAAGCTCATCTCTGTAACTTCATGAATCACAGTCGATGGCAGTGAATCTACTCTACGTTTCCACTTGTTGCTCTCTTTGTCAAGATGCTTTCATCCACGACTTCAGCGCGTTTGTGGACTCAAAGCAGGAGCATGTAAAACTTCATAAACTCATCCTCATGAAGAAAAGATGAGGAAAAGTTTTGTGACCTTTTGATCCGACGGCTGCTTTTCAGTTTGTGCTGCTGCTCCAGGAACCAGTTTCAGTGCTCACAAAGTCAAGGGAAACACTGAATACTGGTATTGTTTTGTACAATTCTTCAGCACTGAAAATGGACAGATTGTAAATATACTGAGCAACACATCAAACAATCAGTCCAACATGGTGTAAGGCTCCAAGAACACTGACTGCTTTTGTCCGTGTGCCGCTGTCACTGTTTCCCAGCGTCACTGTGTAGATGAAGCCTATTTTAATACCATTTCCTGGCAGCCTGTCTGTTGTTGTGGATGATTGGCTAACCCCCCGAATGGCCCTGATTGGCTGATGTCAGACTGAATTTTCGGAGGCTAATCCCTCTCAGACGCGCAGACCAACACACACCTTCAGACACGCCCCACACACACACACACACACACAGTGGCATCCCACAGAAAGACGCACACACAAACACAGGTGTTTTCTCTGTATGCCCGCCACATTGTCTGAATGTTAATTACATGCAGAAGGCATCTGGGCCCGTCCATTGCTAATCCTCTTTTAATTATATGTGTCCTCACAATGACACAAGGTTTACAATGGTGATTACAGCCGTATTAGACATAGTGGAAAATAGGTAGGGGGACGTCAAGGGAAATGGCAATCATCATAAAGCAAATAAGAGTTCCTGTTTGTCCGTGCCGAGATGCAGCGGTTTGTTTGTGTGAACACGTGTTTGCTTTATCTGTCGCTTCTTTTATCTCCGTTGTTAAAACGCTGTAGAGTTTTTATATGTTTGCAGAGCAGAGATGAGTGAGTCCAGCACATCGAAGTGGTGTGTACATGATAGTACAGTGAGTGGTGTCGAAGAGAAGGACGTACGAGACATGTTGACCCGAACTGTATTCAAAACATACATTGTCAGACTGTTTTAGCGCCACCTAGCTGTGCTGCTACCTGCTGCTACTTTAGAGGTGAGTGGTTTTAGAACTACTTTTCATTAAAGTAGTCCAAAAACCAATGAGTAGTAGATGCAGTATTTCTTCAGTATAATTTTTCATCCACTGCCATTTTATTTGGGCGAAGGCAAAAAAAATCAGACAAAACTTCGGGACAAAAAGCTCAAACTATTTTACCTTTGTGTCCAGATACGTCCACTTTAAAGAGCCTTTAAAGGTGAAATATTCATGAAATATTTGCATCTTTTGAAACCTGCATCCAACTTCTTGCCCCTTTATAAAGTTGTCATGAGGAATATCGGAGCAAACAGTCTTGACACGGAGCTGCATGAACACTGATTTGGAGTCATTCTGCTGTTGCTCTGTTTTGGGCTCCACCAACTCCTGAGAGAGATTCCTGACCTTTGAGCTGCGACATTTTCCACTGTGATCGTTATCCAGTCGCTTGGTGCTAACGTACAGTTGATCCGGCTTTTGTTCGCTGGTTTTTTCTGCAGTAAAAACTCACGCCAGAGATTTTGCAGAGTGGCTTGATAAACGTCTGTATGTTTACATGCAGCTCTCACTTGATCCATAAACTGAAAACATATTGATTAGTGCAGCTTCAAGTATTGAATTATTATCTTCATGGCTTTGTATTCACCGCTGCTCCGCTCGTCATGTGTCTTCCCTGCATCTGTGGGTCAGTAGAACGACTCCCCACTCTCCTGCTGTCCACCCACTCTGCAGCGTTCTGCTGGGTTTCACAAGTGCGTCGCACACGGCAGAAAAAAAAAAAGGGAGGATTTCTGCAATTTCCTGCATTGCGACGTGTCCTGTTAGATATGGACTCGCTGTTGGCTCTGCTCAAGAACACAGTCAGCTCTTTGCCAATGAGAGACACCGAGGAATGTCCCTGACGCTGCCGACCAAACATCTGCCGCCCAATCAGAACCGTGCATCCGAGCCACGAGGAAATAGCAAAGCATCTCGCTGCTCTACGAGACTTTTGGGATAATAAGTAGCTTGAGGCGATAAAAATGACAAAACACAGAGAGATCCAACACACACACACACATGTGGACCTTTGTGTGGTGTGTTTGTCGTGGCCGGCAGGAGTGTGTGCGTGTCTGGGGACTGAAGGTTGTCCCGTGTGTGTGTGTGTGTGTGTGTGTGTGTGTGTGCTTGAGCCAGGAGGAAAAACTGTACGAACACACACACAGATTCACCTCCTCGGCTTGAAAGGGTCCTGAGGGAGCTCCTCTCAGTGTGTAGGGGGAAACCATGAATAAAACGCCCATTTGACCCTCGCTGCTATAAAGCCTGTCTTTGTTGGGCCTCACAGGACCCTCTTTATCCCTCCTCCATCCTTCTTCTCCTTCCTCTGCCTCTCTCTCTTAGATGAAATCTTGCCCTTTTGTTTTCCCCTCCATCCTGTCATGGCAGGGTCTTCATGTAATATTCATGAGGTTCAGTGGGTTTTTCTCCTGGAGACGTACAGTGGACGGCACAGTGGCGCCCCACATTGCGGCGGCGACCTTAGAACCCTAGCAGACTTGACCTCTGACCCCTGGCGGCGCTGGCCGGCATCGTCGGTGCTGCTCATTAATCACATGGCCACGAGTGGCCTCCGAATAAAGGATTTGTAGGCAGAGACGAGCCGCTATCTGGAGATCCAGCGTGAGGCAATGGAGGGATTGTTGTGCAGAGGGTGGAGCAGTGTGTGTGTGTGTGTGTGTGTGTGTGCCAGTGTGTGTGCCAGTGTGTGTGCGTGTGCCAGTGTGTGTTGAATCCTTCCCTCTGCAGCAGATTCCTGTGAAGATTGCCTCTGGCCTCTGTCTGTATTCCTCTACAGGACAATGGTCTCCTTCAGTTTGGTGTGTGTGTTGCTGGAGCCCAGTGCGTGTGTGCATGTGTGTGCGTGTGTGTGCGTGTTGGAAAAGGCTGGTATGCGAGTGTGTGTCGGAGAAGGCTGCATGGCTGAACACTGACTCAGTTTGCCTCTGCTGCCTCTCTTCTCACGCAGGGAAACAGTGAGATCACATGCTTCTCGAACACACACACACGCAGAGTGTCAAACTGGGGTTACAGACCGATATCTCAGTTCGCCTTTTAATACAAATCACATGTCAGTGTTTTCCACCTCGGATCTTAAAGCACCATACCAGACTCTCTGAGCATGTTTCATCCCACTTACTACGAATTTCATGCACTTCTATTGCAACATATATTGACTTTCCTTCATTTAGTTTGAACTGTATCACGAGATTCATGTAGTTTGTAATTTGTGATTTGAGTCCACTCAGACTGCTCTAACTCTGCATAATCAAAAGATGAGGAAAAGGTGCAAATTGCAGGTCTTTAAAAAAATGCTTCCTTGAGATGTTTTGCATTTGAAAGATTTCCTTGAAAGTCATTGAAACCACTTCCTCACTTACAAAACGTATCTGTGGTTTGAAAATCAATTAACAGACTTAATAGTCAAGATCAAGTTTCTTCATCAAACTTTATCGCTGCAAGATGTTATTTGCAGATTTATTTGAAAATTTCCTTGTGACTATAATTTCACTTTGATAAAAAATGATTAAAATCAGACCCGATGTGTTGGATTAACTCAAGCAAGCAGCTGATCGTGACTCAAAGTTTAGGCCTGTGAACACAAACATTACTGACAAACCTTTAACATGGATTCAATCAATCTGACGGTCGAAGCAGCTTCTGTTTCTGAATTTTGGGCGATTGTGGCTTTTGCTTTTACAAATTGAACCTTTAACACGGTGCTAAAGCGATTTTATTGCTTCTTATTGATTTAATATCAAAGGTCTCATCAGAGCAGAGTCTGTCTCTCTGGAGGCGTTTCATCACCCTGACTGACTCCGGCCAAGTTCAACATCAGTTCAACATTTTTACAAAAAAAACGTGAGATAAAGTTCACATTAAAACAAGATTAGATAAGAGGCTTCAACACGGAACTAGAAAGATATTTCAGGTTTCTAATTTCAGACCTCGTGCACAGAGCAGTTCTGAACATTGTCTCCACATTTGCTGCGTGTGTGTATTTCCATCCCCGGTGCAGGTCATTGCATCAGCGCCTTCAATAATAAAAATGTTTCCTGGGATTTTTGCTCGGTGTCAGTCTGTAAATCCTGCCTCGCGCCGGCCTCCGGGAGCCGCTAACACACCTAAAAGAATTTCATTAGTGAGGACTTCGCTGGAGATTCAGCACTAAATGATGGTTTTCAGTTTTGTTCAGGGAAACTTTTCTGGTGCAAAAATGGTTAAATTTAAATTACACTGACTATTATCTGTCCGACCCTTTAGAGGGCACATTTAAATCACTCATCGAATTTTAAGTTTTGGGAAAGTTTACATTTTGTAGATACGGTTGATTTTACCTGACAGCAGCACCGGCAGTGAAAAACACCCACATAGTTGTAATGTGCACAGCAACAGTCTGTCGCAAATGTTCCAGCACAAAAACACACTTTTACACTCACAAATCTATAAAACACACACAAGACAAACACACGTTCTTCATCAGAATGAGCCTGAGGGCGGCGCCGTCTCACCCCTGACCCTGTCAGAGCTCCTCCAACTTGGCAACACCCTCCAGCTGAGAGCAGCGAGGAGGAGGAGGAGGAGGAGGAGGAGGGATGAAGGATGTTTACAGTGCTCGTGTACGTCTGTATCACGGCTGCTGTCTCGCTCCGTCTGTCTCCACCTATCTGTTTTCATTCTTCGCCCCTCAGTATCAGCCAAACTCGAACGATTTAAATTCGATCGGGGCTCCGAAACATCTGTCACCGCCTTATCTGTGGATAATGGAAAGATTTAGTGGCATTCAGAATTTTATAGAGTCGACTCCCCTCCGCTTTACTCCATCGCCCCTTTCACTCCACTCCTCCGGCTCCCATATATCATCCTCTCTCAACGCCCACACAAATGCATACCTCTCGCACAGAGGAGCGCACATACATGAATGCATACATACATGCATCAACATGCAGCCCATCCCCCCCAAATCCCTCTCTCTGTCATACACACAGGATCCTTTGCTCTCCAGAGATAGACGGGTTTGTTGCTTGCTTGGTTGGTTGGTTCATGTTGCACCAGCCTTGTCCAATCCCCCTCACTCTCCTGGCTCCTGTGCTTCCCTCCCTCCTTCCTCCCCCCCTCCTCTTCATCCTCTCCATCCTCTTCCTCACTCTCTTCCCTTCGCTTGCTTGTGCCACCGGCCGGGCTTGGCGGGATCCCAGGCTGCCCCGGGTTCTGCTCCACTAGCTTTTCCACTCTGGCACCACAGGTCCGTCATGCTGTGTTTACGTGTTTTTGTGTGTGTGTGTGTGTGTGTGTGTGTGTGAGTATGAGCTGTTGTTCATTTACATATACACATGTGGATAATTTCATTTTTTCATAATAAAATGTAATTATGCAACACATTCAATAAAAATAAAGACCTGTTTCCGTTTAAGTTAATGACTCTTATGCTACAATAATTTATCAAGAGTGTTTAGATGATTAATGCAGATATTCTCTGACTGCTGAAACAAACAGAAGGATTATGGGAAGTGCAGAAACGCTCAGGTAACCACCTGCTGAACAACATCTTTAAAAGTCATTATTGTGCCCATATGGCAGCAAAACATACATTTCTCACAGACTGTACGTACACAGTGTTCACTTATCATCCAGACATTAACACTAAACTTAAATAAGAAGAAAATATGTTCGTGTTCATTAAATGTTCATCTCTCTCGCTCTGCCAGGGGGCGCTGTGAGGTCAAGCCTGCTCCGATTACTTTCCAGAGTATCACGTCAAACTAAAAGTATAAATCGCTGAATTGTTTAAAACTTGATGTGAGCGTCTCGACTTGAGTGAGATTCGGAGCGACTGCACTTTCCAGCACCTCCATTAAAACACAGAGTGACACAATATCTTTCTGAAAGACTTGGGTTCATCCCTTGAAGAGTGCCAGAGACTTGTTTCCTCTGTGAGTCACAGCTCGACTTGACTCTCTTTTGGTTTTCCATTGTCAAAAACTGTGGATGTGTGGGTACCTGGGACTTTTTTGGGTATCACTTGGAGACATGGAGATCCTGCACACTGACCGTGAACTGCAATCACAGTTTTCTCGTTAACTCGACCCAGACTTTAAAAAAGTGTCTTTGTGCAGACGTTCCATTGTTTGGTTGAAAGGATCTGAAAAGGAAAGGATGTCCTCCATTTTGTTGAAGGTGATGTCTGACGATCAGCTGAAGAATCCTTTACTCTGACGATGAACCAGCTGCAGTGGAAATGAAATGAAACGTATCTGGTATCAAAGGTCGAGTTGAGTCGAGTCAGGAAGGAGCACTGAGGCTTTTCTGGACGCTCCTGGTCAAAGAACAGCTTATTATTTGTCCAGACACTGAAGTTCTGACATTGGTTTTGAGACACTAAGTGCTGTAATATTAAAAATTATGCTTTGGCTAACCGACATTTTGCGTCAGTATCTTTTAATCTGAACATTTTTTTTGTGCCAAAAGGTTCAGAGACTCAAAGTTTGATGTTGTCACAATGCAAGAGCCTTGGAAACATTTAAACCGTAAAAAAAGAGGCACTTAAACTGTCCGCTGAAACAAAGAGAGAGAGTATTTGCAGGGTGGTTCACTTATTCAGTGACAGGACTCATCGGGGAAACATTAACACCTTCAAATGAATTAACCAGACGCATTAGTGAACAATGGACGTGCCAAGAAAATCGGCTTCATATCAGTTGTAGTTGTGTGCTCTGATATTTAGAAAAAGTCCAACATACACTGCACATGTATCACTCGTGTGCATGTGCAGTACTTATATACACTGTATGTATATATTTCCATACAGCACCCGGGGCGCTCGGAGTAACCCTGACAGTTTGGAGGCCTCAGCAGAGTTTTCACCCTCTCCAGCCTCTCTCTCGCCTCCCTGCTATCCAGCCTCGCTCGTCCCTGCCTGGAGAACCCTTAAACCCAGGTGAAGAGTACATTGTGTCCACCTGTCTCTCCTCCCACGCACGCTGACAGCACGCCGACCCGGGCGGCCGTTTGTTTACTCTGATGGAGCTCTGTTATTCGGCTCATTGTTCTCACCTCCTCTCTCTATCAGGCTCGACGCAGCCGCGACAATGACGGTTGCGTAAGAGTTCATGTGCAAATTAATGCTCGTTTCCAAAGCAAAAAGGTCTTTCAGTGTGTGTGTGTGTGTGTGTGTGTGTGTGTGTGTGAGGGGCAGAGAAGATTCCGGTTTTATGAAGCTGTTGTTTGCCGAATGAGAGCGACTCCAGCAGCTGGTTTTATAAACTGGACTGATGTGCGTTTGAAGGTCAGTGCTGATATTTTTGGATTGAAGCTGCGAGATATTTACTGCCAATGGTCAAATGTATAAAAGTGAGCAATCGTCTTATTTTAATAGCAGAAAATGTTTCAATCTGTTTTCATCTACATCTGGATCCAGATCTGCGTCAAACACACACAGTCTCGTTCAGTTCTGGAGAACAACTGAATCCCTGGAACGTTGTGTCATTGTTCAAGAATGAATTGTGCAAAAGGGAAATTTACGGCCATTTGAAATTTATCATGTTTCAGTAGTGGCAGCTTCTGCCAACGTGCCATCTGTTTCCAGTTCGACAGGAAAATTTGGACTTGATTTGTGTCTTCTGCGTCTCCGAAATGTGTTTGCAATTCCTAAATACTTACTTATTTGCTAATTAGAGCAATTTTGTCAAATGTGGGAAGAAATTTGCGACCAGTTATGGAAAAATGACTCGATTTCAAAATAGAAATATCAAAAATCTTCGTTTACAGAAATTGATATTTCTTTCATATGTTTAGAAGCAAGAACTCAATCAATGATCAAAATTTTTTTTTTTCAAGGTGAGATGTTGAAAGGATAAAGTCTCAATGGAAGATACATAAACAACAGTGAATTTAAAGCAGAAGGTGTCAGTTGTGTTTCCTTGCTGACGCTGTCTTCAGGAAGAACAAGAAGCAACAGGTGGCTCGTTTGCATGGTTTTCTTCATTGCAAGCTAACTGTGCTGAAAAGTAGAACGTTTTATGAATGGCCTCATGGTGGCGCTGTTCACATCACAAACTAATTGGTCCTTCTTTCATCCATGATCCAACATTTCATCGACATCTGTAATTGTTGAAATATTCTGGGAAGTAACGGAAAAAGTGACGTCATAAATATCAAATTAATGCATGAGAATCAGTTCAGGTTCAAACTGTTTCCATTCACAAACAGTGTGACAACATGTGTGTGTGTGATGAATAGATGTGTGTGACTCCGCGTGTCAGTGAACTAATATCTAAGAGTCGAAGCAGCTTCCTGTTTCTGCGTGTCAGCGCTGTTGAGCAATAATCTCTCGTTGCCGGCTGCGGTTCGACTTCGATCCTTTGGTCTTGTGTAAACTCCGGCCTCGAGCATCTGTTTCCTCTGGCCTGCAGGGTCAGCGGACAGCACACACACACACACGCACACACACACACACACACACACACACATGCACACACACACACACACACACACACACACACACACACACACTCACACACACACTCACACACTCACACATTAAGAAGACTTCCAGGTCTGACTAAGTGTGGTTTGAGTCTGTAAGGTTTTGAAGTGGGGTCTGTAAAGAAGTTGTCAAGGGTGTCTGGGTTTTGAAATGCCAGTCATCCTGTGTGTGTGTGTGTGTGTGTGTGTGTGTGTGTGTGTGATTATGTGCTGGATGTTCATAACCCTGACCACAAGGATGTGACTTTTCTCGCTCTAACCTTTTTCCCTCTGTGCACTTTTCTTTCCCGCTCTCCTCTGTTCAACGCTCCGACCTCAGCTGATTTATTTTCTCCACATGTTTATGAAAGGTCTCTTTTAAAACACGACTTTAAAACCACCGTTATGGGATAAATTAGCGGTCGGAAATAAAACAAAACAGGCACGTTCTCATTGGCCATAGACTTGATCGTGTTTAACAGATTGACTGGTTTAAAAAGACGGATTCTCAGATTCCACTTTCAGGGCCTTCAGGTGTGTTGACGATGCTTTGGAGGCGTCGACCATCTTCTGTCGGGGGGTCAAAGGTCAGCTGGGTTGTGGCTAATGAGCTAAAGCTAACAGCCACATTCAACGTTAGGAAAGGAAAATATGATGTGGCAGGTGTCCATTTAAAAATAGAAAGCATGAGTTGTTTTTGCATCCTGTCACCATCTTAAGGAAATGAGACGCATGCAAAGTTAACTTGTGGCTCCAGAGCACGATTCAACCAACGAGCTGCATCAGTCCGTGCAGTGTTGTTTAGTCGGTTTGTCCCTCGGTCTGATGGTACAACACGTTGCACGACTTTCATTCAAGGTAAATCTCAGTGACTTTGATCCAAGTGTTTGCTCCATCTGATGAGTCCAGATGAAGCTAATAAAAAGCGTAACTGAATATATTTGGAGCTCTGGTGTTTTGGTTTGGAGCTAGAAATTGGATCATTTACCAAATTAGCATCAGAGAGTGACTTTGATTGAGGAATGTTGCTATGTAATTTTTTTGCAAGTTGCATATTGGAGCCTTAACAAAGAAACTGAGAAATACTGTAACTTCCATGATGTTAACAAAAAACAGCTGAGTCTCACAAAATACAACGTAAAGCATGAAGGTGTGAATGTGTCATGGAGGTCTGACCGTCTGCTGATTATCACTTGAGTGAAATATGGTCTTCAGGTGATGGAGTGAAAAGCTGCAGACTGTTGACGTCATGATGCATTAAGTGAAATGTCCTGAAGCCTGCAAGTATGAAAATGTTCGTTCTCTGATGACGTTCATTTTTGATCTTACTGCTGTTTTGTTTCCTGGTGTTTCATAACTATCACATCTTTTCCTGCACAGCTGATAAAACCTACACTGGCTGTCTGTGCATGAAGCTTTAACCTGAACTGATTCTAATGTGACGTTTTAATCAGATTCCACACAAGTATGCATGAATGTGCTCATCATCATCATTACTATTATAACGCTTGGTTTTAGTGATGAGTTTCCGTGTCTCGTAATTGCTGTTTTGCAGAGGCCGCTCGGCTCTGCCAAGAACACGATTCAGGACAAAACACTGACTAATTTTTTAGCACGAAAACGGCAAAATGTAAAAAGATGAATATTGGCACAGCAGAATCAGCTATTGGCAGGTTTTGTCCAGAAAAATTGCTCTCAGCCTTTAACAAGCCGCATTAGTCGAATGTTAGTTCCAGGGTCGCTCGCTGGCCTGTCGTCTATAATATCTGGACTTTGAACACATAGCCTCCTGTTCGAGGGGCCCGGGGTCTTTAACAGACAGCGGCACGGCCATAAGTCACTTCTGTCAGACAAGAGGAAAATCAAAACCTTCTGTCGCAGCGAGACAGTGGGCTCGGTAAAAAGGCTTCTGCTGCACTCTCTGGCTCGCTGTCACACACACATCAGTGACCTAGAACAAGTTCTTCCCTCCTTATTTTTCCTCGTTCTCAGTCGAGAGCGCGGATGCTCGGCCGCGCACGCCGGCGTCTGGCTGCGTGCGCGTACCTTCACATTTGTTGACCGCGGGGGAGACGTGTGTGCGCTCTGTCTGCGGGTTTCTGTGTGTCTCTCCTCCACCGGTTCAGCACTAATGAGGCAGGTGACAGTGTGGGTCTGAGCGATGGAACAGAGTGTCAGCAGGCCTACCGACTCCCGCCTGGCTCTGCATGACAACATGGCGGGAAGGACACCGGCGAACGGAACAAAGGAGGGAGGGAAGGAGGGACAATGGATGGAGAGAGAAAGGGATTAACGTCGCCTTTAAAGGCTGCTGGAAATAGAGTTTGACCAGTGTGAGCTTCTGAAGGCCGGTATCAGTGTTTTGGACCGAGCATGCTCCTGCTGGCATCTGGCATATTTACATTTGACTTATTTCATGCCAGACAGTTTCCAAAAATTCAGCAGGATGGTTCAGAGCCCATCCGGACGGGACAAGCTGGAAAATGTTATGAATGGGAGAAAACAAAAAAAAAAAAGCCTGTTTTTGCTGTCGTCTGATTCTGTCACCAAACTTCCTGAGAAAACTTTTGCCTTCCCTCGAGAAAATGTACATATAAAGGCTACACACAAATACGTGTATGTGCTCTGTTGCAAATTTGCACATTATTTTGCCATTTGAGAAACAACAAGTCAGTGGCTCATTAATTTTTATTTTTAGCTTTTCCTCAACACAAAGGTTTTAGGTTTGGCCAAAATAGTAAGTAAACTTTTTGTGAGCTTTTTGAGACAATGCCTCTATAATAAGCTCAGGTCCACTTCCTAGCTTTTCAGAGCTTTCAACCACGTCTTACTGTCTTGTGCAAAAATAACATCTTCACTTCTTTATTGAGCGCTTTCAAATGGAGGAGTCCCTAAAACACTATTCAGATGATCACTGGAAAATTAAACATTTCTAGTGAAATTCTATTTAGGTTTTGGACAAACTTTTAAAAAACATCTGCTTCGAACTTCTTTATCTGTTATCGCAAAAACATGTAAACCTGCAAAGTCTGACTTGCTGGAACTGGAAGCACAAATGGAGGATTGGAGGAATAAGTAGATGGACTGGCTCCAGTTTGATATGCTGGAATTGTACAGGAGGGATATTGATGATATATGAGTGTTATCTGCAAACAGGCAGGTTTTAGTGCTGGAATGTGTTCTCACCGACACACACACACACACACAAACACACACTTTATCCACAAGTCTCTCTGTTGGGTACCATCATTATCCTCATATCTATAAATATCAGACTTTCTTTTTTTTCTCCACACTTCCTCCCTCCCTCCATCTCTGTTTGCTCTTTTTCTGGGTCACCTGCTCGGCTCAGCCCTGACTGAGATATTCCAGCTGAGTTACATTCACGCACACACACTTTTGAGGCATTGTTCCAATGGATCCGATTCCACGCTGAATGGATTATCACACTCTGTAAAAGCTGACATAAACATAGTGACGACGCGCACACGCACACAATGCTGCCTTTTCTTACTGGATTGACAACTCTATGATATTATAAATCGTCTCCCGGTGAGGATGGAGGTCTCCGAGAGGCCGTCGGGGGAGCGCGAGGGAACATAAAGGAGCATAAAAGTCAGCAAATGTTGCCAATTTTACACCAGAAAATGGAGACGGACCGACTAAAAGTCTGGAGCGAAGACATGCATGTAATGTCGTTCTTCACTGGCACGAGTGTTGCATTCTTTACTAATTTTCATTTCCACTGGATCGTCACAGCGCAGCAGGGTCTGATGTGATAACTTGCGATGGTCTTGATCCAAAGCAAACTGGGATGATTCCCTCAGTTGAGGGTTTTGGACTTCACAGGTGATGAGAGAGAGATTGTGTTAGTTCCTGCTCGATGTGGGAGTCAGAGTTTTGTTTCAGTCCTATATTTGATTTAGTCTAACAGATGGGACTCGTACTGTTTCTTTCATCTGCTCAGTGTTTAGTGTTATAATAAATCCATCGTTAAGCTGTTATTAATGCAAATTAAAACTCTTTAGCTTTTACTGTGAAAGAGTTGCAGGATTGAAGGATGGAAACCTTTTGCCCAGTTTGTGCATTTTTCAATACTTTTATGTCACAAAGTCGTTTTGAGTTTAGATGAAGAGATGGAGGCAACAGAAACCTGAAACCTCAAACATGTGACATTTTCCTTCGCCCTTCCCGTCCTGTGAAGCCACTCTCGCTGATGTGACTCGCAATTTTAACATCATCGTAGACCTTTTGCCTTGTGGACCCTTGAAGCAGGTTTACTCGTGGAGAGTTTGTGAACGGTTCAACCAAAGAGTCATTTTTCATTTGTGGGATTTTTGGAGGCCTGAAAGGGTGAAAGTAGAAAAAGATTTTCAGAAAGTCCAAAAATATTTTCTCTCTCTCTCTTCTCTTCCCATTTAATAATCTAGTGACCCCTCTGACTTCTCTGGGACCCTCTGGGGGGTCCGGACCCCTAGTTTGGGAACCGGTGTTGTGCATGAAGGGATTCAGCTTAATAGGACTTTGCCATTAGTGACATCCAGAACAGGGCGGAAAAAAATAAATGTCCTTGACAGCTGCCTCTTCATGTTATGAAAAGATGGATAAAGTATAAACTTCAGTTGCCCATATATTATTTTCATTTAAAATGGAGTCTCAAATGCAAACGTTGGCGATCAGGTCGCTGAGATCAAAGTGTCCTAACTTTAGTCAGAGTCACAGTATTGTGCAAATGAACAGCATCATTGAGCTCATTAATCTTCACACTTATAATAATCGTCCAGCTGATGAACAAGCAAACACTGTTTACCATCACTTCCTCCTTCTCTCTGCTGGGCTCATGTTTGGATTCGGCCCTCGGGTGTCAGACAGTAGCTGCCCACTGCTTCGAATGATTTCAATGCGGAGGACAAATTCTGGATGTGTAAAATGAACTCTTTCTTTCTGTTCAGTGCAAAATCTAAATCGTGCAACCCGCTGTGCAACGCTCTGTAGAGAATGTTTCTCTCAGTCGGCTGTTATCGCACATAATGGAGCACTGGTTTTATTTCATTTTAAAGCTGAAAAACCAGGACAATCCAGTGAAAAGCTTTCACCTGGGACCGCTCCTGTCCCTGCAGAGGTGTGAAGTGAGAGGCTAGAAGGCCCTGTGATCACAAGATAAAGGCAGAACAACAGAATTAGCACTTCAAACAACAAGGCATCGGTTAAAAAAAACCAAAAAAACTGAAAGAAATAGGAATACACACTTCATATCCGCCGGGGTAAACACAGCCCGCAGAGTCAGTGCCATTTTAATGGGAGATTAGCCTGGATGGAGGGAGAGATAGAGGGAAGAGATGGAGGACAAACATCACAGCCACTTGTAGCCGTTGTGTGTGTTTGTGTTCGTGTGTGTGTGTGTGTGTGTGTTTACCCACTTGATTGCTTGTCTTTGGGATGCAGAGGGGGAGCGGCAGCAGATGCTAACATACGTCCATTATGTCTATTTTTTCCCTCCACTTCAAATCTAATAAGGACTGAATACGAAGGTCACGCTGCTTTGTTGTCGCCGTTTCACACCCGTCCGAGGGAGAAATATTACAGAAATAAAAGTGATGTCGTTCGTGTCGTCGCTCGTTCACAAAACAGCAGACTTGAAAATATTAAGTACAGGGAGTCTGAAATGAGCGAATATAAAGAGTTATTCAAGTCGTTGTCACACGTTTTTTCATCTCCCCTTAAGGCTCGACTGGGAACGCGCCCAACGCTTGACATCCTCTCTGCGACACACTGCACCTGTTATCCAGCTTTTTCATAGCACTTAATTATCCCATTGTTTGTCATGACAGCGAGTCATCCTTCAGCTTCAGACGGGCCGGCAACACTGCAAAGATTAGATGTGGCCGTAAAAAGCTCAGAGGGGGAGGTGGCTCGGTTTAGAGGCCTTTCTTCTGGCGCAGGCGGGGAGGAGGGGGTTTCATGGCGAGATCCAGGTCTGCACTCAAACTCGGAGACAGAGATTTCTCACCGGGCAACGAGCCAACGTTCACAAATCTCTACATCCACAAGTCAGAGAAAAATCGGCCGGAGAGAAGTCGATGGACGGGCGAACGAGGACGAGGAGGGAGAAGACGGGGAGGGGGAACAGAGAAATGAAGATACACTGTGTGTGGATTTGGGATGGATTCGATTGAGGGGGTGGATGCATTTCAAAGCGAATGTTTGGCAGTTTAGACGGAACACGGTTTCTCGTTCCAGCACGAGATGAAAACGGACAGGAGAGGATGAAAGGATGAAACGGCAGGCAGCGGGGAGGAAGAGAGAGAGAGAGAGAGAGAGCTGCTCAGGTATCTTAGCCTGGGGACGCGAGAAGACTTTAAACATCCCAACAAATTTTTTTAAAAAAATGAATCGCAGCACACATCACAGTGCATCCATCACGGCCGTGCACTCAAAACCTAAAAACACGACCATCATCCTCTGGACCTTTAAAGCATCAGGGCTCTCGATGTCAGTTCATGCACATATTTCAAAAACTAGCGGTGCATTTTGCAAAAATTTTCTTATTTCCATCTCTAGTTGGCCGAGCTGTAATGTTGTGATGGTTGGATTTTATAGTGGGGAAAAAAAACTAACCACAAGCTAAAACATCTCTTATCCAAACAGACCCACTTGGTGACTTCTCCAGATGTTAACTTCTGGCTCTTTATGTGAAGAATTAGGAAGCAGAGGTCAAGAAGTGTCACCTGAAGAGAAAATCTTTGCACAAGTACGTCAGACACACAACTGAAAACATCCAAGAGACAATGGAAGACAATGAATCTGATTTAACAAATTAACACCTACTTACATTGGTAAAATTGTATTTTCCCAAAAATCAACTCCATTGACGACGCCGTGCCTGAAGTCAGAAGTCAATTAGACATTCAGAAGCTCGACTTTGAACTTTGTTTCCATTGCCCAGAGCTGGACGGAACAGTTTCACATGGCTGACAGTCCTGAAAACACCTGTCTCATCCACGTTTCACTGCCGGAACAATTAGCACACTTTCAACCTGGAGGCAAACTAACAAGCTATTTGGATGCAACAAACCATTTTCACTCCTCATCTTCAGTCAGAACAATTCAGTCTGACAAAAACAGTTCATTTTAGTAGCTGAGTGGAAAATAAATATTTGGTCAGATTACAACACTTTCATTTCTAATGGAGGCAACAAAGCCACGTAGACGAGGCGTGTCGTCAAACCTAATAGATGATTTCTGACAACTAAGTATTTTCACTCATTTGAGAAACAGTGGCAGAAGAACAGGAAGAGAAAAGGTGGAACACGCAGAACTAAAGATATATTCAGATTTGGGAAGGACGTGATGGAGGAGGTGGATGAATTTCAGACTGAACGTTTGGCACTTCAGATGGAACATTTTTGCTTTCCAGGTTTACGACGATCCAATCAGAAACTTGTGTCACCAGGACTGAAATGTGCTCCTGCTAGTGATGATCTGGGTTTTAAAAAGTCTCCATACGCTGTGACAAAATAATTTGGCTGGCATTCAAGAGACAAGAGTTGAGAGTTCCAGAAAGCGAGTAAGTTGACCCTGAGCTCAGATTGTTTCATCATCGTTCATGGACGAGTCAAGGCCAAGACGTGCTCAGAATAATGGAAAAGTCAAACACCAGAATTCCTGAAGAGACTGAAATTGTTTTGCTGATTGTTTTTTACAGACACAGGGAATAACGTGCAACAGCGCCATCATCCAGTCGATGAAGGAAAACCGAAGTAAAAGAAGTAACAGCCGTCACGTTGGCGTCCACGCTGCTTTCTACTGTTCCCGTTTAAAAACCTGCATTAATTTTGGAGTCTTTCTTCATGCACATATTTTGTCATTTAATTCGACTTGTGTGTGTTTCCACGTGGGAACCTTCAAAGCGTAGGTAGCGTCTGATCCGTGTGTGCGGCGGTCGTGGGTGGGACGGCGATGGCGTCTCGTTACCGAAGGTCTGCCACCGCGAGTCAAGTAGCGGTCGGTCCGGCCATCAGTGTTGAGAGCCTCTTTAGCGTTGCTCACTTCTCAGACCGTCACCTCCAATCACGCCGATCCGTCCTCGGCTTCCTGATTCTGCCTAATCAGGAGTGGGTTTGTTTCACTCTGCACACTCCTTCGATTGTACAGCTGCCGCCTCGCTCTCTCTTTTGGTTTCTTCATTTACATTTTGATGCAGCTCTGGAAACCTCGACGAGGATCCGTCCAGCTGTCTCTCTTCTTCCTCGCCAGTAAATGTCAGAGCTTCAGTGCTCAGAAAAACCTGATCTCCTCACCTCTTATTGACCCTTGTCTCCGTCCATTTCTAGGATTTTACAGCTGAACTGATGTGGAGGTTTGGATGGAGGCTTTTTAGGAAGCAGAAAATTGAGAATATGTTAAATGAGCGTCTCGTTTGTTTTTTTTTTTCATCTTTTGTGCAGGAATGTTGGAGGACGAGAGGCAGAATTGGGATGGCTTCAAACCCGCCCTGGATTCGTCTCCGAGCTGGCGGCGTTTCAGCGCCTTCAGCGAGCTTCGTCTGCAGACCCACACCGTGTCACCCACACTGAGAATCCTGGAGTCCGTGATAAAGACAAATGAAAAGAGGTAATATAAAAAAAATCAACATAATCATGTGCATAATCACAACGTTGGCACTATGCTCTCAGCTTGAGCTCATAACAGCGATATGAGATTGGAGTATATTGCATTAATCATGTAAACGTTGCTCTTGTGATTAAAGCAGAACTGCTGTTTATTGCTTGTAATTGTATTCGGGTCGGGCTACGCTCCCAGGAATACCACACGCAGCATTAATATTTGATGAACTGACTCTGGATCAGGCGTGGGGAGCCGGTTCCCCTTTTATGTTGATCTGGGCCTGCAGTATTGGAGCTGACCTCAGAGCAGCCCTCATTTCTCTCCACAACACTTCACAGGGGCGCATTTGAATATCCACGTCAAAATTGTTAGCTCACAATATTCTTTTCATTTTTCCCCTCTATTTTTATCAGCAAATCCAATATGGGGCATGAAAGCATGTGCATGCATAAAGAATACCAACCATATGATTGCACAAGCGAGGGAGGGGGGAGGACGCAAAGTGCCGAGAAAGAACAAGAGCAGACGAGACAGTGTCCTTTTTTATACGCTTCTAAAAGCTCTTGAAAGCAGCACTTTTATCATATGATACTGCCAAGCTTTAAAAACAGAGTGAGGGATGGAAAGACAGAGGAGAGTCTGTCTTTGAAGGAGAGGACAGATGTACTTTTCACCTTCTTCTCGTGACCTCGCTTCCCAAAACAGAGACAGGCCTGAACATGAAGCAAGACGATTTAGGTTTTTTCCCCCGTTTCTCTCCTGTTATTCCTCCGTCTGTCTTTCCTGTTGACTCCGAATGCAACACAAGCCGACTCCACTGTGCTGCAAACACTTATTGAAAGGAGTTTAAATGTTTGGAGGATATAAACTTCAAAAGGTTCGGATGGATCACGGCAGCTCAATGCACGTCTGAATCATCCAGGGGTCTCGCTCGCTCCGCTTTCATGTGACGTCAGATTTAGTCCGACGCTGAAGGGGTGAAAAGCTTTGCTGAATAGATTTAAATGCTCACTAAACACATGTTAAGGCTTAAGGAAAACTTGATCCAGACGATCTGGCTGCGCAGGCCTCCTGGAAAATTTGACAGACCCCGTGAAATCCATGTTTCTGAAAATGCAGCCGGACAGAAACATGGCGGAGTCTCGCTGATTCACTCACATGTCACCTTGTTGGACTTGTTAACACACACAACATGTGTGACAAGTGGAAGGAAAAAGTGCTGTTGGTGCAGTCTGTCATTGGAGGGAGGATCAAGTGACGGTTTGATGATGCAATTATGCAGCGATAGCTGGACGTGAGCGCTGAGTCGGTGCTTTTTCCTCTGACCCTGAGGGTCCTGACAGCTCGGGTTTGGACCCCCCCACCACCACCACCATCCTCCCCCCACCATCCTCCCTCTCCCCCGATGTAAACCAGCGCCTGTAGGTGCCACCTCCAACCTCCATTAAACATTTATCAACAGCAGATGCACATTTAATAAATGTTTGTACCAGACTGTAATGTGGTTGTTCACAGATATCAGTGTTCATAAATGGATTTGTCAGCATCTATAGCATCTACACTTGTAATAATAGAAATACTTTATTGATAATATATTTTCAATGACTATAAAATGTTACAGTTCGTTATAAACCTGTTGTTTAATGTTTATCTAGTGGTTTGAAATGTGAAGGGTTAAAATACAGGGTCAGAAACGTTGATTCATAAATCTGTGCCTCCATCACTGGTGAATGGTGAATGTCTGCTTCATGGCGTATTATAATAATAAAACACATGCATAAACAAATTTAATCTCACCAATAAATGATTCTATTAAAGCTTGATAGTTTCTTCATATAGTAGAAATAATATTCTTCACTTTTGTTTCTATTTTCAACCAAACAAATTCTTTGGATTTTTGAAAGTGTTGATGTGTAGAGATTTATCCACACCAATATCTGCAAGGTGTCAGACTTTAAACACAAAATTTGTTCCCACACATGAGACAAATGAATTCAAAACTAAATTTATGCGCATTAAAAATGACTCCATTTAAATGTGTTGTTCATAAAATTGAAACGTATCCTCGTAATTAAGGCTATAAATGTTTTAAATATTGGTTTATAATGTGATTACAACTTTCATAATGTGCTATTAAGCGTTCATTAAGTATTTATCACTTAGTTACAGTCATTAAAAAACGCACTGATACACACTTAGCTTTGTGCTCATGAATATATCACCGTACGTTACAAACCTTAATGTTTATATACTAATAAACAGCTGGATGGATAAAGTCAAACCAATGGCCTTGATTTTGATGGATTGCAAAAAGTTTGTTTGTGAAAAATGTGCATTGCAAGATTTAAAGATGCACAATATCAGATATCCAAACAAACTTGTGTGTGAGTTTATTCCCTGATGTGTTTACAGTTTGAAGTGTAGGAAACGGTGCAGAGGGGAGGAAGGAGGGAAGGAAGGATGAAGGAGAGGAGGAGGGTTGGAAGCAGCTCAGGAGATTCCTCAACAATGAGAAACAGATGATTGTGTTCTTGCAGCTACGCCGTCTGTTTGCGTGTGTGTGTGTGTGTGTGTGTGTGTGTGAGTGTGTTTTCTCCAAACTTTATTACTTGCACATTTGGACGAGCGGAGCCTCAGTCCGCTGTTCTCTGGCAGCGATGACACAATACTCAAAGGTTTTCCTCCTCGCAGTCGGACTTGTTTTTCTTCCCTCCTTCCCTCGTCCGTCCGTCCTTCCTCCTCTCCCCTCGCTCGGCCCTCCAGCGGGTTGCGCAGAGGTGAGCGTGTGTGGGATGGCGTTGCCGTGGGACCGACAGGGAAACAACGATTTTCTCCGGCCAGTGAAACCAGCTCACGGTTGTCGAGAGCTGGAGCCGAATGTTATGAAACAATATCTTGGCGGGCTGTTTTCTCTCCCGCCCACTGGATACAAGCAAGAAGTCATCGTCTGTAAAGCACACACATCCAGAGATGATGACATCCCTGGCTCTTATTAATGCCTTTAGCTTAGTTAGGAGTTTGTTTTTAGCTCCAGTCTACAACCTCCTCCTCCACTACGAGCTCGCTGAAGGCTTATTCCTGTCAGGTTGGCTGAATTCTCCTCTAAGATCACTACAACAAAATGATTCAACCGAAAGCCAAAAGCCACTGCATGCTGAATATTTACCTTCTTCATTTGGAAATAATTCTGATAGCTGTAATGTAACATGATGAAACACGGCTGGAGAGAAGAAAACATCATCATTTAAATGGTTTAATTCCGTTTGTTGCTTTGATTTCGTTTGAATTGTGACTTCCAGGAAACAAAATGCCCAAAAGCGACGTCTTCAAATTGCTTCCTTTGTCCGACCGACCGACCAAAACCTTCATTTACATCATAAATGACACAGAAAAGCAGCAAATCCTCACGTCAAAGAAGCTGCAACCAGAAAATGTTTGACGTTTTTGCTTTGACGATTCATCAGTTTTCAAAATAGTTGGTGATTAGTTTTCTTTTAGTCGACTAATCTGTTGATCGACTGTTTCGTCTCGGTTTGATTTGGCCGTCAGTTCCACCAACTCTCTTCCTTGACTGTCAGGAAATATCGTGTGTGGTGTTTGAGGCTTGACGTCCAGCTCGCTCTCGTGGAGTTCGCTCGCCTCCAGCTCTGTCAGTGCAAACTTTATTTCACCGTCATGTTTTGTCCACATCTCTCCAACCGTGATTTCGCCTAAGTTCAGTTTTTCTTTTTTCTCTTTTTGCTCAAATTGCAGCACAAATGTGCTCGCTGTTTTTCACAAATGTCTGGTTTTGTTTTGGTTCAGGAGCCTGAGAATCTGTCTCTGTCCACGTCTGTCTGCTGGTGGAAACAGTCAACACGAACTCTAACTCAAAACCAGCGGGAAAAATATTCTTCCATGTTTGTCCCTGTTCATTTGATTTCAGTTGTGAAGACATTAATAAACATCCAAACTGTGAAACTGAATTCAGCCCCAGTGTCAGTGTTGGTTGGTTTAAGGTGATGAAGCTCCGCTCGAGGTCACAGTGAACATGGAAGATGTTTTTGACTCAGAGTGAACCTCAGTGAAACCTGCCTTTACTTGAGAAGGAATTCCTGCTGTCTCTCTGACACACACACACACACACACACACACAGAGTTGCATCAGACAGCCATAAATATCGCTCTGCCACTCTGCCTCAGAATGATGTATGAGCCTTTGACTTGTCAGTGTGCCATCTTGAACTAGAAAGAGCATATTACACACACACACACACATATATACTACACGTTCATCTCTGACCCTCCGCCCCTCCCCCCCAACACACACACACCGAGGTAGACATGTTTCATCAAGCCGGGGAACAAGGCGCCGTCCTGCCCTCGGCCAGCCCCGCGGCAGCCTGGGAAATGGAGTGTGCTGGCTGGCAGTGACCTCTTCACCGGCAGCGAGCTGAGTCTGTGCACTGACACCTCGGACTGCGGTGTGTGTGTGTGTGTGTGTGTGTGTGTGAAAGTAATAACACACACATAAACAGATATTTTTGTAGTGGCCGCCAATGAAAGATCCATTCATCCATTTTCTGCCGCCGAGTCGAGATCGGAGCAGGAAGCGAAGTCCAGACGTCCTTCTCCTCAACATTTCTTTTTATACTTTATTGTAAGAGTGCAAGAATTTATGTAAATGTAAATCTGCTTACACATGATGTTCATACTTACTGTATTATATTTACATTCTTGCAATATTCATGTATTTTTTGTGAAATAATAATAGTAAGAAGAAGACATTCAGTGTACATGTACATGCATACAGTACATATACATATATATCTACATGTACATCTACACATGCCTGTACACATACACAGAGAAAAGAAGTTACATCTCTTCAAGGCTGAATCCTTCAATATTGTTTGTATTCCACATATTTATTCATATTTATTTATTCATCCATTTATTCCACCTTTTAAAATATTCACAGTCTTAATTTCTCCTTCCATAAGTTATTCTTTCCATTACTCAGATGCTGTTTACATTTTACTTCCAGTTGTTAAATAAGGGCGAAGTAGGTTTTAACCACGTCCTCATTATCTGTTTCATGGCTGCAATTCAAAGTATCCTGTCGAGGTTATCTGACGTATCAGCAGCACACTTGACTTCCTGAAAGTCCAGGAGTTTGCTTCCTGACTGTATCGAGCAGGTTCCACCTCCCACACAGAGACATGACGATCCACATCCCCAGAACGGTCGAGAAGGCACCCGACCCCGGAGCCGACCCCTGCAGGTGATGGCTCCATGTTACTCCCAGGTCTGGTTCCAGGAGGGGCCCCGCTTTCCACCTCCTTCGTGTGGGGTCTGTGAATCTCTCTTTGCCTTGGGAGACCAGGAGTTACAGCGATGCCAGAAGACGCTCTGAGGTGACTGTAGAAAGAGATGTATAAAAATATACAAGATGGGAGACAGGTGCACACACACACACACACACACACACACACACACACACACACACTGTACACAGAGGTAGGGCAGTTATTGGCGACCGGGCCCCCGAGGCGAAGGTCCACAGATGGGGTTGGAGATTGTTTCCTCCTCGCGTCAAGTCTGCAGGGATTTAATTGGCTCCTGCTCTAACTGATCTTTGACCTTTCGGCACAAATGACCACAGCACCTGAGACAAAGACGGATTTCCCATCAGGTATTGGTTAGTGAAAGGATTCCCTCGACTGATTTATGTTGCCGGATCAATGAGGAGGCCGCGGGGGGAAAAATACTTTCACAGCCGCTGACATATCGGGATTTGTTTGGTATTTTGCTGTGATATTTATTGTTTTATTCTCTTTCATACGAGCTGAACGCGGCGTCTCGTTGGCAGGATAAGAGCGGGATTTGACCAGAATATATGGGACTGATATTAGGCTTTTATTAACATGAGAAATGGTCCAGACACTGAGGTTCGTCCCTCACAAGGCAAATATGAGATCCTTTATATACTCTGTTATACTGAACAGTTTGTCTTTAATGCTAATTAGCATGCTAACACTCTTAACTAAGACATTAGTGAACATTGTGTTAATATTGTGAGCATGTTAGCTCAAAGCACCGTTGTGCCTCAGTACGTCCTCACAGGGTTCAATAGTAGAACTCTGCTGCTTCAATGACAGAGATGTATAATAATCAATAACTGATATCATGTCAGACTCATTGATTGATTGAAGTTCTGTTGAACTGAGATGAGGCTCGTGATGCCTGATGCTGCAGGACAATCTGAACTTGTGTTTTTTAAATTTTTCCCACTTTCTTATCTTGTTGTCAGCAGCTGTGCACATCAGCGCTGCGTCTGCTTGCCTTTGAGCATATGTGACGATTTAAAATACAGAAACGAGAAATAAGAAAAATTTAAATACACACAGAAAATATGGGGCAGAACTGACTCAAGCTTGATTCTGTGTAATTATGTATGTTACAGTAATACATGAGATTTTGAGAACAAAACATATTAGAAATATTTTTGTCCTCTTGGCTCTTCCATCCTGTCAGGAATAAATATCTGGATGGCACCTTTATGTTTTGCCAAATTTCTGGCCTGAAAACAGTGACGTTTAAAAATACATAGCATTGGCTCGGTGTCCTGCTACTGTCAGCTCCGTCCTAAAAATACTGATATTGGTATCTGCCTCGAAAAACCCTCGTGTCAAAGCCTGGTTTAGACCCTGTGTGACTGGTAGCGTTATTTTATTCATGATATGAGTGAATCAGTGTGGCGCACACTGCTTTTTAAGCTATTCACACAGAGAAAAGAGATGGAGAGGAAATTGGGTGAACTGCATGAAACAGAGGCGCTGGGATGGAGAGGGGTTAGAGAGAGTGGGAGTGAGAGACAGCGAGATGCAGAGGAGGGAGAGAGAGAGAATAAATATACTGGATTTATGCAGGAAGCAATGAGGCCACCTCTCTCTGGCACAGAACCAAAGAGGAAGTGAAAGTGAGGGCACTTCCTGTTAAAGCGCTTTCGTAACCCGCTGCAAACATTTAACAGAGAAAAACAACATGATCCCTGAGATGAAGCAACACTTTCACAGCAGTTTGGTGATAATTGGAGAATAACTAAATATAGTTGGAGCTTTCAGATTTTCATGACAGACGAACAAAAATCACTTTCTTCAGCTGCTTCTTCTGGATTTTGGAAATTGCTCATACGTTTAAAAACAGGTGGATGAAAACTGACTCTGACCTTTTAAAGGACGTTTCAGTCTATTTAACAAACAGTTGCGAACAGAACCAGAGCTCAAACTCGTGTTGTTTCAGGTTGTTAACAGAGGCCAAACCAAATCGAAAGCAGACACGTCCCGAAAATAAAAACCTTAAAAACATCTCATCAGTGCGCATAAAAATTCAATTGGCTGGAAACAAGCTACCATGAGGAGAAGAACAACAAATTAAATCCTCAAAAGGCCTCGTGAAGCTCGAAATGTTGTTCCTCACATGTAAGCGCTTTATTAGTCGGGTTTATTTCAGTGGCATTTCCTCTGTTTGCGTAAATGAAGGATAATTTAAGGCTTTAAACGCAGAGATTTGAGACAGTGAATTTATGCAAAGCCAACAGGGAGGAGGAGAAGAGAGGCTTTGTGGGAAATGTGGTCCTAATTTTGCAGCAAAGAGTCTCATTAGAGAGACAGAGGTTGCAAAAGTCAACCGTGGTGTCAATGGCTCCGGCTGATTTCACCCACTCAGATCAATGTTAACTGCACAATAATGAATTGATGTTTAACAGGACGTTTACAGGCCGGACTCAGACTCAGTGCTGGTTTCAGCCACACGCCGACATCAGCACATTTGGTAATAAGCACAAACACAAAGTGCAGCTGAGGCTGATGGGAACGTCATTAGTTCCGCAGGTGTTTGATCATAAATCAAAGTATCGGACGAACCTGATGATGGATCTGATGAAAGTTAAAGGGTCACCGTGTTTTTATAATCAATCCTTCGGGCGACGTAAACGTGTGCAACACATTTATTGGCAATTCATCCAATAATATTTCAATCTGACCTCAAATCTGAAAACGCCACCTTTTAAGGGGGTATTGATAGTTAAGAACTAAAGCAAGTCATAAGATCAGATACACATTACATGTTGATAAATGAAAGATATATAATTCATACAAAGATATATGGATATAAACAGACAGTATATTTACTTCCAGTTCACATGTATGTTGAACAGGAGGCTCCTCGTTGTCTTTGTTGTCGCTTATTTTCATAATGATGTTGGTAAAAAGACTCACAAGAAGCTGCCTGAGACAAAGAGCCAAGTGTCGGACACATTATTAGTGAGAAGCTGTAATTCAAAGCCTTTTTAAAGTCTGTCAGCCTCTATTGAGTTTGTCTGACAGCAAATTAGTAAAGTTAGTTTCACAGTTTTTTGCATCGCAACAACTTCTTTTTTCTTATATTATTATCTATGTTTTTGATCTACTGTTTTACTTTATGTGTAAAACGCAGCTGTAAGAATCAGATTAAAACACTTTTCTTCCCTTCAGCCAAAACCCTCAATTACTTTTTCGGACTTCTCAAAACGGCCTTCACATCTGCTGTTATTTACCGCTGTTGTTGTTCCTCCTTCCACTCCCACAATCTCATCTCAGCTCACTCGCAGTTTGTCCTCGACGCTCCCTCACCCCAAACTCACCCACTCGCCCTCTGGCCCCTGCTCTCCCCTTCATAACCCGCCCGCCGCCCCTCTCAGGTGATGATCACCTATCGAGCACCGGTTCACACAATCGTTTGGTCAATGCTCTAATTGCGTTTTCTCTCTGTGTGGGCTACACAGGGAGGGGATCGATCAGCGGCTAATGAGAGATGTTGGGGAGGGAGGAGGGAGGAGGGAGGAGGAGGCAAAGAGATGGTTGTTCTAAAAAAGAGGCTACTGTATACGAGCTCCATCCCTCCTCCTCCTCCTCCTCCTCCTCCTCTATTAAATGCTCTCGTTGCTATCATTCCTGCATCTCGGCTTCATTATAGCCCACACAGTATTGACCTTAAGTCAGACCTATCAATATCCACACACACACACACACACGTGAGGATTTATGTGGTCGGGCCAAAGCAAGGCGGCTTTGTTGTGAAAAAGTTGATGAACCCTTGAAGTGAGTCCAACTAAAGTCCAACAGCCAGTGATTTTAAAATGTGTCTTTATTCAAATTCTGCACTGTTTTGATTTGATTGGCTGCATGTAAAACAGTTTACGTTGACAAATGGCGCCGTCATGAAACCAAAAAAATGATAAAATACAAAACTTTAATTGCTGTTTTTTTTATTCAACATCGAAAAGCTGAGTTTCATTTCTACCTTCAGGTTCAAAGTTTCACCTGTGATCATGGCCAACTGTGATGTCATCGTGTACTGACACACCCCCAAGTACGTTTCTGCATCACTGCTGTCAGGTTCAAGGACTCAAGATCAGCAAAACTAAGATATTTAACAGGTGTTTATTTTCTATTTGGCAGAAAACAATATAAAATGATTTTGAGTTTGTGGTCAGTTCGATTATCCTCCCGCCGCCTCCCAACACGACTTCATTGTCATAAATCAGTGACAAAATTCTAGTTCTGACCCAAAAAGTTGAGCCGAAGCCGATATGAGTCTTCATCAGTCGTGAGTTCGTCAGAGAGGTTTGAGTATCTTCATGCCGACGGTTGTTTAATGCCGGTGTTGTATCCCGGCAACAAACCGACATGTGACCACGTATCCCTCCGCCTCGGCTCAGCAGATAAAGACGCCGTTTGGGGGAAACACAAAGAGGCCCGAAGGATCTGGACGACGTCCACGTGATTTGGCAAACGGAGACTTGTGGATCTTCAGGAGGAGACGAACTGATGACGAGCGTTTGAATGTTCAGAACATCTGCAGAAAGAAAACTATCTTTAAATTGATTCATCGCGTTGGGTGTTCGTGTTTCCTCTATATATTTGTTGCATGACACTCGTAGCCACAGTGACGAAACCCTCATCGTCCTCTCTCTCATCCGTCTCTGCCTCATCCTGTCGTTTTCCTGTTCTCCCTTTCACTTTCTCTTCCCCTCTCGCCGCTGCTCTCACTGAGCGAGTGGGCTGCATATTGATTTTTAGTGTTGAACTTGCGTGGCTCTCTCTCTCCCTCTCGCCCCCACAGACACAAACTGACGGAGAAGTTGATTAGGAGCAGCTCTAAATATATCCTCCACCTCCTCCACCTCCTCTTCTTCCTCTTCTCTCTCTCTCTCTCTCTCTCTCGCTCCCTCACCCACTCGCTCTCTCCCACACTGGTTCAATCGCTCATTCTCCGCATTTTCTCTCGCCCCGATTCGCCTGGACGCTGCTCTGCCAAGTGCTTTCTCTTCCTCTCTCCATTTCCTTTCCACTCGCTCTGAGCATATCATTTGTCAACCCCCCAAAAAAGAAAAAAAAGAGAGAGAGAGGCAGTGTTGCCAGGTTTGGCTGAAAATCATGATAATTTGACAAATTCAGGAATGATGGGTAGATTTTTCAGAGCTGTGTCCATTTTACGATTCTCGGGAGAATAAACATTAACTTTTATTTGCAGTGTTTAGATGCAAGTCAATGGCAAGCATCACACACGCCAACACACACACACACACACACGCACACACACACACTGTAGTTACACACATGAGCCCTGTAGGACAGAAGGAAACACACAGACGTTCATGAGGCTCATTCTCATCAGATTTGACAGATTTGCATTGACACATATGAATAATTTGCAAACAGTTGTGAAGAGGAGCCGATGACTTTTGGAGATTTTTACTAGATTGTATGTCGACACAAGATTTTATTGTTGACCGCGATGACTGCAGTTCTTAATGGAAAGATGATGTAAAAGTTAGATGCTGATCACTGAAACACAACGGTGACACACGACTGACACATGATGTCTTTTAACGTCGATATATCCAATAAGTCAGTTGCTTGTTTCAGCAGATACGTGAGAAACGTCACCATAATTTGGAGTCGTGTTTGTGTCCATCTGATGAATAGACGTCTAATATTCACTCTTCATTTAGCTTCATTTCACTGTCCACCAATTCATGAGGGAAATATCTGGACCCTCAGCTGTTAAATGTTCCTTAGGTTTTCAAAACAGCCGCCTGCTGTTCAAAGCAAAGGGCTGAAAGGTGCTGAAATGGTCGATGGTTAGATGATGATTCTTTGTGGTTCGTCACTACAAGCAACACCTTTTTATGTTACACACAATCGTTTAATCCACTGTTGTTGTTTCTTAGGAAATATGGACAATAGCAGCTTTAAAAACAATATTTTGAAAAATTGAAAGCATAAATAAGGAATCCAACACATGCAGTACATGGGAAGGGTGTGTGTGTGTGTGTGTGTGTGTGTGTGTGTGTGTAAATGGAGATCAGTTGAGATGGTGTTAGAGATACGCGGGGTCCAGATGGGAGAGGGAGCCGCTCTGTTTGTTCTGCGTCTACGTCGGCCGTCCTGGAGGTAAACACAACAAACCAAGGCCTTCTGCAATTTAGCGCACTGATTGCGGCGCGGGACAAACAAACAAACAAACAAGCTCACTGGGCCGTTCTCCTGGGCGTGCGTCCCCCCGATTTAAATCTCATTTGCCTTCTCGTGGTTTGAGCGAGCGCCGAGGCTGATGTGGAGCCGAGCAGCCAACCGCTCCGCTCATTGTTTGAAAGGAGGGAGGGGGGGTCTCATAAACTGAGCGTTTTTCAGACAATGAGCACGTGGGCGTATGGCTTTAGGCATATTTGACAGGATCAAATGACTTACACAGAAAAGAAAATTCTGTCGTTTATGAAATAATCCCCCTATACTTATTTCATCCACATCCTCTCCTCTGCTTATTTTTCCTTTTCTTCTCACCTCCAACCCCCCTCCTTTAAATGGATCGAGGTAAAATGTGAATCTGTATTCAGTGGGTGGTTTTAAGATACACGTACTGACTTTGTTTAGATTTGAAATGCACATCACATATGCATGATGACATAAACCTCAAGGCTCGTCCTCAGATCTGCCTGATTTTGTGGGATAAAGAAGCTGAGGGAAATACAAGGTGTTCATCATGCTGAGATTGTTTTGGCTGCGTCCGTGTGCTTGTGGTTAATACGTGTGTGTGAACATGTGTACCTGGCTGTGTGTGTGTGTGTGTCCGAGGGTTTTTAATCCTTTGCTGAATAATGGGATCAGAGAGTGCGAGTGCAGGGTGTGTGTTCACACAGAGGCAGCTGATTGGAATCATTTGCATGCCCAGTTCACCGACCTGCATGAGTCTGGAGCCTGGTTGGTGTCATGCTGTCGCACCTTTCCACCACTTTCCTGACTCACCATCCTGCACCTTCTCCTGCTGTGAGCTCCAACTTCACAGTCATGAATCCTTTTTCATGTGTTCACAAAGTGTTGAACCTCTCTCCATCGTCACTTGTGAACGACTGAGTCTTTCCAGGATGAACCTTTCAGACCCAATCATGATCCTATCACCTGTTACCAATGAACCTGTTTACCTGTGGAAGGATCCAAGCAGGTGTTGTCAGTCTTGCTTTCATGCTTGTCCCTAATAGGAATAGTTGTCAACATTTGAAACCATCATTAACACAGTGTTGATTCAAGCTACAGTCATGGATGAACATGACATCAGCTTTTGCAAACATTCGATTTCAGGTACGAGTTCGTGCTTAACTTTGCAGCTCGTTCTGAAAGAAACAGAAACAAGCTGTGATAGTTTGAAACAAAAGAAAATCTGGAAAAGAACAAATTAAGACACTTTGCTCGACACTCGGTTCAACACGAACTGTTGCTCCGAAGATGAGAACAAAGTTTGACATAAAGAGAAACCAGTTGCGAAGACGATAATTAAAACCTTACAGTCAATGGTGTCACCCTCTGTTCTCCCAGGCAGACAGGTGTATATGAGCATTGCTCTTACAGATGCAGCGACACCTTCTCCGAGACGCCGGCCTGCCAACGTGATTATTATGTGGAAATTAGAGGCGTGCAGAGGAGAGCTCAACTCTGTTTGATCTCTGCGATGCGAGCGTGTGCGCGAGCGTCCGTGTCTATACGAGCGCGAGGGACAAAAATAGAGACAGAGGAAGAGGAGAGAGATGCTGTCAACTCTCTCCATCCTCCTCCTCCTCCTCCTCCTCACTGAAGCAGATGTCCAATTGAGTCTATTTAAAGCCGGTGCAGTATGGCTGCTGATGCTGAGAGCGCCGAGCTGTAGCTTTGCATTACCGTTGTCTTACCTACAGCGCGCTCGACGCGCGCTCAGACCCTCCTCCATGTGAACTGGCGTTTCCGCTCAGCAGATATCAGCTGGAAATTACCTCCAAGCTCATTACTGGAGAGAAGCTTGAAGAGCTAAGAGCGTTTTAACTTCAGCTGCTGGATCTCATGGTCACTCAGAAGCAGCTGGTAGATGTGAAAATGCGATGAAGCTAAAACAAGACTGAGTTGCGTCTTATATTCAAAGGGCGTTTTTCCAAACCACATGTCTGAAATGAAACCGCAGCAGCTTCCTGTCGAACGGACCGTTATCTGCGAGTGCATGTGCGACGACTAATCTCATAACCCTGAAAATAACAAACCACTTGTGGTGGAACTCCAATGGCTTTGGCAGAGACGTTCAGTCCCTCTCTGCTCTGTTGTCCCAGACAATTATCTGAAACAGACACAGTTCTGACACTCTTGTTGTTGTTTTTTTTCTTCCGTCGGGGCTCATCTGTTTTTTCCCAACGAGCAAATAGATAGAAGCTCAGAATAGGTGGGACTTGGCTGCTGCCTTGTCATTCCTCGCCAGGGATGACGCATCTGCTGCCAAGTCTCGGGGAGGGGGAAAAGAAGAAGAAGAAGAAGAAAAAAAACCAGTTATCAACAGGATGTGGTGGTGTCAGACAGGAAGTCAGCGCTGACAGGGGGTTTGCAGAGAGAGCGAGATGCTCTGCAGAGCTGGCGAAGCCTCGAACCGCTCTTCACCAACAGTTGTGTCTGAACGAGGCTGCAGCAGCTTCATGAAGCAGTTTCTGATCAGCTTCAGCAGGATAATGAAACATGAGATGATTAATTATATTTGAGTCTCACTGAAACCTGCTTGAATTCTAATAATTGCCTTAATGATGATTTTATGTTCTGTTAAAAGGTCGTTGTTCCTCGCCGCTGTCGCCAAGTGCTGCTCATCATAATGTTATAAAGAGTCTGTATGAAAAGATGACTTCTGTTGTGATTTGGCTCTATATAACTAACATTGAATTTATTCACCAAGTAATTGCAGGTAAAAAAAGTTAAAATACCACATTCTTGTTATTTTTCTCTTTTCATTTATTTTCAGTCAAACACACATGATCCAAGTGGAATTTCTTGCAGGAATTTTACATATGAAACAATAATCCCATCCTCACAGGAGATGCACGGCGGAGGAAATGTGTGCAAACTCTGTTCTTCCTCATGCATTTTTCTTAAAACATGGTTGAATGATACTCCCAGGTTGTGCTCACCCTCCTCTCCCGTGCATCTCTGCAGCCAGTCTTCCTGTGAGAGAGGAGGACCGGAGGAGGAAGCTCAGCTCTGAGGCGCGTCTGCAGAGCGCAGCTTCGTACAGGAGGGGGCGGAGGGAGAGAGAGAGAGGGAGAGAGAGAGCGAGCGAGAGAGAGAGAGAGAGAGAGAGAGAGCTGTGACAGCGCTCATCACCCACTGAACAGGACGGGTTGCATCCGAGCGATCGCTGCCATTCGCACACGGAGTTTACAGCCTTTGCGCCGCTTTTTCTTTCGACCTTTTCTCCTGCCGCACCCCCCTCCCTGTGCCGGTGCTGCCCAGCTCGACCATGGTTTCTATAATTTCAGACCTGGACCCTCTGAAAAGCTGGAACGTGTTAAGGTAAGCCTCGCCTTTGTGGCAGCAGAGAGAGGGGACAGACAGGAGGGAATCAGGGTGGGACGCGCCGCAGCTCCGGGTCTCTCCGCGGTGCGTAATTACGCACGGATTGCGCCGTTTGGCCGGAGTGTGCGCCCGCTGCTGTCGACTTTGTGAGCTCCTTCTCTGCTCTGTCATGAGTCTGACGCATGCAAGCTGCCGTGTGTGTCTGCGTCCACCTCATTAACCCTGCCTGCTGCCCTCCATCACCACCAGCATCTCCAAACTTCAGCCATTCCAGCGCACAAGTAGGAATAACATTTATCACCCCCCTCTTCCTCCTCCTCCTCCTCCTCCTCCTCCCTCCGCCCCCTCCTCCTCCTTCCACCCGTGCTGATTTGGTCCCTCCAAATGTTGAGGAGCCCCTCCAGGAATTTATCTTGAAACATTTACTCATGGCTGCAACTTTCAGATTTGATGGCAACATGTTTTCAGCCGTTGACTCCTCAGCTGCAGGATTTGATTGGCTGAGCCTCCTGCGGGGTCAAAGGTGAAACTCTCCTCCCTCACTCGCACTCTCCTTTTTTTGTCAAACAGCTATTAGACTCATAGGCAGGACACAAAGGTAGAGCCTGGTGGACCTGCAAATCACTATGAATACATTCACTGTCATTAAGCATCGCGGCAGAAAAGCCTATGAATTTAAAAGCCGGATTTTAAAAGGCCTTGTCCCTGAATATTTCAGCCATTTGATAAATAAGTCATTATTCCCTCAACAGACTCGGCGGCAGCGGCGGGGACTATCGCAAATTCTATTTTAGAGACGGAGAGAGGAGACAGAACCCTCAAGACCCTCAAATTATTCTTTTAATGCTGCCTCTCCCCTCTTTTATCATTTCCATCCCTCCTGCCCTCCATCCCGCCATCATTACCCACAAATCCAAAATAGAAAACGAGTGGAGAAATGTAGAGCAGGCATATTTCAGCTGATGGACGGAGGAGGGGGCTAAATGATGTCATTCCCAAACAGGCGGTGATGACCGTCCAAACTGAGAAATGGGGCATGCAGCTGACCTCACACACACACACACACACACTCATAAATAGCTGCAGCAGAGACTTTCTCTGTGGACACACACACTCGGCTCCTCTCGGTCTATTTGCTGAACGGGGACAGATCTCCTGGTAGCATTAAAAATGTCACTTTTAGCTAATTTTAGCGCAGATGACGAGTTCAGAATCGCCGAATTGGCCTCGCAGCAGCCATTTAAAGTTGAAAGGTCAAAGGTCAGAAGTTTCAAATGGATCCAACTTTTGCACAGGAAATGCAAAGTGTGTTGGTAGGAAGGAGGGAAGGAAGCAGCGGAGGATAGAGAAAAGGAAGGATGGAAGGAGAGAGAGAGGAGGCAGAGGATTATTTACCTCCCCCTGTCTCTTGTCTCTTCTCTTTATTAAACCTTTGTTCTTCCAGATTAGAGGCAGGAGCAGCTGTCCCTCTCCAAAGACGGCGCATCTTAATAAAGACCAGCTTACAGCCGGCCTGTCACTCACACTCTCTCGGGGTCACACACACACACACACACACACACTTTCACCAACTCGCTCATTCTCACACACACACACACACACAAATGAGCACTCACGCCCACAAACACACTTCTCAATCATTTATGATAATGAAGCACCTCGGCGGCGTTCGCTGCGTCGCTTTCTCCCTAATGAGACTCACCTCCGTCACACACACACTTAACACACACACATCATCAACACAGCGTTAACAAGAAAGTGTGTGTTGTTGTTGTCGAGAAACAGCGGAACAAAGGGAAGCGACAAGGAGCACAAACACTTCATTTAGTCACGTTTCTAAATTTTAACACACGAAAACACAGCTGAAGCCTGAATTTGTGGCATCGTGCTCGAGCGACGGCGCGATGCAGCAAACTCGGTTTTTTGTTCAATCAATTTTGCGGCGGTAGAATTTAAACGACAAAAAAAAAAAGGTGTTGCATCGTTAAGATTTTAAAACCGGGACGTTACATCGGATGAAAGATGAGACCTCGCTGCTGTAACACAGTTAGACGACACGATGTGCATATTAGCACAATTAGCCGATCAATGCAGCTCTGTGGAATTTGATTTACTCCGAATGCAATAAGGAGTTAATGCAAGACGAATGTGTGTGCAGGCGTGTGTTGAGACAAGTGTTATCTGATCAGCGGCGGGGTGTGTCTTCTGCATTCACTCCCCTCTGCTGTCTCATGTGCTGAAAACACACATGTACGAACACACACTCGTGTTCCAGACGGAGAGCGGAGGATGGATGTTGGAAATCTGTCCATGCCTCTCGCAGTGCACGCCACATATCTGAAGTGCAGTTCAGTTATTCCATAATGAGAAACAGCATGCATATTAATTCCATCTGATTACATCCAGCTATCACTCACACACACACACACACACACGGCAAAGATGAGGTGTGTTCTGTATTCAATTAAGAGAGAGAGGAGAGAGAGGGTTTTTATTCTTCTGCCGTCTGGATATCCAGAGACAGGAAGTTAAAGGAAAAAGTGTGTTTTTAAAGAGAAATACAACCAAACTGGAGGTTGTGGATCAAGTGTGTGTTTTCAGGGTTGATGTGAAAACGAGTCCTTAAAAAAACCTCCATCTTTCCTCCGCTGCTCCGTTTTTCCCTCCTCCATCTCTTCAGGGTCCGTTTTCGCCGTCGTCCAATCATCTAAATCCTTTTAGCGCAGGTGCACCGTCCTGCAGCTCCACAGCGCTCCGAGAAAAAGGGAAGAGCGAGGAGGTCGACAGCGCGAGGGGGCTTGACCTTTGACCCCGCAGTGTTGGTTTTAATTAATCCACTTAAAGAGTTCGTCCGCTTGCATTATGTGTCACCTTATATCCCGCCGGACCGGGAGGAGAGGCACAAATCCATCTGCCTAATTACCAAGACCACTGTTTGAATCTTTAAATCCCCTCTGATAGTGTGTGTGAGCGTGGCGTGAGAGTGTGTGTGGTGCTTTATCTATAAGCCAGACCTTTTCTCCATTCAGGATTATACCGGTTTTAACTAAAGGGTGAGAGCGAAAACATTTCGTTAAGGCCGATATTTTCAGCAGGAAGCCGACGATAGTCAGCGATTTATCTTTGAGTTTGAGCTGTTTTATGCTGAGAAATGTTTTGAGTGTGTTTTCTTTCCTATCATGTTGGAAAAGGTTTAGAAAACATAGAGTTTGAATCAGCAGTTTGAATCAAAATCTACCTCGAACCCTCTCTCTCATCTACTTCCTGTCCATCTTTCCATCACTGTGTTTTAAAAATACGGTTTGTTTTTTTGGTGTGTGTGAGATTTTTTCCATCGAGGCGAGGACGGTCTCCGCTGCCCTGGTTTGCTCCCTGAACGTTTGCAACTGAATTTGACTCGTGTGAATGATGACGCTCGTTCAGTCATGTGACGTCCTAACGAGCTATTTCCAGGGCTTTTAGTCGGAGGAAGCAGCGTCGAATGTTGAGATGCAGCGGCGGCGTTTCGGTTTGTCCCCACAAGAGCAGAGCTGTGAAATCAGACTGTGAATTTAGCTCGATATTTTGATTTGAAGAATAAAGTTTGTGATGATGATCGAGAGCGTGGAGTCAAACTGATGCATTTAAAAAGAATTGCAAGTTCAGTCTTAATTATAGTCTGGACATTTTCTGTGGTGTTTTTGCCAAATGCTCCTCGACTGAAGCTCGTTTTTTTTTTAATCACTTTAACGACGTGAAACAGGAAAAAGCAGGGTGACAAGTTTTTAAATGAAAGTGATGGCAGCGGGAGGAGGAGGGGGGGGTCGAGGTGCTGCAGGGAGGAGGGAGGGGGGGGCACAGAAAATTCACTCTCCACTTCCCACAGCTGTCAATCAGAGCTTTGTGGCTGCAAAGAACAATACGGCATTCAGCATCCGAGTGACGGAGGCGGACGGGGCGGGCAGAAGGAGACAGGGAGGGAGGGCTGAATTCCTCCGAACCCCCTGGAATCAGCGAGGGATAATTACATAGTTGAGGCGAGAGTGCGTCACAAAACACAAAGGAGATGGAGGAGAGATGACAGAGAGGGAAGGAGGGGACTGGAAAAGCTGCAGAGGAGCAGGAAAGAGTAGAAATTACAGGAGAGAGGAGGAAATAAAAAGCGGAGGAGCAGCATGTAGGCGAGATTCACCCAGGTGTGTGTGTGTGTGTGTGTTGTTCAGCACAGACAGTGTTTTAATAAAAGTTGGATGTTGTTGAGTCGGCGCCACCTCTGATATGAGAGTCATGTTTTTATTATGGAGTTATCAATATGGGATTCACAGCGGTGGAAATTAATAAGTACATGTGCTCAAGTACTGACGTGAAGTGTGTTTTTCGAGGAGCTTGTACTTCTACTGCAAATATTGTACTTTCTATTTCATTAATTTAACAGCGGCAGATTTACAGACAAAACATACGATGATCATATGAAACTTTCATTATCAGCTCATCGGCCAAATAATCTGCATTAAACACTCAGGTTATAAAAGAAAATGTCAAATAGCTTTTTGTTTCGTGTGATATCATCGAAGACAAAGAGAAGCAGGAAATCCTCACATTTTTAGAAACCAGCAACATTCGTCCTTGAAAAACAAACCATTACTCAGTAAATTGTTGCCTGTTTGTTATGTGACTGTTTCAGCTGCACAGATGTGTGTTAAGTTGATCAAACGAGCTCAAGTTTCCCCAGATACGACGTTAAAGATCAGGGTTTCATGATCACGCTTCTTCTCGTGATCAGTTCAGTTCGTAGACGACACACGTATGAGCTGCGAATGTTTTATTACATAAAGAAATGATCAGATGTTTTTGTTGTCAGCACAGTTGGTCTTTCGTTGCATATTGAGAACTTCTGATGCTCCACTTATGTTTCGTACGCCGACGTCCGACTGAGGTTTTGCTGAGTAAAGGATCTGAATTCTTCTTACACGATTAGATGCACGTGAAAGCTCGAATCTTCTTCTTGGTCGATTTCTGAGTTTGAGCGAACGTGTCAGAGAGAAGACAGATTCTGAAATATATGTCAAATGTCAGAGGTTTTCTGTGTCAAAGTCAGAACCTGGTTTTTGTTCTGAACATTTCAGTTGCATCATTCTCACCTCGCAGGTTACTGTGTGTGTGTGTGTGTGTGTGTGTGTGTGTGTGTGTGGGTGTGTGTGTTTTCCCGGCCTGCATTTGTTGCCAGATTCAGCATTTCATCTCGCTTGATTTCTTCCAAAAGTACGATCACCTACCACAGGCTTACAGCTCTCTCACACACACACACACACACACACACAGAGGACACTGTCTGTCTCTTTAATGTTATTTTTGACTAAAACAAGTGTTGTTGCCTGTCGTGACAGATGCAGTAGCTGCTTTTTTCTTCCTCCCTTTTCTTCCCCCAACAGAGATCAGCTTAGTCAACAGCAGCCGCAGGGATTTAAAACACAACTGTACCGCACACACCTCACATGACGACCTGCGTGTGTGTGTGTGTGCAGGCAGTGTATAATTTCTTCTGCTTGTTTTTTTCATTCCTTTCTTTCACTGTTTTTCTTGCCTTGTCTTTTCCTTTTTGTTGTTGTCTCCTCGTGTTGTTTTTCTTTCTGTCCTTGTCTTTGTCTTCTTTATTTTTGTGGTCTATTGTCTCTCCAACCTTGTCTTTTACTTCTTCTTACCTCCTGTCTGTTTTTCTGTCTTTATCTCTTCCTTTCTTTTCTTTGTTTTTCTTTCTTTTCTTTCTTTTTGAGAGGACAGTTTGCTTTTTTTCTATCCAAACTTAAACTGCTTGGTGCAACCTATACTTTAGCCTCTGCACACACACACAAACACACACACACTCACATCCAACACACACACACACACACACACACACAACACACACACACACACACACACACACACACACACACACACACACTCACACACACACACACACACACACACACACACACAAACACACACACACACACACACACACACACACACACACACTTAACACCATTGGCCCAAAGTGACAAATCTGTTTAATAATGCACCACCTGGAGCACGACACTCTATCTCTATCTCTCTTGCTCTCTCTCTCTCTCTCCACCTCACACACACACACACACACACACACACACACACAGGCACACACAAACACTAATCATTCCCTTTGGCTGTATTTTAATGCTGTACTTTGTTATAGTCTTATTCTCACGACGGCCAGGCCATAAAGAAGCTTGATACCTGTGTGTGTGTGTGTGTGTGTGTGTGTGTGTTTCCCCCAGTGACACACAGCCGTCTTTGTGCCGTATGGCTCAAGAGACACAGGAAGTACAGAGTAGACCCTCTTCTCCACCTTCTCTCTTTACATCCTTTCTCTTTTTATAATTTCTCCTTCACCTCCCAATCATTATCCGCGGCGGATTTCCTCTGCTCTCTTCCAACACATCGGATTCCTCCCCCTTTTCTCTTCTACAAGCTTGTAACCTGGGGGGAAAAGAGGAAGAGGGAGAGAAAGAGAGAAGGGTGGGGGGGAGAAATAGGGAAAAATAGATCTCGTCTGAATAAATAAACAGCTTTCGCTTGCGACCGAAACGGAAAGCTTAGCGGAGTAAAAAAGACGGGGGGTGAGGAAGAGAAGGAGGGAGGACGGGAGGAGAAGAGGAGGAGGAGGGATGAGGGGGTGAGAGTCAGCGAAGAAAGAAAAACATTGGCACTCCGCCCGGTGAAAATAAGAAAAAAAAAAGGAATTAAATCTCTTTGTGTGTGTGACTGATGGATGCTCAAAGTGAAGCCAAGGCAGAAAAAAAAATGCACACAATTCATGACCAGAGGCCAAATGAAAAACTGACCAATCAGAGCGAGTGTTTGCTTTTGTAAGGATCAATTCAATAGGTCAGATAGAAGCTGTGCAGCACCAGAGGCTATCTGTAAAGGAAGTTGTTATTCTGCATGTAGATGGATATGTTCTCTAGTTATTGATGTGTTTATTCCACGAAAAGAACAAGTTGGTGATAATTACAGTTAAGCCAATAAACGAGGCCGATGTGGTTCTTTGTTGTCGTCACGACGGGTAAGATGCAGTTTGATTGGTTGAACCGTACGAGCATGCATCGTGGTTAAAAACGTCTTTGGTTTCAATGGGAAATTTTATTGGTCCACGGTCTAAAATATGGCTTTTTCTGAATGAGGTTTGGCATGAAAGTGGTCAAATTTAAAACATGCTGAATGGCGGTGCGAAATATCGACTGTCAGCACCTTCATTCCAGAAAGTATCCCAGCGAGCTTTCAGAAACCCGCATCGGTCACACTGCAGAGAGAGAGAAATATAGAGAGGATGAGAGGGAGAGCTAATGAATTATGGGTGGCCTGTGAAAAGGGAGAGAGAGAGAGAGGTCTGTGCTCTGTCGCTCTCTTCCTCCTCCTGGGTTATGGAAGTGTCACGCTGTGAGTGTTGCCATGCAGATGGTAACCCTGGAGTGTAGCGAAAGGGAGGGGAGAAGACGGAGGAAGAGAAAACAGAGCGAGAGAAAGAGAGAGAATTGTTTTTTTTAAATACAGGAAGTGAAGCTGATGCACTGCAGAGTGGTTACAGTCGCCTTTAATCACAGGCGACGGGGGAAAAACCAGCGTTGGCTCGTGTAGCCTGATACGATTGATCACAAATGAATTGATCAATTCAGCGATAATCATTCACCACATTGTGATCGACCTGTGCTTGCGTCTTGTTTTTGAAAGCTGGGCCCCTAGATTTAGCGAGGAGGGTTGGGGTCAAAGGTCACAGAGCTGGGAGGCTGAATCTGTATGACATCAACAGATAAGGTCTGGCAAGAGTTAAACCAGAGCCGGATTGAGAAACCCTCACACTCAGTGTTTGGCATGAAGGAGATCACACACATTCTTACATGGTGTTGAAAAGGGAAGAGCGCTGCAGGGTGGAGTCCAGATAGCGGGAAAACTGTATGATGTAACACGCAGAGCTGATTCGCTCCAGACTCTGAGTCGTTATGTATGAAAGAAAGGAAAACCCCCTTTTTGCAAACCAGCGCTGAACATGAGCTCTTCTAGTTGTAAACTTTTTGGAATCTGGTTTTAGATGTAGTGTCACGCAAACGCTGCATTTACATTTAGAAACATCACAGTTCTGTCTTTAAGATCTGGTGTGATGCTTTGTGTTGATACTGCTTGTTTGATTTTGGTGTTTTTCATCAGATGTGGTTCAGATTCCCCAGAGAAAACCCTCTAATTCAGGTCAAGAGCTGAATCAGCTGCTTCATTCATGCTTCGCTCTCAGTGGCTCATTGAGCAGCTGCTTGGCCACCAGCTGACTGGTACCATCCAATCATGTTCACACAGGTGAACACAGGTGGCTGACGGCTTCATGCTATCACTGTTTGCTGCTACAGCTCCCAACTTCCTCCTTACGTGTTTAGCTTTTGCTGTTGATTTAGCTGAGATCTAATGTCCACGTTTGTTAAAGCTGAGTCTTCGTTGCTGTGCAGATTCTTTGAGAGCAAGTCTTCGTATCACATGACCTCTCACAGGCGCTGGCCATGTCTGTGCTGGTGTTCGCCTCCTGCACATATCGGCAGGATTAGCATGATGAAATGCAGGATTTGCTTGCGTGGACAACAAGGTCAGCGACGCCTGTAATTCATTATCCGTGCTGAATTAAACGCGGTTATTCACGTGATGGAGGAGCGTGGCGAATCAGGGAAGGACACATCGTGACTAATGACGCCCGATCAGGAAGTGGAAGTGCGTGTCTGTGTCATTGGTTACAATTTGGTTTTCCATTTAAAACGTGGTCAGCAGCGTTTCCATAAGTCTCTATTTCCTTATAGAAACATTTTACAGCTACAAACTGCAGCTTTAAAACTGAACTGAATCAACACGTCTGACAAACTCAACAAAAACATTTACTGCTTGTTTTGGATTCGTTTGTTGTATCATATCATATCATATCATCACTGCACATAAGTTTAAAAGCAGCAGCTATTGAGAAGCGCTTGACCTGCTTGAATTTGCTTCTTGAAGACCAAAAAAAGATAAAGATTGGAAAGATGGACGTGTGTGTTCATGCAGCTGCAGAAACAGTGTGTGTGTTTTATGGCGGTGGACTGTTGCTTAATGTTCTGCTCACAGTCAGATGACTAAAGAACGAACCCGGGAGCCATTATGGTCGTTACATCTCATACTGTGTGTGTGTGAGCTCAGATATTCAAAGACACACACTCATCACTTTGCATTGATTTACATTCCCTGGAGACTAACTCACACTTTAGCCATAACATCCCTAACTGACGAAGAGTTGACTTCATGGGGACCTACTTTTTGCGACACACATATTTAGGTTATGTGAATAACACACACTCTCTCAGCGGGAGCTTCAAATCCTGCCCTCACAGTCCTGAGTATATTTCCGTTCTCTCTCAGAACCTTTGCTTATTTCTGTCTTCAGTTCTTCTCCTTTGTTTCCTCTCAGGACCGTTTAAAACAAAGCATCTTCTGATCTTTTGTGTGTCTCTCTTTGACATAATCCCGGTGTCTGTTGCTGTGGTTACACCGTCTTAATGTGCCATTGATGTAACTGTATGTATTAAAAGCATCGCTGACTCCCTGCGAAAAACTTTAAATGTGTTTCTCTTCTACCCTCTCTTTCTCTCTCTCTCTCTCTCTCTCTCTCTCTCTCTCTTTCTCTCTCTCTCTCTCTCAAACAGAGAACACAAGCGCACTTTGGTAGGATTTAACTGATAGCTGGTTATTTTTGGATTACAGCTGACACAAGCTGATATCTCACACTATTGTTCACTATCTTAAACATTAAATTTGACTCTTTTCAAACTGTAAAATTCCCAAAATGCATCTCGGAGCCAGTGTGGAAAACAAATTAGTCCATCGTGACCTCCTGAACGTCTCTATTAAAACCAGCAGAAATGATATAACAAGTGTACTCGCGTGTTGTCTGATAATAAAATGTAGAATTACAATCAAATCAGGGCGTCCGATGCACAATCAGTCTCGTATTAATTAAATCAGCATCGACTGTTTAATCAAAATAGATTTATCGCCGTAATGCTTGTCTGCGTTCGCCGTTAGTGTGTCATCATTCCAGCCTGAGTCGTATCTCGCGGCCGCACACACTCGATGTGCCGGCAATGAGCTCCGCCGCGGCAACATTATGACAAAATTTCATCTCATCCCCTCGACGCCACGCTTTGGAAGATGACGGTAATTTGGACGAGATGTTTCGAGGCCTTGGGTTCTCTCTCCTCGCTCGGTCCCCGGTGCACCGCAACATTAAAGCGAGACTGGAGCGTGAACGTATGGCTGGCTATTAAATGGCAATCACACACAGAAGAGCTCTTTTATAGACGAACACATTTCTGCTTAATAGCTCTCGGAGCAGAGTCGTCCAAATATGACATTTCAAATGAAAGCCCTCCGAACGCCAGCGCTTATTAAAATCTTTGCTGAAATCTTGGAATTTGTCAGTTTTACGTGACGAGGGTCAGAATGAAATCCGGATTGCAACCTGATATTCTCGCCTTAGTTATGTGATCACGCTTTAAAGATTTCACGAGTTGCACGGAGCATCAGAGGCGCCTGGCTTCCTCTAATGGTGTCACGCGCAGTTAACTCGCCGCTCAGCGCCGTGGTCGATGTTCAAGGCCGCTCACGGCGCCGGCTTAACTCGGCGGCATCACCGGGAACCTTGCGAGCTTTCTCTGCTCCGTGTCCTGAGATTACTGAAACCTCTCGCCCCCTAATGGCTGCTGGAGGGTGGAGTTAATGTCATCAGCGGGCCCTCTGCTCGCCCCTGGGAGTCCCGCTCCATCCTGCCCCATTAATTTCAAGTGCTACTCATATCCTCGGCCCCCTTACTTTCCATCTCTCTGCCCCCTCCCTGCTTCCATCATCAGCTCGGCGCGCCCAGCCCAATCTCGCCGCTCTCCTGGCTCATTTTGAGCTGTAATTGGACAGGAGTCCCGGGGGACGGTCGTCAGCACGCCCCAGCGCCTCGCGTCCCATCTCCAGAGTGGAAACGCGCCCGGCCGTGGTCGATAAGCAGCGCTCCCACTCAGTCCAACATTCCCCACTCTGCTAACTTTCAATGGGAAGAATGACTGGACATCACTTTAAAACAAGTGTTCTCTAAGAACCCAAAATAGGCCCATGGTGACGAATGAACCTCCTCATGTTGTGTCACGAGCTTCATATGAAAACACGCTGCGAAAACATCTGTCCCTCATTGAGCCCTGAACATTATTATCTTAAAACAAAGGAGTAAATGTGTTGATTCCATAAGTCTCATTTTTCTTGTTTCCTGTCGCCGGCGTTATTCGATCATTTTACATCGTTACATAAATGATGAAGTGAGGTGTTACGTGTTTCTTTTGCCTGTATGTTGAAACAAGTACGACCAAGAAAATGACCCTTGATGTTAGAAAATACTTGAAATAGAAATATTCTTCCTGTGCAGCCATCAGCCAACATTTCACTTATTTGTAAGAAAATAAGACTTAAAATGTAGTTACAGACAAGATGATGAGGGAAAAGGTGCCACTGAAAACATGTTTTAGGCCACAAACACCAGCCTGAAGGACTTTGTCACAACCTGGCAACAAAAGTTCTTCTTATTAATGACTGATCAGAAACTTAAACATATGGGCGATGTCCTGTGTTTTCATGCCAGAAGACGTCTTATTACATCCATCCAGTGCCGACATCAGGCACAAATCCGATCCTGCCATCACACACACTCTTGTGTGTTTGGATCCCTGTGCCAGCTTTTCCTCGAGCAGCATTTGCGCTGGTAATCTGTCATATGAGCCCGTCTCATCGGAGGCACGGGAACATTTGGAGCGGCTAACAGAGCGGCAGGATAACACCCTAAAAGCTTCCTGCTCGTCTCTTATTGCCTACGGCTCAATCCCAACTATCTCAAATCTCCCTCCTTATCTCCTCTCCTTTATTGCCGAAGCTTGACGGCCACTTGACAGTTGAGAAAAATGCCCCAAATTGGGTCTGACATGAGCGATGTCGGCCATCAGTGTATACCTGCAGCTCCCCCCAGAGGCCGGCCCGCTCAGGTTGAAAAATGTCTCAGTGAGTGTGTTTTTTTTTTTTTTTTCTGAATTTCGCCTTAATGATGAAGTTATTTTCTTTGTCTCTGATCGTATGCTGAAGAGCTCTCAGACTCATCCAGCTTTATATAATCACTGCTGACCTGTCCTCTCCCCGGCTCTGCGACAATTACGGCTGAATACCTGGTGTGTGTGTGTGTATTTGCCTGTTACCAAGTAGAAAAGAGAAGGAGGCGGCGGTGGAAGTGTGTGTCGGAGCTGTATTGGCATTCACGCGCCAATGGATGAAAGCGGCGGCGCCGTTAATAATTGAAAGAGTACTTAACAACAGGAGCGCTACCCTCGCAAGACAGCTTTTAATAACCAGGAAGGTTTCACATTTCTGTTTCTCCACTTTTTCATCTCTGCCCCCTCCTCCTCGCCGCCGCCCCCACCTCCTGCCCGCTCCTCGCTTCTTCTTTAGAAGCTTTCTCAGCTCTATTCACAGGAGCAAAGGAACGCCGCTGAAGAAGCATCTGTCTGTCTTTTAGAAACACAGTGGAAGAAAAGGTGTGTGTGTGTCTGCGTGTGTGTATTTACACTATTAAAGTGGGGCGCATTGTGCTGGAATGGATAGTGTAGCATGTCTATTGACAGGGAAGTGTATTTATTACGTCTCCCACATTATCCCCCTGTCCCTGCTGTCTAGTTGAGAGATATGTATTTGTTTATGGAGGCGCTCCGTCTCTACTCTTAATGCGCTCGCCGCTCACCCTCATTAATTCGCTTGATGGTCTTTGATTTGCCGGGCATCACTAAGTCGCATTAAGAAATGTATTTCCCAGCTCTTACTTAACGACGCTTCCAGAACCAACGCAATTAAATGCACATTTAAATGCTCAAGGTTTCCCTCCGCATTCATGAGCGGAGACGGCCGCTTGATTAGCGCCCTGCAGAAAATTAAGCAGCTGGGGAAAGGTGATGCCGAGCTTTTTGGTGAACGCCACCTTCGCTCCTTTTGGTAGCGCAGCTCTCGTCCTGATAGTATTGCTATTGTATTTTATTCACACTGTCAGGACTAGTCGTTGTCCAATAGGTGGTGCTAGATATGATTTCCATCTCGTCTTGGTTTGAAAATATTTACTCATGCATGTGTTTTCTACATTTGCTTATTACCGTCAGATATATTTACCCAATTACCCTCAATAAGATCTAACCATGAAAAGAGTTTTCGTAGATTTTACCCACATTTTCAGATGACTGCCTCGAAAACAACCCAACACGATGAAAAGTGAATCGAACCTCATTCCTGAAAATTATATTTGATGTAATTTGTCTTTTCAGAAACAAGGTCACAGTAACTCTGAATGTTCCACAGACATTGTTAGGAGTTATTTCTTCAACAAAAGATAGTTCCAGTGTAAATCGTTGACAATGAGGTCTGTGGATTATCCACAGTCACAGGGACACTGTGTCTTCACCTTCATTGTGTTTGGGTTGAGGCAGAGACTCTTATCTCAAAACCAAAACTCCATCTCAATGTCTCGATGCCATCACGAGTAGAATTTTCTTTCTTGCAATATGGGCGAACTGACCCTTTAATTGTTACTGGACGCTGCAGTTTTTTCCAGCACAGACAGAAAACCACCCTTGAGACATCCGCAGTCCATCTGAAAGCTCGACACACTGTCCACCTGTCTGGCATAAATCAGAACTTAATGAGCGATTGAGAAACTCTGGAGCAAAATTACAGCTTAAGATAAATAAACATTGGCATCAGTTCACCTCAGAGTATTTTAACCCACCCCAACGCTGAGGGCTTCTCAACAGCTGCCTTTCCAAAGCCGCATGCTGCCATTCGATATGTTGGTAACATAACATTCATGGCTATACTATTAAACACTATGTCTGTGTACAAACAGTCGACTCGGTGAATGACTCAATAAATACATGCAGGTTTACTTTATCCGCTCATTCAGTCTCGTGATGCCATTTTTCCCCCTAATTTGTGTTCACTCATCTCATTTGCATGTATCCATACCTCTTGAGCTCTGCAGCTGAATGGGCCTAATTGAATAGTTGATCACATATTAATCTAATTAGTCTGGTTCAGTCCTGGTCATTGTGCGCCGAATTCATTTATTCTGTCTTGTTATTGTGTTCTCTCAGGCCGGAGGCTGTCAGTGGCCCCAGATGGTTTACTGTAGCTAGCGCCGCAGATCTAACTGGGAGCTTCTCCCTTTGTCTCCGGATCAGACTTCCATACTGCGCTCTGATCACAGCTATAGCAGAGAGAGAGAGAGACGGCAGAGTGGAAGCAAGGGATCAAGAGGTGGTGGAATAAAAAAAAAAGATTTGGGGAGAAAAGGAAGAAAGAAAGAGGGAGAGAAAGATAGGACCATTACCGTCGAGGGTGATCATCACCATATCCGAGTTTTCCATGAAAAGGCAACAAGTGGAGCCTAATGGGAAATATGCAGATGTATGCAAATGTGTGTTGGATGGGTCGCCCAGAGGCCCAGTGGGAGATTAAAGCTCTTCGGGATGGAGAGGGCTGTGGAGGAGACGAGCACGATGAGCTCAGTGCTGCCATATTAAACAGAGAAAACCAACCCTGGACCAATTGTTGGCCTTGTTGTCAAGCTCATTGCCGTTAATGTCACAAACAGATTCATGCAGCAGAAGGTGATCTGTCAAACCACGTTGGTAGGAAGTGAAGTCTTTAATTCGATTGTATCTTAGATGAAGTCCAGTTCTTTCATTGTTCTGCTATGATATCTGATGTGGTTACCGTTCTCCACACGGCGCCCTCCAGAGTCCTCCATGTGGATTTGATGGATGAGATCCCAGCGCTGCTATTTCACACTCTTCCGCAAGTTGATCGGCCCAAAGCGACTCAAGCAGAAAGAGAACGAGAGGCGGTTAAGACTCTACCTCCAGCTCCCCGACATTCACACTCCACTTCCACACTTGATCCGCGGCAGTCCCTCGACCTGAGTCTGCAGCTGCTGAGGTGGAGGTGTTACAGACTGAGCCACAGAGTAAATGGGAGCTGGCGTGTTGGGCATCCAGGGATACAGAAGTAAACCTGAATGTCCTGGAAACACTGGAGTAAATCCTGTAAGTTGTTTTCATAGACAGTGCTGCGAAGTAACCGGCAGGAGGAGCACTTCAGGCTCGGATGGGATGGAAACACTAGTGACTGAATCATCAGGACAAAAGACAAGCAACTGCTTTAGAAAACCAGCTTCTTCAATAACAAAGTCAAATGTACAAGTTTCTGTGCATAAAAACTTTCATACAGTTGACAAGGAACATTTTTGTAAATTACATCCCATCATTAATCTTCACTTTTCTTGCATTGCTGGCTGAAATTAAAGAGAAAGATTTAAATCAGTTCACTTTTGGATTCTGAATGAATTTTAGATGAATTGAGTAATAAACAACTATGGTGTAGTAGCTCATGTTGTTGTAAGTCAGTAGTTTCCATTGTGGCGTGGTTAAGAGTCGGTCAAGGTTAACGTAACCATGAGTTTTCTTCACATTATAGTTGGAGTAAAGGTTTCTGTCATGAAACTGAGACGCACTATACATCTATCTGTCCAGTCTCCACTCCCTGTCTCCACATGAAGGTGACATTACTTCCTGTATTGGCACCACATGTTGGTGTTTCATATAAATCAGGCAGAATTGTCCCATATGAAAGTAATTCCTGGGAATGCTGATCTGCTCCATTTCCGGCCATCTGCAAGGTTTTCCAGCATGTGGCCCGCTGCCATTTCTGGAAACAATGTTATGACTAAAGTGCTGAATGTGCCAGCTCTATACATGGCCTCTCTGTCTTAAAAGCCGGCCTGCGTTGGCAGGTGTTAAGTCTCAAATGTTCACATCCGTCCAACGGTATTTGGCAGCATCATAAATCTGCAGTTTACTGTTAAACATACCATTCCTGCTCAAAGAGCGTCTATAAATCAATACGCTGACGTTTATAACTTCACCCTCGCAAACCTCGTGAAAGACTCACAGACTTGTAAGTGAAAAAGTTTTATGTAACCGTGCAGTGTTGTGGTCCTCAGAGCTTAATCAAGTATATTTGCAATAGAAGGAGACCATGAAGTGTTGGGTTGTCACGGGTCAATTGCAGCTCTCTCATTCTCTTGAACCTCATGAGAGCAGACGAGGGACGATTCTCTGTGTGATTCTTCTGACATGTTTGTTAGCTTAGCAATATTAGCTCATCTATACCAAGAGAGTCTGTATGTGTCAGTCCTGCTGTTAATTAGCTAACAGACACAGAGAGACAGCCGGACGCCTCGTCACAGATTACCTTCCCTCTCTGATCCTTACAAAAGCTTCTCTGTTTCAGTGGAGATGCTCCTTCTTTGGGAACTATTCTCGACAGTGGAAATAAGCTCGCTTTGCCCATCTTTAACTTTCCTCTCTGAGCCCGTCGCACACCAGCTGTACGACGACGAAGTGAAACAAGATGTGATCGTCCTAATGTGATTCTCATGTACGAACAGACGCGTGCCTTGTCTGTTTTCAACTTACATAACCGCTTCATTCCTCTCGAACAACGCCGGGCCTCTTTTTTCCTACTTTTGGGGCATGTTGTCGTAAAGTGGGAGTGTTTTGGGACGTCTTCACCGTATCCATGGAGAAAACCAAACAGCGATGATTGCGCTCCGAGTCCAGGTTCAGGCTCGGAGCCAGACGCTGATTAAGGCCATTACTTCATAACCAGGCGCTGCTGTTTTCTAGGAAAACTCAGAGCATGACATATACCAATAAAGAAATCTTTACAAGAGCTAATGGCGTGGGGGATTGTCGAGAGGACGAGAGGTGCTTCAGCCTGAGTGTGTGTTTCTGTGTGTGTGTGGGTGTGATAAAGGCTGACATCCCCTGGGCTTCAGACCACTCTGTCTGGACGTGCTCTTACATGCTGCCTTCTTTAATGGTATTCCTCTGCACATCTACTCGCTGTTACATCCATCCATCCTTTCATCCCTTGTCCCTTTTCTTCATCCCCTCCGCTCTGCTTGCTTTACATACATGGACTTGGTTGTCCAGCTGTAATCAATCCTCGAGTCCTGGTCAGTTTGGACGTGATTCTATAACAACATGTGCCTTTTTGCTTTCAGTCCTTTCATGTGTTTCTCTGCTGTGACAATAGCTGCCTTTCTGTCCAAACACTCAACTAAATATTGAATTTTAATGCCTGAATGGAGAATCTGAAATTTTTATAAAACTCACTCAATACTGTAAAAATGAAAGTTTTAGCTTTTGCTGGAGGCACAGAGAGTTTTCGTCAATAAAGACGTTACACAATAAATGTCAAGAGGGCTGACGTTGCGACATTTACAGCCAAGAGCTTTTGGTGAAATGACCGTCCATCGCAACTTCACCACAAATGTCACTTCGTCTTGCAGTTTGACTTTACAGTGACAAGGTTTCAATTCGGCCTCATGTATTTACAGTGAATATCTGACTTCTCCTGACTTTTCTTTCTTGACTTCTTCGGCCTTGAGCACAGTTCAATGCATAAGATATTAGTATATTCACTTCATCAGAACTAATCAATATTTCTCACTTTTGGAATAAGTTCATTTTACAAGTCGATGAATCCCAATTGTGAAAAACAACAAAGTACATTACTCTCATGCTGTACTGAGTGCAGTACTTGTACTTTAAGTGTGGTACTCACAGTGAAATATTGCAGTTTTTCCTCTTGTTGACAGCTGAAGTTATAAGTTACTTTGCAGATTAAGACTTTCTATGCAAAACTTGCAATGATGAGCTCATATTTTGAATAATATTTGTAATATTATTGAAATTGAGTAAAATTTTGAATGCATAACCTTTACTTGTAATTGAGCATATTCCAGGAAATACTTGAGTAAAGGACCTGAATTCATCAGTGCATGTTCAGTATCAGGCTTCATTATGATTTTATGGCCTAGAGTTGGTGCGTTAGTATTTTTGTCCTGGTTTAAAAAGCATGCGCACATTTGCTCTCGCTGAAGAACAAGAAGCAGATTGATCGGCTTTAATACCTCGAGGAAATCCACCTACTGTAAATCTCATTTCTCAAAGTTTCAAAAGTTTCCTCATTGACTCGACTTTCTGACTGAAGCGATGCCAAAGTCAGAGCTCCTACTATAGCATGTCTTGTCTTCCTGTCCCGAGGCAACATCTCTTTATCACTGAATCTACAACATGCGCTCTTTTGTCTGCTTGTCATTTGTTTGGCGCTTCCCCTCCTCTCGGCCGCGGTTATCTAACTGTACGCAGTCTCCTACATGTGAAATTGAGCGAGCCCACTAGAGACGCTCTCACGGGGTCTGGAGTGGGACTTGTCCACCAAGTGGGGCTAATTATGCAAATCCCGGCCTCATCCTCGTTGGCCTGGGTCAAAGCTGCGATATTAATGATTAAGGAGGGATAGAGTGACAGCAGGAGGAGAAGAAAAAAGAGGGATTGTGTGGGAGTTTGAAGGATTAGACGAAGAGGTTCCTGTTTCACTTCATTTCAATGCATTCACACATAAAGTGCACAGAACGTGTGTGTCATTTTCCTTTCTGGCATGTGTTCAGCGAGGGGAAGAATCAGGTCCCTTATCTCCCAGCGGTCGGCACTAGCTGCTGTGTAGGTTTGCATCCGTGACCTCAGAACCCTGACAGGCCCCTAATCTGAAGTCACAGGCCGCAGCAGGGCCCGATCTGGACTCTCTCACTGTGTTTGATCTTTTATATCTGTCCTCGAGAGGACCAAATACCTCCACAGAGATAAAAAAAAAAAAAAAAAAAGACAGATGAGCAAATTCCATCAAAGTGGAGACATTTACTGAACTTCCACATGGGGCTCGGATTTAAGAATAAAGTTAAGAAGTTAGATGAGGTTCAGGCTCATAATAAAGTTGAGAAGAGAATTTGAGAATTGACTTGTTAAAACCTTTTGATGACAACACTGTGGAGAGCAGGTTGCATGCTAGCACTCTGTCATATGATGCTTTCCTTCTGTGTTTAAAGTGAGAAAAGAGGAATGATCCGTGACTCTCATGTTAAATGTAAATCATCAAAGATCTGCAGCCAAATGTGGGAGTTTGTGAAGGAAATTAGCTTAAAGGTTCAAACAAATTTCACAGCAGAATTAGTGCATTGTTTTTAAAGTAGCATAACTCATTTTTCTGCAGCTGAGGACATTTAAATAACTTTGCATTAGCCTGCATTTATAGGCCTGTTTAATGTGTGTTGGTGGAACAGGTAGGTCAGCTGTTCTGCAAAATGTCAAAAACATGAACTGTAAATGCAAGAAGCTATTTTTTTTGCAACAGATTGAAATCTGATTGTTCAAACCATCTAAAATGTTGTGAGCGAGCAGCCAGCGAAGACGAGATAAATGTTTGTCTCCATCGCGTCAAGTTCGTGTGTTTGTGTAAAATGCTGAACTGTCCTAGTTATTCTTCTTCTTTACCAGAACAGCTTCAGGTGCGTGGTCACCGCCCTGCAGGCAGGAGAAGAGTGAAGCCTGATTTACATTTATCTCTGGATGCACTGGATTTTAGCTGGGTATAAGATAATGGAAATAAAGTCTTTTGTACTGTTTGCATGGAGGTCTGAAGGAGCCGGTCTCAGTATTGCAGGGCTGCTTGAAGTTGGTCTTCAGAGAAACTCAGAGTACAAGATACCAGATAAAAAGCGGCATGTTACTTGTACCACAAAAAAGTTTGAGTGGCAGCTGAAGGCAATAATTCCCCGTAGCCACACGGATAACTTTGGCTTCTGTGGTTCCCAAAGTGCCAATCTTCCCCAAACCTGCTTATTCTCGTCCGTCAGAGACCAAATGTTCATCAGCATCACAGCACGTGCGTTTGTAGCACGAGTGCGGTCGAACATGCGTTAGCAGCTGTGTGTGATTGTTTTAGCGGTCCCCTCCCTCGGATTCTTCAGGGCGTCTCATTGAACCAGTGTGTAATGTGTTTGCCGCTCTGCTAAGTCATGCAGAGCTCCAGCGCGTCAGTATTGGATCTCGGAGTTCGCTCGGAGCTGCTGAAACCGGAGCTCCTCTATGAAACCGCCTGAGCCCCACGAGTCCAGAAACGGTGCCAAACCCAAAGCAGGCCAAATCCTCCTCTCCTCCGTCCTTCCCTCTACTTACTCTCTGTCTATCCTCTTCCCCCCCGTCCCCCTTTTTTCCTCTTCCCCATTCCCCAAGCATGAGCAATTCACAGTTAATTCAATTTTCCCCCGGCTGGGCTCACATGGGACAGCATTGGAATTCCGGTTTGTCATGATAAAATGATTACACGGCATTGTGTTTCTCCGGGCGCCTCCCAGCGCATTTATTAGAATCTGTCAGTGTCGATGTGGATCGGCCAGCCAAAGTGCACGTCTCCACCGCTGCTCCTCGCCACTCCGCTTCCCCTTTCCTCCCCGAAACTGGTTATTCCTTATGAAATACGTCGCTCCTGGCAGACGCATAATCTGATTACATCCGCTAGATTAAAAATATATTGAATTTTTTCCCCCTCTTCTCTTCACGTTTTTAACCCCTCTTTCTCCACTTCGTGCTTCTCCTTCTTCTTCCTCTGCCCTATTTTTCCTGTCCTCCACAAAAGACCGGTTCCATTTTCCAGTGACTTTATTATCTGGGGTTTGACTGATGTCAGTTCAGCGGCACTGGCCTTTTTTAAAATGAGATACGGGACAGTCATCCAGCCCCAGTAAGACAGATGATGATGTGATGATTGATATGTTTTATCATTAATATTAAAACCGTGGTGGTCTCGGGGTTACGTCAAAGCTTTTCCACACCAGCTGGAAAACAAGGAAGAGGAAGAATAATCTGTTTAGTATCAGACAGTGTTTTCAAACTTTAAAGATTCCTACGTGGAAGGTTTCATAATCACATAACCAGAGTGATGTATTAAATACGACGTATTTTAAGTGCAGTTCTCTGTTTTCTGTCTGATGAACATCGGACTAAAAGGGGAAAGATGGATTTCGTGGTAACGCAGGATTCATTAGTATGCATGAAAAGCTATCATGCACATGATGCATGTAAAGTGTTAAGTTTGAAAATAGATGCTAAACATGCACTTTAAAGTCAGCACATGCTTAAACCTGACTGATGTTAGATGATTAATATTTATGATATTTAAGAATATAATAATGATGTAAGTTGTTTTTGATGAGGTTAAATTTTAAATTGATACCAACGTTGTAGATGAGAAATTTCTTTGGTTTGTCACCTCAATCACATCTTTAGCTTTTCTGTGCTGCAGCTTCTTGTTAGTTACTGGTTAACATATGTGCAGATACCAATATGTCTGCGATAATCCAGCGTTGATTGTTAATATCAGGTGACCACGTTGATGCTTCAGTCGTGTTTTGAAGGCAGCACATCTGATGCTGAAGGACTCTGAGTGATGATATTGGAATGTAAAAGCCAATAATGGTCTGTTTGCTTTCTCTTTTTTGTTTTTTGTTGTATCCAATTTTCGCTGAAAAATATGTTTCACCCATATTTTATGTCCCCACGGCCTCAAAAAAACCACAAAAAGTTTCTTGTTAACATAAATGAGCTCCTGATTCTGCCTCCGACTCCCTCTAAGTACACGGAAAAGCAGAAGAAATGGCTGCTTTGAAAACAGTGTTTTCTATCCAATATTCATCCACTTTTTGATTTTCAGACACAAATGAATTTCAAGACACGAAAGCAAAAACAATCATATGTAGCTCACAGTAGAAACAACAAGAGACCCTCCTGTTTCTTATCGTCGGCCCCTTTCCTCAATTTCTGCAGGAGAAATATGAATCAACCTCTGTCTTCTGCTCTTGATGTTGGAAGTCATGGCTCCATCATGTCGTTTTATTTCTCTGCAGCCTCTCCTGCCACCCTCATCTCTCTTCCTCGATTCCTCCCTCCTCCCTTTCTCTCCTGTCTGGATAATATTACAGCTTATTATTTTTCATATTTCCATCCCTCCCTCTGCCCATACCGAGCTGTCAGTCAAGCTGTCATGTGTGATTTGGAGCCGTCACTCCGGCTCTGGCTTCCTGGCGTGGGGGTTCGATGGCTTGTTTACTGAGATGTGACTGGAGGTGTCACGCTGAATAAGCCCACCTCGCCCTCCTCGCCCCCGTCCTCCTCACCCTCAAACCCCTGCTCCGTGCGACCGGGAAACCCCTGTGGGTGCAGTGTTTGGGTGGCGGGGTGCTTGTGCCAGGTGGGATGTGGCTAATGACCATCTCGCGGTGCCACCTTCGATTTTGGGTTTAGTGCAGCTCGAGGTGCGTGCATGCCAGCGTGTGTGTGCGCTCATGAATGTGTGTATACTCATTCTCTCAGCCAACCAATTACTGTCCCGAGGAGCCGACAGCTGTCTCCACCATCGTCTCCTCTTTCACCGCCACCTCCTCCTCCTCCTCCATACCTCCTCTGTGTTGGCAGGGGGGAGTCAGAGGGGAGTCTCGGCCCTGGGTCCCGCTCCCTCGGGGAGTCATTACACCACTGTGGGACTCTCTCACACACACATGCACCGAGCGACACACAACCTGTCTCCTCTGTCTCTTTCTATCTATCACCATGCCACTACACCCTTCAATTAAGCCTGTGGCCGTCGCTTTGGGGATTTGATGCACGGTCACGTCAACACACACACACACACACACACACACACACACACACTTATCCAATCCTAATGTTCCCTCGATATTTGTCATTACCTGCCTCCCAGATGGGACTTGGCCCATTGGGTTTTCTATATAATAGAGCCTTGCTGATAGAAGCAGAGTCTATAGAAGTGACACTTTATCCCCAGCAGCACCAAGTTTAGTTTAGTTTTTTGGGACAAATTCATCGGAAACTTGAGCTTTTTGCACACACGGTGAGTTTCTGCTGATGCGGTTGCCACACCGCTGGTGATTTAAGCGAGTTGTGTTGAGGTGCCATCCCTCCGCAGCGCTCCACTATCTTCCCCTCACCACTCTCTTTCTTTATCTGAGACTGTAATACAAACCAGATTGGCCTTATCTCGCTTCTCTCACACACACACACACACACACACACACACACACACACACTCCAGCTAGCCTTATTCTCACTCCCCTTCCTTCTGCATGTAAACACACACACACTCAGCTGGAGCTTACACATGATATCGGTCTCAATCTGTGAGTGGATATGCCAGCTATTTCACTTAACCATGCAGGGTACGAATGTTGGCGGCGGGGGGAAAAAAAGGAGTTGGAAGAGGCGCGGAATATTTCACTTCAACCATGAATGCTGTGTTTAGATAAGGAGCGCCTCACTCCGAGTGTGTAACTGTTTGTATATACGTGCTCGCACGTGTGTGTCAGTCTTGTAGAGATTTACCTCCGACACACTCGTTAATCACAGAATTCATTAGTCACCGAGTCTCTAATTGTTTACTTTCCCCTGCGGCGGTACTACACAAGGTTGCCGGCCCTCCCTGTTACAATTTTGGAAGAACATAATGGTAAATTAATTTTCCTGGTAGCTCCGATTCGATTAGTCATTTCTGAGTACACTCTATTAGCCGGGAAATTGTGTATTTGGAAGTCAGAATGGAGAGTCTGGGTTTGATCATGTTGCTTACAGGGAAAAAAGACAAAGTCGCAGAGGCTGAAGGGGGAGACCTGCGAAGAGACGGAGTAATGAGCCTGAGGGATGAGTTGGAGGAGAAACGGTCTGGACCGCTTTGAGTGGCTGTGTAATGTCGACCGAAGCCCGAGTGGAAAGATAAATCGATCTATTAATGAAATCATAATCTACTAATGATGTCAGATTGATTCACTTACTGGCAGGTGCATCACGAGAGAGGCAACTAAAACAAGACCAAGGAAATAAACAGTATGTGTGAAATGAAACACACTTTAATCTCATGGCATAAAGTGACAAGTATGAAATTATTATTGACCTGTGGAAATGCTTTTTATTTTATTGTCTTTATTCATCTTCCACTCTAAAATATTCAGGTTCTTTGGATCTGTTTGGAAAAGACTAACTAACTAACTAACTAACTAACACAGATCAAACATTTTGATTCACCTCACTAACATTGTTCATCCTCTTCATTATGCAAAATGCAAACACAAACAACTATGAAACAAATTTCATATCAGCGTATCATAGTAAGCACTGTTTGGATTATTTGTAGGTCAAAGGTCATCAAATTCAAATCCAGGCTAATTTGGGTTAAAAATAAAAGGTTTTTAGTGTCGAGGTTGCAGATAATGACTGTGTTTCCACGCATGTTGAATAAACAGTCACATGAAACCTGGTGAACGTCAGAACAGGGCAAACTCTGGATAATCTGTGGTGACGTTCGGCTCCTGATGCTCGACTGCGGCCCGACGACTTCTCAGTGCGTCAGGTGTCCTGCTCAAAACGAGGCCTTTATGTTCCAGTTTCGTGCTCTAGAAACGAGTTTGTGAACTAGTTTCTGAACCTAATTGGCTTTACGGTGTCTGACTGGAGCTGTAATGGCTCTTCTGCACGTCGGCGTATGGACGTACAGTACAGTCATGTGCGTATTCATGTCACTCGCTGTGTTTTTATGTGTCACGGCCTCGGTTGCATATGGATGAGCTAACACGGGGCAATCTGCGCTTCAAGGCCCGCGTGCGCTCCAACACGCGCGAGCTCGTCCACTCCTTCCACAATACTGAAATACAGATGCAATAGAGCGTATCACAAGTGAACTTACTGAAACTATGCATTATAGATCAACACACTCCCTCTGTGACGCACACACGTACACACATACATTCTTCTTCTTCTTCGTCCTTTCAGTGAATCTCGGCGCGCGCTCACACGCCACATCACAAATGATGGGATTTAAACATCAACAGTATGAAATATTCATGTGTCAGTGCCAGCCGCTCGAGCAGAACTACCACCAAGGGGGATTTGCCTTCAGATCTGAGGATACTACTGCGTTCATCCCTCTCTCTCTTCCTCTAACTCGCTCTCTCTCTCTCTCTCTCTCTCTCTCTCTCTCCCTGTTGTGTTGCAGCATCCGGAGCCATTGTCACGGTGTTATGTACCGATGTGTTTCTGAGTATTGTTCTAGTTTTCTATGATATCGCCGACACCCTCAAGTCTTGTTATGTCTGTGTCTTTTGGGGGGGGGGGTGTCACCCTCCTGCTCGCCCTCCTTTACTCTTCACCCGACATGTGTTGAAGGCAGGAAGGGCAGGCGACAGAGGCTGACTGAGAATCAAAGCTGTGTGATTGTAGAAGATGTAAAGTTTATCTTATACTACTACTGATGCTATAATCTTTTACATGTTGAAGCTACAAAATCTAAAAACCAATACTGAACCAATAAAGGTTCAAGTTAAGGAAAATAAATACAGTTATCGAAAATAGATTGTCATGGTTTGGATTTTGGTTTAGTTACTTCCTGTTTTATGTTGAAAGGGTTTGTCCTCAGGTGTGTTGCTTTACTTTACTTCCTGCCCTCGTGTTGAAGTTGCTGATTAGTTTCACCTGTTGCTCGTTATCGTCCCCTCCAGGTGTTTTCAGCCTGTGGCCCTTCACTCTTTACTAGTTCATCCTTGGACCTTGTGTCAAGCGTTCCAGCCTTTTGTCTCGTGTCTTATTCTTAGTGTTTTCTTGGTTTTGCCTTGTTTTACCTCTGGACCCTGCTGGTGTTTGGATTTTGATTCTTGCCTGTTCCTGGTTTGAACCTTCGCCTGCTGAGTGACTGTAAGTTAGTTTTGCCTGAACTGATCCCGTCGGCCTGTTTCGTCTTACCTCTTGTTTTCCTGCTCCCTCGCTGCATATAATCAAGTAAACTCATTTCATTGTCATTAGTAAACTCAGTTTCTATTTCAGTTCACTTCGTTTCATGAAGATAATTCATTTATCATCAGTCAGGTTTTCCAAGGAGTCCTTGCTTCATATATTAAAATCTAAAACACTAGTATCACCTGTAGCTACCAGCATTTTGGGGGAAAAGAAAACCTATGCAGCAATTTGGGGCTTTGAAATCACTTCAAATAACCTTTACAATTATCATCCTTTGCTTGTCCTATCAAAGAAAAGATTCACCGTGTCCAGGAGGTAAAAGTAAATTACATCTGCCTGAGGTTAAACTTTGAAATCTTGCACTCACACGTGTAGCTCCACCCGTTTCATGAAGTCAGAGCAGGTGTTGACAGCTGATGGAAAACTCCTGATTTGACATCATTAATTTATGGCTGCTCATTCAGTCGTCGGCAATAGTTTCCATCACTTGCAATAACGTGCAAATTACTGTGCAACATGAGCAGAGCTGGTTCTGGTCTGAACGGGATGATGGGGTTAAAATGTGAACAGTCTGGGGTGGAGCTGAGAAACTACAGCAGCGCGAGGTTTAGAGAGTAAAACAGGTCGGAGGTTGGAGGTTGGAAAGTTTGCAGGACTCTCAGGTCGCTCGGTGAAAGTGAGGCAGTACACAGAGATACAAAGATGGCCGACGGGGGGGCCGGGGAGTCAGATATGGGTCCGGTGGTCATTGTTCCTCCCCAGATTCATCCCTTTTTTCCATTTAAAAGATGTGATTACACGGCAACGATGCGCGCACACACTTCCACACACGCGCTGCCGGCGGTGGTGATCCAATTTAGGAGGTTAGAAGGGAGGGATAAGGAGATGGAGGGAGCAAAGGGGGGAGCGGAGGGGTGAGAGGCAGCCATGTAAGAGATGCAGCGAAGGAGAGGAGGCGCGCTCTCTCTCTCTCTCTCTCTCTCTCTCTCTCTCTCTCTCTCGTTTGTCATTCTGTCGGCGCCGTATGCAGATGAGGAGCTAATATGATATCTCTGCTGAGCTGATGGATGTTTAAAATGATATGGCAACCCTGAGCAGCCTCGCCGCATGCTGCCTGCCGGGGAGGCTGCGTGTGGATCACTCACAGAAAACTATATCCAAATCATTGTTGCAGCGACTCGCAAACTTTCCGCAACTTCTCTTCTTCTAGTTTCCAACAATTTGGATCTTGATTTCATAGTTTTGGCATCAGGTCTGTCAGTAATAGCACTGTACTCAGGTTATTTGCTGGGATGGCAGGATGCAGCGACGTTGCCAGACAGGAACATGAGAGACACAAGCAAAGGTCGTAAAGGTTAAAACAAACCTCCAGGTCCGACAGACTACTTTTAACCTTCATTCATTTCATTCCTCTCATTATCGATTAGTCAAATAAGAATTTACTTCATAAAATGCCATGAAATAATAAAAGGTTTGTTGATTATATACAATGATATAAAAAGCAGAAAATCTCCACATTGAAGAAACTGTAACTAGTGAATATTTGGGATTCTTTTAAAGGGAAACGTTGACATTTTTGTAAATACATCATTTTGCTTTCATACCTGTATTTTAATGAGAAGATAATACAGCTCTTTGGTGTGTATGGCAAATGTGTAGTTACAGCCTGTTAGCTTAGCTTAGCACAAAGACTGGAAACAGGGGGAAACAGCTAGCCTGCCTCCAAAGCTCACTGAGTCACATATTGTATCTCGTATTTTCTGTACAAAAACTCAACTCAAGCGTTGAGTGACTGTTTCTGGGTCATTTTGTCACTTTGGTTTTGTACCAAATAAAAGTCACTTGATTAATCAGCACATCTGAAGCATTTTAACACTTTTCAGCACCATTAATAACCATAATTTGTGTTTTGTGCACATTGGGGTTTGTGTTGTGTAGAAACCTGGTTTGTGTCAATCAATGTTCAATCCAACTGCGTCATATTCATCACATTAAAGGTCATTGATGGCCGACGTGAGATTTTCAAGAAATCACTAACACTGACACAAATAATTGTTTCAAGTCTGCGACAGAAAGTGTGTCTGTATCTGTCTGTGCATTTTTTCCACATTGTCATGGTGGTAATGAGGAGTGGGGGTGGGAGTGACGAGCAGGGGAGGGGAGGCAGGACTGATTGAATTCTCCACAGACTTCATTAGTTAAAACAAAGCCAGTTGTCCATTTGGGCTCTTTCACAGCCTAATTGATATTGATTTACTGATTTGCTCAGGGGTGATTTAAAAGCATGTTTGGTGTTATCGTCAATGCTGCTTTTCCTCTGCTCCCTCTCTCGTGGCATTAACTCTCCGTCCTTCTGGTAACAACTAAAACTCGGCGAGGAGGATTTTTGCTTCGTGTTTTCCTCCTCCAGTTGACTTTTCTCTTCGGATCGTAGTTAACAACCGTGAATCTTTACACACTGTCTCCTCCCACTTTCATCATCGTATTATTTTATGACATAATGAAAAAAACTGAGGGAGATAATTCTCTTTTCTGCCTAATTTCCCTCCATGATCCAAGCTTGTCTGTCTTTTTGTTGTTGCGCTGCCGGATCGTCCCCATAACTAGATAATGATAGTTATCATAAACGGTTAGTGGTTGGCTAAGTGAAGCATTGAGATCAATGGCAGTGGTGTTGGTGTAAGAGTGAAGGAGGCCTTTTATCATGTTGATGGATGGCAGGCCTGTCTTTAATGTGACATGTTATGATCATATCAATTTGTCCTCAGTTCTCATCGACATCACTTTATTGCCTCTCCGTCTCTCACAGTCCGTCAGCCCACACTGTAAATTCAGACTTGAAATGGCTCCATAAACCAACCATCTCTCTTCCTCCACTCCCTCATTTCTGTCTGCTCTTTCCCTCTTTAATCCACCTGATTTCCACTTTATTTTGATACCTCTCTTTCTCTGTTTACTGTCCTCCTCCCCTCACCTTTTGACAGCAGACAGCCTGAACCAAAGAGTGGAGGAATCAGACTGGGATTAAAATGTAATATCAGACTATTAAAGAGATTAGTGGTTGAGATTTGGCCGTCTGAGCTACCCCCCAATCTGATGAACTGGCATTCATGATATTGATTTATTCCCCGGCTTCTTTTATCGTCCACGTTCACACGGACAGCAATAGATCTGATATGGTGGCCTTTTATGAGGCACCTTGTCACCAGGGGCCTTTGCTCTAAGTAACCGGCGCCCGGCTGCCAGGACTGATTGTTTAGGGAAGTGAAGTTTATTCATCAAATCTGTAGTTTTGAAAGAGCAGCAACAAGAGGGCGGATAAGGACATGACTGATTTCCGTTTCTCAAGTGGACAAAAGCAAGGTCCCGTTATTGAACCTGCTAATGAAAGCTTCAGACGGAACAGCGTCGCCACAAAAGAGCCTTAATTATTTCCAATTATGACAAACCATCATTTCGCCTCAATTATGTTGCACATCCGTCAAGGCTAACAAGGTAGCAGGATGTGATTGAGGTGGCCTATTAGTCTCCCTGTCAACACCTTTACAAAGAGCTATGAGCATCACAGGCCTGCGATCAAAGGAGAACATTTGTAGCACTCACAGTCTTAAATATCTCTCCATTCATGCGTTTTCACATCCATTTGTTCTCACCTGATCCAACCATCCATCCACCTGTTCACCTGCTCCACTGATGCTCTGGATGATGATTTGAACAGACTCACTGGTTCCTGTCTGTAATTTACAGTGGTAAAAGTATGATAATACGCTCCAACGTGTCCTGATGATGATAGACTTATATCAGGCCGTCTCAGAGAGTGTTATCATGTACATGGTCAAATATAGCGGTGTCATCTCTAAAGGCAAATTGAGAAGAATGGTTTGTCTTTGAAAACAGCATATGAGCATTTTCCCATCTGTTACTTGTCTGTTTAAGGTCAGGTTAAGTTTAGGGAACAAAAATGACTGATTGAAGGTCGAGGAAAGTTTGTTGTCATTGTTAAAAGAGGCCAGTGTTCGTAGGTGATGCAACTCACACTTCGTCCATTGAATCTCGTCACTAAATCTTTGTGTCGTATTACAACTGAACGTGACATGTGTAGTTTCTACTGACAGTAAACATTCACTTGTGTCATTGCAGCGACCATCAGTGTCACTGTCACTGAAACAGGCATCATGTCGAGAAGAAGCTGATTTACGGTTATTAATGCAGATTCATGTTTGCTATAATTAACTTTGTAAAATGACTTGTAATAACTTTTGACACATACATAAACACACAAATGCACAACATTCACCGCTGTTCTGTTGAATATTCTTCATCCAGCCCGACTTTTCACATCTAATTTCCCCTCTATCCCGTCTCCTCTCACCTTCCTCCCATGTTCACTTCGCACCATCTTATCATCCGGCCAAACGGTAATGGCCTCGCTCTCGGCTGCACACACACCGGCATCGCATGCGTCGGCCCAATCACCACCTTAATGCATCTCAATTTAACCACCGCTGTAGCACATGCATGCACGGCCCTCTCCCCCCGTCTCTCTCCCTGACATCCACACATGCAGGGTTTATTGTGTTGCGAGCGGTGACGGGTCGGGGCGGGCGGCATCAGTAATGCGTGACGCGTGCCTCCATAACGCCGGCCTCATTTGCATGTGTGAGGAGGTCTGGGCTAATGGAGCTGATCTGTTGCGCTGTTATTAAATGGGGAAAGAGAAGGGGGGGGTGGGGGAGGTGGGTGGAGGGGGTTATTATTAAAGAGGAGGAGGAGGAGGGAGAGACAAAAAGAGGGGAGGTCTCTCTCCTCTCCCAGAGGCATGATGGATGATTCAGGAGTCTCTCCTTCACTGAGTTTAGGTTGTCGTGCAATTTGCAGTGGTCACACACACACACACACACACACACACATTCAATATGCATGTGTGTGTGAAAGTGTGTGAGTGTGCTGCGACCAGCCTGCACACCCTTTGAATATCACGAGGTAAATGAGGCCGAACACACTACTACCACTTCTCCCTTTTGTCCAGCCTTTACCACACTCTCGCTGCATTTAAATGTCCTCAATATGTCACACATGCATGCATGAACGCATGCATCCCTGCTAACGCACGTGCACCCGCTCGAGCACACACACACACACACACACACACACACACACAGACTGAATGGAGCCTGTTGGGGCACTTGTTTCAGACCCTTTTTATAGCGCACACATGCACAGTTTTACTGCTGCGTATTACAGTGTAATGGCTGTTTCCCAGCGATGCCAGCATCAAAGCGTCGAGCTGCTCCTTTTGAATCGCTGATCGAACAGACTGTAAAATAATGTTTTATTATTGCATGATTTTGTATATTTTCCTCATTGAAATCAACAATCGTGATGTTTTATTTGTCATGAAAATGCTGCATTGGCACATCTGAACACAAACACGTCCCCAGTAGCAGCCGTGTCGCAGCAGCTACTCCTCTCGGGAAAGACAGTCATTATATACTTTATATATAAGTAAGAAGATACAGTTCATTTCTCCACCCTTTAAAATTTAAAGCAATTAGATGTTGTAAAGATTTTTCCTGAAAACATTTTTTATGATTCGACATTTTATCGTCACAACATCCACATAACTCTTTTCCTTGTTCAGGCTCGATCCTTCAGTCCATAAATCTTTATTACGACGATGCTGAGTCGGGCTGTGTTGGACCTCAATACTTTATGAGAGCTGAGCAAAATGTGTCCAGAGCATCAAGTATCGAAAACTGTTGTTGGCATGAAATATTGATCAGATGTTTCCTGATATAAACCATGAAACGTGTCTGTCTTTGCTCTCGTCTATGTTTAAAATTGCTTTATCTTCTCAGAACTAAGATATAGAAAAAGGATGGTTTTGGTTTCTGGACCAAATCTGAGGTTTTAGCTCTGAAATTCTAGAGTATCAAACATTGAGCCCTTTATTTTTGACAGGCGGCGGTAGAAAGTTTGTCATTGGTTTTGAATGAAGGTTTGTTTTCATGTCAGTTTCCAGACAAACTAAAATACCAAAATACTCATAGAAACTTCTCAATCAGCTCCTGCGCTGTCTGTCTCCTTTCCTTTCACAATTAAAATCCCTTTATGACTTATAAAACCTTCGATCTCAACAGTTTCACAGACATGAATACGCCTGAGTCAGAGCTTTTATTAACCGTTGAGTCACTCCGAGTTGTGTCTTTTCCGGCACGCCAGCACACACCATGAATGCAGCATCAGTCAGAGGAAGATTAATGAAGTGGCAGCTTGTTGGTGTCGCTCAGGTCTCGATTTCGTCCAATCCTCATCCCCCCCTGGCGCATTGGCACGGCCGTCTACGAGACTCATCCTCCAATGGGAGAGTTGGAATCCATCTGGAGGCGGGCCAACAGCCCACATCTGACATCATCTTAAGAACTGGCACAGTTTGGCAGGATGACACTGGCTGTCTCACACACACACACAGACACACACACACACACCTGCGATGGAGATAAGATTAAGACGAAGAAAGGAGTGGGAAGTCTTGGCAGGGTGTGAAAGTCAAGTGCGTGAATGTATTTATCGGTGTTTAAAGACGTGTGTGTGTGTTTGGACGTGTTGATTGGTTGGGGATTGTGGGTACGGTATGTGAAGCGGGTTGTGTATATGTGAAAGGATGGCAGGTGAGAAGGAGAGAAGTGTTAAAAGCAGAGGGTGTTAGGATGGCACAGATGGGCTGCGGAGAGGAGGATGACGGAGGGGAGAAAAGCATTTTGTGAGATAAAGAGTCTGAGCTGGAGACGCTCTCTGTGAGGATGATCAAAGTGAACAACCGATCGATCAATCAATCGGGACAGAACGCGTGTGACAACAGTTCTGATTATAGATTGATCAAATGCTAAACATTCTCTTCGTCCAGCTTCTTATTGTAAATGTATGAATTTGCAGCTTTTCTTCATTTTATCATCTAATATCTTTTGCTTTGGAGGAATTGCGAGACATTGAGTTGTAAGATATTCAGCAGATTAAATCAATAATTCAATCTTTCATTGCATCCATATATTGATCCTAATCATGCATTACACCCAGTTGCCAGTTTATTAGGTACACTTAGCTAAAACAATGCAGTCTTGCAACAACATAATCTTTTCATGAAGGTTATGACGCGTTATACACACTGGTGTTCATATTGATATGAACAAAGTCAGTGTGAAGCAAAACGATTCAGCAGCGCCACAAACTGCATCCTGCAAAATGAGACAAGAACTGAATATCCAAACCTTAATGAAGGGAGGGTTTATCAGGCATTAACTCGCTGTATCTGATAAACTGGCAACTGAGTCGGATGTTATATGTTGACTAAAACCATAAATGTCATATAATGTCCATAATCAGGATTTAGAAAATAAACCAAAACTATGTGCAGCTGCATTAGTGGTCAGTGCAGTTTGGGTGTGTTGACCCTTTAAACCCCAAACCTGAAATGGAAAAAAAAGCAGAGTAGGTTGTGTGTTTTCTGAGCCGTGAAGTTCAGACTCACGGAGCTGCAGGTTTTGCTGTAACCAGGTTGCTGCAGTCGTGAGCTCATTCTCTGATTTCCTCCCGTAACCTGATTTCTCTCAGTAACCTGGTTTCCTGTGCCGCTGATAATGGGTTAACAGCGAATCCCAGAAGAGCGTCAACACGGTTTCTCGTGTTTCAGGAGCGTCCGTGTGACTTCCAGTATCTGTTTGTGTTTATTAAAAAGAGAGAGGCGTAGTGGGAAATCACTTTAAAAGCTCCAACCTGGGAACGCTCTTGTCATCGATGGTGTTTAGAAGAGTCGTGGCAGCTGGCTCATCGTGTCTCCCCTCGTGTAGCGCTGATGCAGAGTGTGTATACGTGTGTGTATGTGTGTGTGTGTCCAAATATACTCGCCGGGTCCTGCCACCTGCTCCGTCTTCTCTGGCGCTGCCCGAGGAGTCCCTCACGTTTCAGCTTCGTTTTACGTCTCCGCCAGGTCGGCAGCGGCGTGAGACCTGCAGGAGTTTGCGCTCGGGTTCTTCCACGCCGCCAAAAAGCTGTCTGTCGTGAAGCATAAGTCTGGCTGGCTTCCACCTGGACACTGCTCTCCCATCTGTTTCCATCCCAGTGATCAATTCTGACCCAAATCTTGTCGGCTCGACTCGCGCAGGCCAACGAGGGGCGACTGATCCTCCAGAAATCAGACCTAAAAGCTTTTTTGTTTTCAACAAAATTAGCACTTGCAGACTAAAGAGACATGTTTATTTTTTAAGTGGCTCTGCAGTGGGACAGCCAGTAATGGTTGGAGGAAAATGTTGAAAGAGAAAGATTCTGTCCAGACCTGAAATGGTTTCTTGTGCAGTAATTAAGTTTCCACAGTAATGTAGAATTTTTTGAAAAAGCTTTTCGAGACGTTTCCACACAAACAAACGTCCTGTAAGAGACATTTATTTCCAAAATGTCACCTTGGTATGAACAGCTTTGTTTTAAACTTTGTGCCAGTGAATTTAGAAGTAATCCAATTGGATTTTAAAGAATATTTTGAAAAAGGAAGAGCTGGAATATTTCTCCTAAACATTTGTCATTTATCAAAGTTACTGTTGCACCGTGAAACATTCAGCAAAACAATGTAGATGAACATTTTAAAGGACTGAACGGAGAAAGACAGAAGAAATAAAGTTCCCACGGTGAGAGCAGAGGTCACAGTTTGACTGACAGCTCATCTCTGGGAACATCAGCTCAAAAACAAACTACCGAGTGCTTATGTTCCAAAAATATAGATTCATTTTTTAAAACAAATCTCGAACGTTGAAGTTTCAAAATGCTGCGTGAAGCCACATGATCTTAACGCAGATCCACCGTCTTCTGGGAAATCTGGTGAGTCACTGTCTTCACTCGAACGTCCTCTCGCAACAAGTGAAACAGCAACAGAGGAAGCAAGTTATTTCTGTCGAGTGGTTAGAAAAACTTTTGAACTGAACTCCAGAATAAATGACTTTTTATATGAGCATTTTTCAGGTCAGATCAGATTTAGACACATCAATGTTGAGTACTGTAGTTTTTAAAATCCTGTACAAATTTAAACTTGCCTTAAACAAGGTCCCTCTTAGATTTCATCACCCTCGACTGAGCGGATCTCCCGGTTGTTTGAGCGTCTTTAGTGTCACAGAGTTCCTCTAATGAAGTTTTATGAGGGTCTTTACGTCTGTTTCTGTTCGGCTGCACTGAATGTTTTAACAGGCGGCAGTAATGTGTGAGTTAACAGGAAGCGTCGAGCAAAAAGCGCTTTGCTTGTGTGCAAGAATGTAGATTCAAAAATATGAGTGTGTGTTTTATGTGTAGTAGTTATGAGTGTCTTCTGTGTGTGTGTGTGTGAGTGCGAACAGTGTGTGTTTGATGTTCCATTTACCCTTTTTCATAATTCATGGCATTGGGAAAATGGACTGAAGCGGAGGTGGCTACACGTGTACGTACATGCGTGTGTGCGTGTGTGTGTGTGTGTGTGTGTGTGTGTGTGTGTGTGTGTGTGTGTGTGTGTGAGGATAACAGGATGAGCGTTCTGTGGTCGGAGATGAAACAGACAAGAGTGTGTCTTTGAAATGCAAAGAGTGGCGATAGCAGTGATTGGCCACTGTGTTGAGGAGGAGCGAGGAGTTTTTTCTCAGCATTTCATCATAATACACACACACATACACTCCGTCACACACACACACTTCCTCTCTCTCTCTCTCACACACACACAGGTTATTAATGACAGCATTGTTAATTCATTATTATTTTATTTACCTCTGTGACATAAACCCGGGCTAATTCGCTGCAGCTCTGGAGGGTTTGTGAGTCTGTGTTGCGTTGAGTGTAGTGCTGGCTCTCTCTCTCTCACACACACACACACACACACACAGTGTCTAGTGGTGGGGCCTGGGGACCAATTTATTTACATGCAGTGGAAGAGGAACAGAGGATTGGAGGAAGGGATAAAACAAAAAGGGAAGGAGAGAAAAAGAGGAAACAGCAGGGAATTATGGAGAAAACCCAGTGGAACGAGCAACTTTCTCTGCTGTTCCCAAGGACAGACAAGACCAATTTACTATTTAGATGGCTCAGTGTGTGTGTGTGTGTGTGTGTGTGTGTGTGTTTTGTTTTGCCAGTATCTTGTGTGATTTGTATCATGTTTCCAGAAACGCTGCCTTCATTGGCGCCCAACTGTTTTACTTCTGTTGAAAAGTAGAAGAACGAAAGTTAAAGCAGCAAATCTTCTCTGCAGCGACAGTTTGGAAACAGTTTGGGTGGAGTCAGGAACTGTTTTATGTTCATATGAGACTTTATTACATCGTCTTGCTGCAATTTCACAATATTTAAATAATGTGGTGAAACTTTGCAGATCCAAGTTTGATCACAGATTTATTTTCTCTAAACCAAATGTTCGGTTGCTTTGTCACTTCCAGCGCGGAGGAGATTTAGTGGCAGTGACCAAACTGAGAGCAGAACGTCATCAGCATAAAATGAGAGAATAATCTCAATCAACGGGAACTAACATGTCATCGAACAGCTCGCTGCGGCCGCTTCTTCTTCCGTTACGTCCTGCAACATGTCAAATTGCTCGCTGTCAAAAAAAACAGCAGAAAATGACCATCTTGTTTTCTCGATGTATTTTCGATGAACGTTAACAGACACTGTCAAACACATTGCATTTCCTGTGACGACGTACTCATGTTTTGCCATTTAAATGCTTTTAATGTGAAGGGTTGAGGGAGGGGTCACTGCTTCTTGCTTTGAACTGCCGGTTGATGTTTCTCCTTTTCTCGAGAACCGTTCATCCAAACTGCTTCACACTCGACATCTCAGCAGTTCACCCCTCGAGCGTGAAGTCGATCAGATGAACGGTTGTTGAGAAAATCCACAGACAGATTCTTTCCTTTATCGTAAGATGAGATGCTTTAACATTCCTGCTTTGACGCTGAATATGAGCGAATCTTTTGGGAAATCATGTTTTGCATTTGCATTTTTTCGAATTACTTTTTCTCAGCTTCTCACTCATCCTCCTCTTGTCTTGCAGGCAGGACGCCAGTGACCTCTCTGGACCGATACAAAGGTACTGTTTTCTCTCTTTTTCCTCACTCCTTCTCTTCCCGTCGGCCTCATCCTCAATGAGGCGTGCAGTGTATCTCCAGGCTTCAGGCCAAACACTGACTACATCAACAAGCATTTTAGCTTCGACGCTGGAGCGGAGTTGTTCGGGGGGCAACATGAGAAGGACGGGAGGGAGATGAGAGGAGGTGGTGTGTAGAGAGAGAGAGAGAGAGAAATGGACAGAGAACAGGGGAAATTGGAAAGGAGAGATGTGACGCGACTCAGATCTACGGCCGAGGAGGGTCATTAAACTAAACCCTTCGGCGACAGAGCGACGGATCAAGCGAGGGGAGGGAGAAGAAGGTTTAAATAAGGGCCGGTCTTAAAATAGCAGCACCTATTTCTCATCTGAGGCAGAGTTAACAGGAAAAGGACGAATATCCTGCCCTGAAAACCATCAATGCCCTCCCATTTCTCTCAACACGGAGGGAGAGAGTCGAGAGGAAAAAAGACTCTTTCTCTCTCTTGCTCTGTTTAACATTAAGAACACTCATAAAGAACTATAATGCAGCTATAATGCTTCATGATGTGGATTATGATCACAGATAAATGCTCACTGTTGCACTCAATATCACAGTACGATCTATAAGTGGTGTTAAAGGCTCTAATAAAGTCTCATAAACATTTGTAGGATCCATAATGCATCAGCAGACGCCGCTTTAAGTACGATCATTAACCATTATCATTGGTATCATTGTTTTTTTGCGAGGGCTTGTAATTTCGGTGAACTGACCCTTTAAATAGTGCGGATGAGATTTCTCGCTTGGAAGTAATTTTTCTTTTGCTGTAACTGAGTAGATTATTTCTGCACACGCACTCCTCGACTCGCTGAGACGAGTTTCTTCTCTTTCGCTCGTGCATCAAGTGTTGTATGTGAGTAAAATTGCATCTATTACAGATGACGGATAAACGACAGCGGGTTCGCGATGCTTCGGATGTTAAACAATACATCAGCTGTGACTCTTGTGAAATATATCTTGAGCATCGAAGGAAATATGAGTCGCAGAAAAGGACGTTAGGCAAACATAAAGAAGTGTTGTGGTGAGGAAGGAGAAAGGTGATGAATCACCTGAGCCGAGGCAGCTTTAAGTCTCTCGTCCTTCTGTGATGAAATGAACTGCATCTAATGGCTAATGGTGAGAAAGCCATTTAAAAACTGTCGTGTATGGAAAGTATGCAGCGGTAATGTAAAGAATATGTGATTTTAATAGGCTGAATCATGTGCGAGCACTGATGTAGTTCTTTAACTAAATGAGCAGCTTCATAAATTTCACTTTTGTCTTTTATTTATTATTGTTTTTTATCAATTTAAGAAAAAGAGATATACCGTTGCTGCGATGATCAATTCTACAAAAGTCTGTGTTTCTCATCACACAACTGGTGATTTTTAATGATAAAGTCCATATATAGCATCGGTGTAAAGCTACAGCTGATGGTATTCACAGTCAAACCCAGCAGGTAAATCAGCTCAGATCAAAAACAAGATCCTGCACAGAGCGAGACGCCGGCGGAGGAGAAGCAAAACACGGGAGGAAAAGAAAGCGACGACGACTGTGGCTGTGAATAATTAGGCAAAATAGTTTGCTTTTGTTTTTCTGTCTGATTGGAGAAAACAAGCGAGGCTGTGACTGGCTCACACACACACACACACACACACACACACACACACATATACATACAAAAAAAGATGTGTGTTACACGCTAATCTGCCACACAGCTGCGTCATTCCAGAACGTGTGTTTACTTCCTCTCTGCCTTCACCACCATCGCCGCCGCCGCCGACCCCCCACAATCCCCTGCAAACGCACTCACACACACAATCATGCACACACAGTCGCACAGACACACTAACACACAAAAGAGAACTGGGCGTGTAATTTGATCCTGTGCGCTCTCCTCCTCTAATGAAGCTCTCTGGCGGTTTGACTGACACCCGGCTCGTTATTTAAGCGTCTGTTCTGGGCCAGGAGGAGGAAGAGGAGCTGGGAGGAGGAGGAGGAGGAGGAGGAGGAGGAAAAGTGGAAACGAGGGAGCTGAGAGAGAGGGTAGGGTTGGAGTTGGGAGGATGGAGACGGATGAACGGACAAGAGGCTGGGAAGATGTGATGGAGGAGAAGAGGATCATGGGAGTCGTAGCTGAAAGCGAATAAAAAAAGGGAGCAGAGTTAAAAAAAAGAGGACAACAACAATCAAGAGAAAGAAGACAGTTAGGGAGGAGGAGGGAGGGCTGATGGCGGAAGCAGGGGTGATAAAGGGTGTGAAGGGATCGTGAGTGTGTGCATGAGTGTGTGCATGAGTGTGAGTGTGTGCATGAGTGTGTGCATGTGCCAGTGTGGCTGTAATTGCAGGTCTTTGTGCTGATAATGTTCTTTGAAGGCACACAGCTGATAATTAGCGAGCGTGGCTCCACCGATGCCTTTCAGCGTCGGTCATTATGAGCCGCAAACCCGCTATTGGCTCTGACATGACCTCCTGAGACGGGGAGGACGCCGCGCTCGTGCACACGCGCACACGCACCCGCCTTCGCACGAGAGAAAAAAAACCCAAAACACAAATCGACGTAAACAAGCGTTGATTAGTGTATGAATAGCATCAGCTCACGAGTGGAACAGATACAACAGCTCTCCAAAGGCCTCGAGTTCCTCTTTGGCACGAGGGCTACAGGTGTGTGTGAGACGCACAAATGCACACACACTTCCTGTTTACAGAGCCAGACACACATAGACAGCAGAGACTATAATTACAGGGATTCATACAATGTGGCGTCCCGGTACGCTGCGTCCGTTATTGCCTCCCCGGTTGCCGCATGACAACAGCGGTCCCTCGCCGCGGCGACTGCTCGGCGCGCCGCTTCTGGCCCCGCCCCCCCTCAGTATTCCCACATCTGAATATTTATGAGAGGGGAGCAGCAGTCAGAAGACACTGGCTGGAGTCTTCTCTCTCCTCGGTGGTGACAGTTATCAGTGTTAAAGGCTCCTTCCTGAGCTCTAATTTATCCCCCAGTGAGAAAATGTCCGACAAGAGTCGCGCTCTGGAAGACGGGTTCTCAAAAAACGCTCCCAGTCAGCAGAACTGGCAAAAATGTGCCGTCATCTGACAGCGAGGAGGAATTTGCTCATGTGGTCTTTTGGCACCAGAAGTTGGACGAACAGTAAAACACGGCTATTGCTCGTGTTCAGCCAATCAGGAGACAGACAGCGATTTTTATACAAACACACAATGATGATGTCACAGGTTGAGAAAGACTGAAATCTTTGTTTGGAGGAAGTGTTGAACCTCTCTCCATCCTGAGTTTTTCCAGGATGAACCTTTCAGACCCAATCATGATCCTATCACCTGTTACCAATGAACCTGTTTACCTGTGGAAGGATCCAAACAGGTGTTTTTGGATCAGGCCACAACTTTCACAGTCTTTTGTTGCTCCTGTCCAACTGGTTAGAAACATGTTGCTGCCATCAAATTCAGAATAAGTCGTGTGTCTGCTGTTTTCAGTTGAATTAGCAAAGGA